>CM061914.1:190226933-190289240 GCA_031002005.1 Vandiemenella viatica | reverse complement strand
ATTAGTTATGGTGTAATTTGTATCGAATATGAAACACGATTAGAGGTAGAGATAAAGAATGTCTGTTCGCCTCTGGTGTGGCAGCTAGTCTGCCAAGGCTCAGGCGCTGTAAGACCTCCGCCAGAGAGAACGTAGTTTCTGGAGCAGAGACTCCAACGCGATAAAGCGCCCGGCGCCGATTTCCGTCGCAGTTTTCTGACCAATCGATTTCGTATCTCCGGTCCGTTTCTGATTGAAACTTCATTTCGTTTCTGTCGTAATGCGATCGCCGCAGCGCTCACAGGATATTTCTGAAAATACGAAGAAAAATCGCGCACTGCTGTCCTCTTTGATATTTCCCCCACACACAACTCGTATCCGGAAATCAGAGATGAAATTTTTGTTGGTGTATAACGAAAGTTGTTTGCATGCCATCTGGTGTCTACATGGGGAAGCTTAGCTCACGGATATGAGCACCACTTTCACAAGCCTTCTAAAGGAGCAAAAACTGACGTTGAATATTAATGTTTGTTAATTTACTGAAGCTAACAACCACTCTGATAAAAGAAAAGTTCACGTCTGGCATTCAGTTTAGCAAGCTCAAGTCAGATACTCAGACGAGAAGAGCTTTCTGATCCTCGTTGAGAGCAACCTGCGTATTTAAAGTTCCCAGCTCTTATGACGATTAGATCCCTCAAAGAATTAGCAGAAAAAATGGGACTAAAAATCTCCTTTGAGAAAACGGTTTTTATTTGCACACAAATTGAATGTAAAACACTGGACACAAAATATGGAAAAATCAACAGAGTCACGGAGTTTAAATACTTAGGCGAAATTATCAGTCCAACAAGACTCGAAAAGAAGGCACAACAAAACAGACTCAACAAAATGAAAAAGGCTTTCGGACAGACCTGCAACATCTACAACAAAAAGAACATAGGAATTCAATCAAACATTAGGCATTACAATACAGTTATTGAACCCAACGCTCTATACGCCACAGAAACACTCACACTAAACTCTAAGAGGGCTATCGAGAACATCCATAAAGTAGAACGAAGAATAATCAGGAAAATTATTGGACCAACCAAAACTGAAGAAGGCTACAGACTAAAGTCAAACAAAACAGTAGAGTCCCACTCAAACATAGCCAACGACATCAGAAAACGCGGACTAAAATTCTACGGTCACGTCTACAGGATGCCAGATCACAGATTAACTAAGCAGATATTCAAACTCATGCAACCATTAAAAATGCCTGACAGTTGGTTCGATCAAGTAAGACAAGACCTGGAAAAAGCAAATACCAAGAGATTACAAATCCTGGATTGCAAAATCTTCAGACAAAAAATACACAACTGGGTAGTGATGCCAGAAACCAAAGCCAAGAAGACCGGCACAACATGGACAGAAGAGAGAAAACTTGCCTTCAGGAAACGGATGCGAGAATACTGGAATGGCAAAAGAAACTCAGACAGAAAATTACTAAGTTTTTCGTGATCTTTATAGGTCTATTCGCATAAAATAAAATAAATAAATTAAATTCCCTTGGTCATCTAATTAACCCTTTTTATTTTATTTTTCAATTATCTTATATAATTTGCGTGTTAGATATACTTTCGCGAATTACGAATTTTAACTTTAAATTCATTCAGCGTGTTTGGTAAATTATTCATCACTACATTTGGTAATTTGTTCCACTCCCTGACAAACCTTACCCACAAAAGACAATTTTATCATTCCTTCATGCATGAAATCGAGTGCCAGCTTGTCGTCGTGGTCATATTTTGTCTGCCACGCACTATTCCTATGTCTTTGCCCAATATTCTCTCCACCCATTTCCTGTCTTCCAATGTCTCACAACCCAGGTCCTTTATCATATCAGTTACTGACTGGCTCCTGCGATAATTTCTACAAACGAATCTAGCTGCGCTTCTTTGCAAGTTCTTTAACTCCCGTATTTGATACCAAAAATGTGGGTCCCAAACTACAGTACCATATTCAACCAATAGTCTGATAAAAGCCTTTTAACCGAATTCCCTAACTTCTGTAAATGAAAGAAAGAAATAAGTTGAACTAATTTAATTCTTAAAACAAAATCTAAGTTATTTGAAAGTTTAACATGATTCCACTTAAAAGAACTTAGTACGATGGTGCGTGACAGAACAATTCCTAATCTGGGCGACTTACAAAACAATACCGCAGAGACTCTGATGATTGATTTTGTTTTTCTATTGTTCTATGCCGCTGAAGGAATGTAGATAAAAAAAACTTGAATACTCCTATTTTATTTTATGTACACCAGACATGTAAATACTGCTGACTACTTTATTTTTCGCGTTGTCGCAGTAGAAGATATATTTACAAATCAATTTCTTGCACAAAACACTCAGACAAGGGAGTCTATTGCACACGCAAAAGCTGAACTGCAAGGAAAGTTTTCAACGAACATCAGA
Organism: Vandiemenella viatica; assembly: GCA_031002005.1. Taxonomy (NCBI): domain Eukaryota; kingdom Metazoa; phylum Arthropoda; class Insecta; order Orthoptera; family Morabidae; genus Vandiemenella; species Vandiemenella viatica. The sequence goes on along the minus strand of CM061914.1, from coordinate 190,286,805 downwards.
GGATCTTACAACTGAGAAAGTCAGGTTACAACTGTGGCAAGCTAAGGCCCCCCCTTCCACATGGCTGGGGAAGATTGTCCGAAACTTTACCACCTGGTTATGGCAAGGGGTGGAGGTCAGGAGTGGGCAGATCCAAGATGGCGCTGAGCTGAGGTTGATGACGTCACGTGCGACTGCGGAAAGGAACAGACTGGTCAACACATGTTCCAGCGTCGACTGTGTCCAACACCCTACTACGAAGACCGATCTATACGAAGACTCGGAAAATACACTGGAAGCGGCCAAGTTTTCGTCTAGTACGATAGGATTTTTTTTTGTTGTGGCTTTAGTCGTTGACGTCGAAGTTACTTGATGCGGGGAAGGATTGTGGAAAAAGAACGGGAAGGAATTGGGCCTTGGCCTTTTAAACGAACCATCCCGTCTTTCGACTGGAGTGATTTGGGGAAACCGTGGAAAATCCAAACCTGGATGGCCGGACAGTGGTTCGAACCCACGTTCTCACGATAGTTGATGTTTGTTACTATGTAAGTATGTATGTCTCTGACACTAAAAGTTAGCATCATGCGGTGGTAGTAAATTACTCAGTGAATATCGCGGACGATGAATGTGTGAGAGATTCTTTGATGTTATTAAGAACTGTGGAGTCGTGTTTGGTTGTGTTGTTGGTATTGTATGTATTTGAAAGTTGTAATTTAGTAGGAAATAAAGCATTAAACGTTTAAATAACGGTAAAAACGAATAACAGTATGTATGTTTCTGACACTAAAAATTAGATCATGACGAGGGAATAAATTAGTGAGTGAATATCAATGCGACGAATGTGTAAGAGACTGTTTGGCGTTATTAAGATCTGTGGAGTGGGTTTCGTTGTGTTGTTTGTATTGTATGTATTTGAAAGTTGCAATTTAGTAGGAAATAAAGCATTAAACGCTTAAATAACGGTAAAAACACGTAACAGTATGTAAGTTTCTGACATTAAAATTTAGCATCATGCGGAAGGAATTAATTAGTGAGTGAATATCGCTGACGATGAATGAGTGAGAGACTCTTTGGCGGTATTAATATCTGTGGAGTGGGTTTTGTTGTTGTTGGTATTGTATGTATTTGAAAGTTGTAATTTAGTGGCAAATAAAGCATTAAACGGTTAAAGAACGGCAAAAACACGTAATAGTATGTATGTTTCCGACACTAAAAGTTAGCATCATGCGGAGGGAATGAATTAGTGAGTGAATATCGCTGACGATGAATGTTTGAGAGACTCTTTGGCGGTATTAAGATATGTGCAGTGGGTTTTGCTGTGTTGTTGGTATTTTATGTATTTGAAATTTATAATTTAGTAGGACATCAAGCATTAAACGGTTAATGAACGGTAAAAACACGTAACGATATGTATGTTTCTGACATTAAAAATTAGCATCATGCGGAGGGAACAAAGATATTTGTGCGCTGAGCTCATTGCACCAGTTGCGATGTGTGAGTGGTCGCTAATGACCTCGACGTCTACGCGCCCTAAAGTTACCCCCCCCCTCTCCCTCCCTTTCACTGCGCGTGAGTGGTCTGCAATCCGGGGATGGACTCGTCTCCACAATGCATGCCGACTTCCCAATCGGTCGAATTGATTCCAGGAGTCGGCCCTCCGACAGAATTCTTCGGCGCAGTTTTTCTTTTCTCCATTCGAAAGCTTTCACAGTGAACTGATGGATCCAGTGCGAGTGTTCGCCAGAGTTGGAATGAGAAACTGATTCTACCGACAGCGGAGGTTATTCAATTTTGTTAACAGTTTCCACAGACTAAAGCAACACTTCCAGTGACATGAACGCAATCTCCAATTTCTGCTTAATACAGTATTTGCTGTTTTTAATCAATGTTTGCCGTAGATTTTTTTTTTTTTGTTTTTTTTTTTTTTTTTTTTTTGTTTTTTGTTTTGTACACGAAACACTGGAAAAAATGATTTAATGCATGCAACAAAAAACACAATGAATCCAAATTTGCTAAGTAATAATATTTCAGTATTTCACTAAAACCTGAAAAGAGTCTGATCGTTTAAAATACGAGCGTACTTCCATACAAAATGATTTTGGGGCACTACTGATAAGAAATAGAAAATGAATGTGCTTTTTTTTGTGTATGTCTGGATACACGGGATTAACGCAAAATCTACTCGTCGAATTTTAATGGTGTTTCGAGTAATTTAGAGTTTTGTGGTAGGATCATTAACAGTTAAAGTCACGTGTACAGCACTCGGTAATTAACTAATTAACCCTTTTGCCAATTAATGATGATTACCTTTAAATGCTTCTTCCTACAATTCACAGTTTACTTACGACCGAGCGTGGTGGTGTAACGGTTAGCGTTCTGGCCTCGCATTCGGGAGGACGGCGGTTCGAATCCCCGTCCGGGCATCCAGATTTGGGTTTTCCATGGTTACCCCATATTACTCAAAGCGAATACCGGGATGATTCCTTCAAACAGGCTATTGTCGAATTCCTTCCCGCGTTACGATTTTCCTAGCTATGATATCCTGCTATTATAGCATGTCGGTGGCGCGAACTCTTAATATTTTACGCATCCAAAAAGCGTCCAACGCGAAACACCTCATAGCCTAACGCGCCTGCAGAAGTTTTCACTTCAAAATGCGAGTGAATGCAGTTACATGGAACGGCGAGTTAATAAATGATTTGTGACTGCCATATTGCCATTGCAGTTTGGCTGCGCCAAGTTGGGTTACCGTATCCTGTTCCGTAGTTAACCGAAATTACGAGCGAGCCCCACAACTTGGTTAGTTGCGAGTGCAGTTGAAGTTAGTTTCAGAGCTGCACTCGGGGAAGCGGGTCGCCGTGATCTATAAACAGATGCCGCTAAATGGAACGAAAACACGGCGCTAGTTGCGCTAACAAAAACGCATCGCGCGTGACGTTGCAGCGGACAGTGAGGTTTTGCGCTGTGATTTGATGTTTACAATTGAGTTCCTGACTAACAGCACAGCCCGAGTCAGACACAGGTCTACCAACTGCGAAACAGCTGCGAATCGTTGGCGTAATGTCCAAAATCACTAAAGACTATGCTACCAGAGGTTTTCACACTGACACACATACACACACACACACATACACACACACAGAGATCATTCTTGACCTGGAGAGCGAAATTAAAGGAAATTGACTACAGCCCATCAAGAATAGGAACTAAATCGAAAGGGATCACAGTAGACACTCTGGCTTTTCCCGATGAAATCACTATCGTATCATATGACTAAGAAACTGTGGGAACGAAGATTTTCCCAGCGAATGACTGCGATGTAGTCTTCACAGATATCTGTGGGTTGGCCGTCCAGTGCAGATGTCTCCACACCTGAAGAAGACGGCGGAACTAGCCGCCGAAACGCCGTGTTTCCACAACACAATCCGGCGGTACACCCGTGAAGACTTCGAAACTGCTAGGATGCAAATTGATTTGCTCAAGGAAATTGCTGATCCAACCGGTTTACAGATATCTTTTCAGAAAACGAAATTAATGACTAACATGCTCCACCGAAACTGCAAACCAAATATGGGAACATTAATCAAGTGGAAAAATTTAAGTACCTTGGTGAGATCATTATGAAAAACGGATTGGACAAAGAAGCTATTCGGGAAAAGATTCGCAATCTAGAAATAGCCTACCAAACTTCGCGAGGGGTCTACAATAAAAAATGTATTTCACAAAATACTAAAATACGTCATTATGAAACAGTTCTGAAACCAGTAGTTTTGTATGCAGCTGAAATCTTGTTCCTGAATGCCGATAAAGGACTTCTGGGAGAACTGAGAAAAATTATTAGAGGAATTCTGGGCTCCAACTTTAAGAATGGCGTCCATCAAAAGAGATCAAACAAAGAAGTCTACAGCAAAATAGAGAAAATCACTGAAACAATCCGCAAAAGACGGGATCGCTTCTATGGCCACCTCAAACGGATGGAGTAGAACAGACTAACAAAACAAATCTTTAATTTATTTGATTCCAGACCCAGAACTGTAATGCTCTGGTTCGTAAATATTAAAGAATATCTTCATTTGATGGGACTAGAACCGGAAGATGCTTTCAACAGAGATATATTTTGGAAGAAGTTAATGACAAGTGGGACATGCCGAGACTAACACTCCAACAGAAGACGCGGTACACTCTGGACAGAGGAACGCAAACAGGCGCATTCAAAACGAATGAAGGAGTTCTAGGCCCTAAACAAGAAGAAACTCAATGCCAAATGCACAAAGGCTTAACGTGGTCCTAGTTGGCATCAACGATTATATATATATATATATATATATATATATATATATATATATGATTCGTAAGGCTTCCGCGGCCGTCTTTGTTCATGATTAAAAGATTTTTGTGGTATGCCGCGTTGTTTATTTCATAATCTGAGCTTTTGGCTGCAATCCTAAAGCCTTGGTCAGAGATACTGTTTACGTTGATATAGCAACGAGCGCCAAGCATCGCAGAGTACAATGCCGCTGACTTCATTGATGTTGTTGGAATTCTTTAAGATTTCTGCTTCCTCCCTCACCTGTCGAGGCCACCAATGGTCTTCTCTACATAGAAGCCTCGTGTCTTGAAATTTTATTTCATGCCCGGTGTTAATGGCATGGCGGACTACGGCGGGTTTGTCGATGATCTTATATTTTTTGGAGAGAAGACCATTGGTGGCCGCGGCGAGTGAAAGAGGCAGCAGAAATTTTAAAGAATACCAACAACGAAGATAGTGGCATTGTACTCTGCGATGCTTGGCGCTCGTTGCTATGTCAATATAAACAATATCTCTGACGAAGGCTGTAGGATGGCAGCGAAAGCTCAGATTATGATTTAAACAACGTGGCATACCACCCCGAAAATCTATTAATCATTACATAAATAAATGTTGAAAAATAATACAAATCCAGACTCATAAGGATATTGACGCCGAAAGAACCGAAGAACGGGGCGCAAGCATGGAACAATACCCGAGAGCAACGTTCTCAACGGAACAGACCGACACAGCAACTTTAAATGGAACTATAAATACGTTCTGCGATGAGGTTTGCGAAATATGCGATCACCTCCTCTTCTGTACAAATTAACGATGACTGACAACATTACTTCCAGTGGGATTGTCCAGCAAGTATAGCAACCTGGAATTTCCTAGACATAAGAAAAAACCTAGAAAGAGGCGTCAACCAATATCGAAGGCTAACTGTTTTCATTTCCCCCAAGGTGAAGCCATCAGGCGGGCTACAGTACACTCACAGAGACACTATAGAGTGAAGGGAACGGGAATAATGAATGATAAAACAATTCAGCTTTTAAAGGAACCATCCAAGCATTTAGCTATAACGGTTTCAGGAAAACATGGAAAAGCGAAATCAGGATACCCGGACGGGACTTGAACCCATGACCTTCCGAATGGCTGACTCGGTTTTTCGGGTTTCATTCCCGTCCTGTAAAATCCTCAGAGGTGAGCTGATATAGGGTCTAACCACAGAGGATAGAGATCAGGAAGGAGGTCACTTAAGGCTTTTCGAAGGAGCCATTCCGGCGTTTGCATGGAGGCAAACGAAAAACCATGGAAAACCGCAGTCAGGATGGTCCGACAAGGATTTGAACTCCCGACCTTTCGAATGGCAGGCCTTCTTTTCGGTACTTCTTTTTATTCAAAGAAGAAAATGTAATAAAATGTTAATCAAACAATCGTAAACAAAAAGGAACTAAGGTTACATATTGATATACGAGATGGTACCAAAAAAAATACGGAATTATTTTTTAAAAGCTGTATATATTTTCAATTTTTTTTTACAAAACAATCGTATCCCCTTCAAAATACCAAGTAACAGAATTTACTTACTTGTCCTATTGCATCAGATCCTATTTTTATGTTTAATCTACTAGTTTTGGTATCATTTCTGCTACATTTCACTATTTTGTCTTGCTTTGATTTATATTCAGTCGAAAATCTTCCTTCAGTGTCTTGTTCATGCCATTCATTATCTTCTCAGTATCCTCAGCCTGTTATGCTAAAAACACAATATCATCAGCAAATTGTGGCATACTGTTTTTTTTTCTCCTTGAACACTTGAAATTTTTCTTTTAGTTTCTTTATCGCTTCTTCTATATACAAGTGAATTATTAATGGGGATAGACTACAACATTGTTTCACACCTTTTTTAACCGATGCATGTCTCTCGTGATTCTCTACTTTTATTACAGCCACTTGATTCTTATATAGTTTATGGAGTATTCTTCTATCTCGATACTTTAGACCTGACTTCTTTAAAATTTTGAACCTCTTGTCCCACCTAACATTATCAAAAGCTTTTTCTAATTCAACAAACTCCATAAAATGTATCTTTGTTTTTCTTGATCCGCCCTTCAAGTATTAATTTGAAAGCCAGAATTGCTTCCCTTGTACCGCGATTTATGTTTGTTTTAGGACGGCTATTAAACAAAAATCACTGTATCCAACAAAATATACACGCACGTACCGGTCTGTAGTGATTTTCTGACATTTAGCGATACTGAGTACTGTGGAGCTGCAAAGCTGCAACGAGTTTGAAGGGTGAACGGTAACGCATTCGGGAGGACGCAGGTTCGAATCCGTCAATGCAGATTTGGGTTTTACATGGTTTCCCCAAACCCCCTCCAGGCGAATTACTGTGCAATTCCGTGTAGGGCAATTGATTTAATTTGTTAGTGAGTTATTTCACAACTGCAGTTAATACGTAGCAATCTAAGTTTGCGGCGGTACAGTAATGAAATAAAACTATATGAAACGTGCGAAAATTTCGCGAGTACGATGAATAGAAAGGTTGGTTGTTTGTAATAGGACCGAAGAACAACCGCCTCATTTGTATTAAATGTTTATTTGTTTAGTGTAATAGGTACGAAACAAAAGTCGACGCCAGTGAAGCAGTTTATTAATATCTCTGTGGTACGTGCTGCTATCTAGCTGCTTGGTGCTGAACTATATCATACGCGCGACTTTCACAGTTATTACTTTTGTTCTTCAAGGGTCAAAATCCAAAAATTTTCGTTCTTATTGTATAATTTTTCCCGAATGAAGACGTAACCTTTCACATGATCCCTCATTTATCGATTTCGGCTGGGTATCGAGTGAGATAAATTGATCGTAACAAAAAGAAAACACGTTATGGAAATAATGATAATTTTGCCCTTTACGGGTCAAATTCAGAAAAATTCCTTTCTTTAAGTATGTTGTGACCGAAACAGAGACATAAACTTTTAATATGATACCTCATTTATCTATTTCGTTTTAGTATCAAGGAAGATAAACATATTTGGTTGATATCGACTTCATGTACAGCGAACATGAACAAGAGCCACTAAGTGGTCAGCAAAATACGAAAAAAACCCAAAAAAAACCCAAATAAACTGTAATGTATAAACTTTGGTCAAGCAGTAATATTAGCGAAAATTTTAAGTAAATTGAAATTTAGCCTAGGCCGGAATGACAATTGGCACTCGTTACAACAGCGACCTTGAGAAATTTAAGTTTTATATTTTTATTTTATGTTGCTTTCATTAGCAACATGTTATTTTTAGCCGTAAATTTTGTCGATTTTTTTAAACTATGAGATGCTGCGAAAAGCAAACTTAATGAATATATTATGGAAATTAATTTGGTAGCAGTTGCTTAGCTATTAAATTGTGAACATAACCTCGAATTTATTCTAATATTTCTTTTTAAACCTTACAAATAGGACTTTACACATCTTATATATTATAAGTATTTATATTATAATATAAATCTTTCTTGAGCTAATTTATATATTATAATATAATTATATAAAATAAATATGTTATTATACTTGCCACAAAGGCAACATCCCCAATTAAAATTTCTCCACCTAATAATATTCGACCTAACTAAAAGTGTCTATAAATAAAATCTTACATATTATTTTAGGTCGCTGTTAATTTGCAAGCGAAGGCTGACACATGACACCCTCTTGCAGCCAAGCTATCAAGATGAGTGAATGAGCTTAGGAAACTATATAATAAATATGAATTTTTAAGAAAACAGTTCAACAGTCTAATCCACTGAGTTACCAGACCACCCAATGATCAAAAAGGGTGTTAGGCTCTTAAGTCCCAGTAAGTAAAATGCAGGCGGAATGTTTGAGAGGAAGATAATAATCTGAATTATTACTATGGGTATATGGTCTTGTCGATCGCAAATGCTTCTTACTACGTAAGAAATAAGGTTAGATACTGAGCGAAACCTAGTAACTAGGAAAGTGCATTAGGAGAGATTTCTGAGTCAAAGAATCTCAATTAACAAAAGTGCCTGCTGAAAACCTAAGGTATATCATTGTGTTTTGTGGTAAGTCGTTGTTCGATAGCATTGGCGGTAATGGACTGAGTATCACCTACGGCGTATGCAACCACGTGGACGCGCAAGCTGCGCTGGCAGCCGACTATGAAGTGGTTTCTAACACACCATTACGGCATAAAGTCAAATTGAAACGCATCATTGCCATTAGTTCCTTTTCAGATACCGATAAAAGGAAAAATAAATATTGAAAGCTTCAATTTAGACGAGACATACAAAATTTTAACTACAAGTAATCATACATTCCTACACGCACGCTGTATCGTATGTACTGACCGGCCAAGGCGAGGTGCATGATGAAGAAGTTCATCCTGGACTTGCGAGCCTTGCTGACTAGCAGCGCCACCAGGACTGCGGCGTTCCCGAGAACTATGCTGGTGAACAGGATCCACAGCACCGTGAACTGCTCCGTCTAAAAACACAAAACAGGGAGGTCATTCAACAACAACAATCAACACCGTACAGCAAGGTTACTCAACAGCAACAATCAACACCGTACAGGAGGGTCACTCAACAGCAACAATCAACACCCTACAGCAAGGTCACTCAACAGCAACAATCAACACCCTACAGCAAGGTCACTCAACAACAACAATCAACACCGTACAGCAAGGTCACTCAACAGCAACAATCAACACCGTACAGGAGGGTCACTCAACAGCAACAATCAACACCCTACAGCAAGGTCACTCAACAACTACAATCAACACCGTACAGCAAGGTCACTCAACAGCAACAATCAACACCGTACAGGAGGGTCACTCAACAGCAACAATCAACACCCTACAGCAAGGTCACTCAACAGCAACAATCAACACCCTACAGCAAGGTCACTCAACAACAACAATCAACACCGTACAGCAAGGTCACTCAACAGCAACAATCAACACCGTACAGGAGGGTCACTCAACAGCAACAATCAACACCCTACAGCAAGGTCACTCAACAACTACAATCAACACCGTACAGCAAGGTCACTCAACAGCAACAATCAACACCGTACAGGAGGGTCACTCAACAGCAACAATCAACACCGTACAGCAAGGTCACTCAACAACTACAATCAACACCGTACAGCAAGGTCACTCAACAGCAACAATCAACACCGTACAGGAGGGTCACTCAACAGAAACAATCAACACCGTACAGCAAGGTCACTCAACAACTACAATCAACACCGTACAGCAAGGTCACTCAACAGCAACTATCAACACCGTACAGCAAGGTCACTCAACAGCAACTATCAACACCGTACAGGAGGGTCACACAACAACAACACTCATCACAAATCAGTGGGTTCATACAGCAACAATAATCAACTCCTAATAGCGAGGTCACAATACAGCAACAATGAACACCAAAATAAGTAGTGTTATACAAACAGTGGAGTCGTACAACAGCAACAATCAACACCAAACATCGGAGTCAGATGTCTACCCAACACTTCTGCCTGCATCAGCATTGTACTCTGCTGTCAGATCTGCCACAAATCGCCGCCTATCCTGCTTTACGGAGCGGGAAAGCCTCCGACCTCCACGTTCTGTGATGAGGCGTGGACGTCCACCACCTTGTCGCCCAGTCGTGGTTTCACCGTCCTTCAACCACTCTGCATAGTTGCCCACTACAATAGCACGCTGACAGCCGACGAGTCTCGCCGTTTCCGAGATGCTCGTTCCCAGGTGCCGCGCCCACAAACCACCGCCCCGTAATTTAAGGGAATTTGCGTGGCCTGTTCGTAGACATCTGGTGGCAGACAACTCCGGAAACCTAACAAGGACTTTTCGAATCCATGCCACGCTGAATCGCTGCTGTACAGCGCTCCAAAGATGGACCAACACACTAATAAACAATAAAGTCGTCTCAGATTTCCAGCCGGATAGTGTTGTCTAGGAGGTGACAGTAAGCCTGCGACAGCTAGAAGGGACATGATACCTGATGAAGACGGCAAAGCTAGCTGTCGAAACGTCGAGTTTATACAACACTATTCAACCGGACACCCGAGAGGATATTATTGCATACTAGTAATAATAAGCAGGTGGTCATAATGTTTTTGCTGACCGGTGTATATCCCAGATACTGACAATGTAAACACAGGTAAAAAGTTAGTTTTAATATTAGTCAGTGGTCCGCAGCATTATATTTGATACTTTATTGGTTCTCGGTTTGAAAAAAGTTAAGAATCGCTGAGCTAGGCCAAGAGACAACGCAGCATTGCAATTCTCTTTACGAGGTCTTCCGACTAGACGACCAAACTTGACCCCACTGAAAGGGAATGTATGCATTCCAGATCCTTCCACAGAGAGAGTCGGTTCGGTAGCTATGGTGCTGACCTGTGAGTTAACGGTTGTTATGAAGAGATTCAGTAAGGTTCGGTCCAGAGGAAAGAGGCGCTCGTATCGCGGGGTCCGTAAAGTTTAGAGCCCTGTTTCTCGGCATGTCGCGGCGGTTGTTTTCCACCGAGCAGCCATCCCCGTCGCCGATAAAGTTACGGTTAAAGTTGCAGTTACGGTTTAACACCCAGCCGTGCAGGCAGCTAAGACACAAGACACGTCTTCGAGTGCGCTGTTACGATCTCTTTGGAAAATATCGTTTACTGCGCTCATCAACACAAGGGCGTCTTCCTACGCCTCGGAGAGGAGCTTAAAAATTGCGTTAAACGAAAATGTTTCAGCCCTTATAGTTTGGACGAAGCACCACAGTAATTTCCGTGAGGTAGTCATCCTTGGTTCCCTGCAGATTTTAAACAAAGATAGTTAGTTATCTTTGAAATGTGGCCACGACAACAATTGGAGGTATTTTCTAATTTGATTGCAGTCGAAATTGAATTCAAATTCATTTCGTGATTGGCCATTCACACACGAGCCATTTTGTCACTTGTCATTCGTTTATTTTGTAACTGGTCATTCAGTCGCTGGGCGTTTGGCAATTGGTCTTCGTCAACTGGTCATGGTTCGTCGTCCATTTGTTAATAAGTGACTGGTGATTCTGTCACTGGTTGTTTAGTGACTGTCCATTCGCTCATTGGTCGTTCAGTGATTGGTCTATAAGCCACCAGTCAATCGATCACTGGTCGTTTGGTGATTGACCATTCGTTCATTGGTAATAGGTCATTCAGCCACTGGCCATTAAGTTATTAGTATTTCGTTAATTGGTTATTCGGTCATTAGTTTTTCGTTAATTGGTCATTCGGTGACTGGTCATTCATTAATTGGACATTCGTTAATGGGACATCGTTAATTGGACATTCGTTAATGGACCATTCGTTAATCGGACATTCGTTAATGGGTCATTCGTTAATGGGTCATTCGTTAATGGCTCATTCGTTAATGGTCATTCGTTAATGGCTATTCGTTAGTTGGTCATTCGGCGATTGCTCATTCGTACATTATCAGTATAGTAACTACCGTTTTGAATGTGTAATACAGTTTTCAAGGTTGTTTGCTGTTTTTTTTTAATTATGGCTTTACGTCGTTGACGTCGAGGTTATTACAGGCAAGATGGGACTGGGGACAAGGAACCGGAAGGAATTCGGCCATGGGTTTTTGAAGGAAGCATCCCTGCATTCGCCTGGAGGGATTTTGGGAAACTGTGGAAAACCCAAATCTAGATGCCCGGACGGGGATTTGAACCGGCGTCCTCCTGAAATGCGAGGCCAGAGCGCTAACCACTCACCAACCACGTTCGTTGTTTTCAAGTTGAGGAAATTTCTAACGAAGTGGGAGTTACCTCTTAGCGCCCAGCTTGTCGTTTGAAGCTGCCGCTTGGTGGACTCAGGTACCGCGGTCTCCTTTAAGTCCGACCTTGCCCACCGCAAGGCGAGCGACTCGTTAAGCCAACGGTCCGTGGCGCCAGTCGGGAACACCCCGGAGCACCACTTAGCGGCCCTCGACCTGGCGTATCGCCAGACCACCGAGAACAGCAGAGGGGGCGTCAGCTGATAGGCTCACAGGGCCTCACGCGTCATTCCAGAGGGCGCGGGTTCGATACCCCATCCGGCCATCCAGAATTCGTGAGTGGAGACTTTCCCGGCGTAATGATGTAGTGCAATCCTCTCTGGTGTCCCACCGGATAATGTTGTACATACACAACGTTTCGACAGCTGGCTCTGCCGTCATCATCAGGTGTCATGTCTCTGTGGCAAGCTGACTGTCACCACCTAGACTGCGACAGGTAGAAGAGACCTGACACCTGATGAAGACAACAGAGCTAGCAGCCTAGGCGATGACAGTCAGCTTGCGACAGCTAGAAGGGACCTGATACAGTAGAGCTACCTGTCGAAACGTCGTGTTTATACAACACCATCCGGCTGGATACCCGAGAGGAATTTATTGATCCAGATTTCCAATAATCCTGGTTTCTGAGATCACTCAAGCGAAGGACGAAATGCTGCATTCACGATGGCCGAATTGTGTTTGTTCATTCCTCTTTCTCCACATTAACAGTTAAAATATTTTCAACTCCTTTTTTTCCCCCAGTTTTTTTTGTTTTTGCGCTCAGGTAATCATAATGGTTCCGTGTGGTCGTATTGACCTGGTGACACAGTTTCTATTGGCCACGCATTCCACCCCTGTAATCCTACCGGGTACAGGGGACCTGCAGTTTAACGTGGAATCAGAACCACGGAAGCGTTCTGGTGTACTTCACATTACACAGCAAGCTGTGCCAGAGGTGAAGGTCGAGTTAAGGGTCTCTGAAAATCTGCGACGAGACAGCGATTCGAACCGGGGACCTTTCGTTCCCCCGTCAGACACTTTAACTACTGACCCACTAGATCACGCTCAGGAATAGCAGCACTAATAAAAAAAAATGCTATTATTTCAATTTTGCAGTTGAAATTATTTGACGTAACAAGTATCTCTTATGGGAGACATAAAAAATGTCATACCTAGTATTTTAGTTTGTAAAAGAAATATGTTGCCTTGGATTTTACATAAAAATCACAGTGGACCCTTTTGTCTTTTCGTGAATGATTTCTTGAGCTTTGGCAGTTGTCAGAGGCTGTGATGAGCTCGATGTTCTTCCGGAACATTTTTCGTCTTCCTTAATGACTTTAAAAATGCATACTACTTTGAACTTCGTCTCCGAATGTTTCCCGAGCCATTTGATACTGTTCACTAGCACATTTCCTGAGTTTAAAATAAAATTTTACACTTACGCGCTCCTGCTTTATCTTCGTCTTTACCGTAAAAATCGTGAGCCACTGCAATTCGTCCTAGATGTGAACTTGTATAGAGAACAGACAAAACAAACTTCCAGATTGTAACTTATCACGGACGTACCGAGCTACACCTATCGGCGAAAGTCAGTACTATTCCGTGATCGTCTTCAAAATACTTCTTCTTAAGGCTCCTTCTCCTATCGGATGTTGGACGTAGCATTGCAGCGTGCAAAGCCTCTTCCGACATGTTGTTGTACCATCTCCGAATGTCCTTCGCCACGTATTCCTTCTCCTCCCAACAGATCTCTTCCCTTGTATTTTCCCTTCAATGATGAGCTGCAGTAGCTGGTACCTCTCACCTCTCATAATGTGTCCTAGATATTGAGTTTTCTTTTACTTTATAGTGAGCAGCAGTTCTTTTTGTTTCTCCATCCGCCAAAGATTACTTCTTCGTTTGAGATTTTCCTCACCCAAGGTATGCGTGAGAGACAAAGGTACAGATTCATTTCAAAAGCACCAATTCTTTTCTCTAGATTTTGATCAAGCGTTCAACCTTCACATCCATAGCGAAAAATGGAGAACACATGACTCTCACATTCTCAGTTGCAGATTAAGATCAGAGCCTCTGAAAAAAAAAACTTCATGCTACTAAATTATCTCCTGGACTGTTCTATTCTAGATTTGATTTCTTTCTTCCAGTCACACTGCGGATTCATCACAGTGGCCAAGTGTTTGAGGAAGAATAACAAGGGAACGTGCACAAACCACGTGGCTCGGTCCAGGGGGGGGGGGGGTTGGCTGGAAGGCTACGCTGGGCTACGTGGGGGGGGGGGGGGGTTCCTAGCCAGGCCACGTAGCTTTCCTTTCATACCATTTTTCACAGCTAAAATGAGGAACTGAACACACAACAGCATGTGAATATTTATTTCCCTCAGTTAATTATCTCATTATATAATTTACACTCGTCTGGCAAGAGAAAACAGTACAAAATGTCTTCTGGAATCAAAAGGGAAAAAAGCTAATGGAGCTACGTGTTTTATGCGCGCTCCCTAAGTTGGTATGAACAGTGCAATTTAAAAAATTTAAACACATGTGGTGCAAAGTTATTGTCTGTATTAGCGCTTGGCAAGATCCAAAAACAAAAAGTAACGGCTGTCCTAAAAATTTTAGATACCATCTCGCATGTGAAGTGTAATGGTGCATCGGTACACATTTCAACATTTAGTCAAAGTTTGAAATTATCGTCACTTTTTTTATTTGCTGCAATCCTGCATCCCTTCCTATCCTGTGCTAACCTCTTCATTTCTACATACCCCTTACAACCCACGTCCTCAATTATCTGCTTCATATATTCTAATCTCTGTCTTCCCTACAGTTCTTACCTTCAAATTTTTCCTCCACTAACAAATTAACCAATCCAGCATGTCTCAAACTATGACCTACCAACCTATCTTTTCTCTCTGAAAGACTCTTCCACAAACTTCTTTTCTCACCCATCATTTCCAAAACTCGTTCGTTTCGTACTTTATCTGTCCACTTAATTTTCAGCATTCTTCTGTAACACCACATTTCAAATGATTTAATTTCCCTAAAGTTTATGCTTCTCTACCATAAAGTGCTATGCTCTAAATATAGTTTTAAAAAGTTCTTTCTAATTCCTAGATCAGTATTTGAAAATAAATAGCTTTTTCATGCTTTCTGCTTTTAACGTCATTCTTGTTTCGGCCATCAGTTGTAATTTTACTTCACAAGTAGCAGAATTCACTTACTTCTTCTATCTCATTGCTCATCGCTCTTCACTTTTGTCTTGCTTTGGTTTATATTCAGTCCAAAATCTTCCTTCAATATTTTTTTCATGCCATTCAGTAACTTATAAATATCTTCAGCCTGTTCTGCTAACAAGACAATGTCATTAGCAAACCGTAGAATATTGATTTTTTCTTTGCACACTAATACCACATTCAAATTGTTCTTTCACTTCCTTATTGCTTCCTCTAAATAGAAGTTGAATATTAATGGTGATAGACTACATCTTTGTGTCACACCCTTTTTAATTGATGCATGACTCTCATGATTTTCTACCTTTTGTCACAGCCTCTTGATTCTTATATAGTTTATAAATTATTCTTCTATTGTCACTTATACAATAATAGAAAAAATGTATTTCATGAATTGGCTTGATTCAATTATTGTTTTTAACGAGACTGACAAAATAGTGTGCTTGATAATTATGGTGTCGCTAAAAATTTGTCCACCAATTATACTCATCATTATTATTTCAGTTAGAATCACAATTAATTTAAATATTTGATACTTCATCTGCGAGAACGGCATTCTACTGGTAATTAAAATGAGAATACTGTTCAATTATACATGCATCGCACTAATTATTCTGTTTTGACCAGTTGTGTTGCTGCTCAATATAATCGTTAATCCTCTGCCTTGCAGTATAATCCCCACTGACAGTTTGACTACAGTCCTGCTAATACTTCGTGTTGCATTTTAGCTGTAAATTACTTTACTGTTGAAGGTAAAAAGCTTAGCTTGGCATTCAATATGAAAGGTTGCTTGAACCCTCCCGAAGCAGGTACACTTAGCTTGTTATTAGAAGGAACATTGCCACTTCATTAAGTCGTTATGTAATTCAACACAGTAATACTACCGGGCGATCGAAACCTACAGTTTAAAAAACGGAAGCATTCTGGCTTATTTTTTTTTTTTATTTTTTTTTTTTTTTTATTTAGCACACATTTTTTACAGCCTAGTATCTAGAAACTAAAATAGGCCTTAATTTAACACAACAGTTTTACATTTGATATTTCAACAGATAATTTCACAATGAATTATTTCAGTTTTTGTTATGTATGGCTTTGGCAATATCTGTACAGTCTTTTCTTGTTGGCACGATACATACAATTGTTTCGCTGTTAACATATATTACAACTTTCTAAGCTTGCTGCATTTTGTCATAATTGATTTATTATAGTTTTCTAGTTTTGTGTGGTGTCTGCAGTTTCCTGTCCACTTTATGGTTAGAATTTTTAATATTTCACTATGTCACTCCGTACGTCTACCACTACTACTATTACTAAACTATTACTACTATCTACTACTCTACCATCTAAGAAAGCATTTTCCAGCATTGGTATCGGTGCGGTAATCCGAATTCCAAATCTCCCGGAATAGCGCACGTTCTCAGTCTCTCTGGCAGCCAGAGTGACCGAGAAGGCCGCCCATCGGGAGACTGGCCACCTCCAACACTGGTTGTGAGAACTAATTTTCAATGATATATATCTAATTGCAGAAGTAAGGAGTCTTTAATATCCGGCTAGTAGGTTGTTCGTTTCACAGGTGAACTAGATTAGTTTAACATCTACTGCCGGTATTTGTTATTTTCAATATTTGAACAAATTCCTATTTTAAGATTATTGGCTACATAATTTACAACTTTTACTCTTAGCTAACTATTAACATTTTTACATATTTTAAGAGATAACAATGTTTTACTTCAGAAGCGGCTCGAGACTGCAACTATTATCTATTACTTGTGTTATTACAATGTCAGACCACATTTTATGCATCGGACTATAGTTCATGTGAGCACTAGTAAAGAACTTATACATTCACTATAAACTTTTATACGTGTTGCTTCAGCAAGTTCTTGTTTGTAGGTAGAATCTCCAGTGGTGTTGCTGCGAAACGGTCCATTTAAAGTCTTTAATATGGTTTAAGCACTCCTCTCCGCAGATCAGCTGGTTGCGTTTTCAGCACGATATATGACTCGCTGATCGAGCGCTTAGACACGCATTCGCTTGTGGCTGCTCTCGGGTGTTACTCTGTGACGTCATAGTCGGCTTGACTTGGCCTTCCTCTTGCTGTCGCTAAACTTTGCATGAATCTCTCCTTTTGCAGTTTGGAAATATTTTGCGTCACTTCGTCTAGTTTGCGCCAAAGTTGCTCATTTTTTAGGATGTTTTCCGTTTTCATGTTTCTTAGTTCATGAAATCCTTCGTTTCTGGCTTCTGCCATTTGTGTGCAATCCCAGACGATGTGTTCGGGTGTACCCTCTTCCCCGCACTCACACAAGCTTGTGTCTTTTAGTCCTCTTTTATGTAGTAGGCTGGGATATGGCCCGTGTCCAGTGATGTAATGAACAAGTCCGGTTGACGGATCCAGGTGACGAAGGTTTAATCTCTCTTGAATTGTTGGCCAAATATTGTAGGTTCTCCTGCCAGTCGTACTACGCGACCACTGTTGTTGCCATTCTTCCATCAAGACTGTTTTTATCTCCCGTGCTTCTGTAACCGGTCTTCCTAAAATTTGTTCTACTTTTTCGGCGTCACCGGTTCGTAGCCAATAGTGTGCCCCTCTCTTTCTAACTTCTAGGTCAAGTGGCCAAACGCCCAACGCAACCAGCAGAGAGTCGGTCGCTGTTGTGCTATATGCACCACTTAATCTTATCAGTATGCTTCTTTGTACGCTTCTTAGTGCCTGGCGAGGTTTAACTTGTCGTAACTTATGCGCCCAACTGCTAGCAGCATATCCCACAATCGAGGATAATATACTGTCGTGATACCTCCTTATTATGGACGTTGGAAGATGAAATCTTCTTTGCCCAATACTGATCAGTTTGTTCATCACTATTTTGGCACGACTGCACACCTCCGTTATATGGTCAGTAAAATTTAGTCGCTCGTCTAGCGTGACTCCCAGGTATTTACAAGTTCTAACTCTTTTTATGGAGACGTCGTTAACTTTTATTATTGGATTTCGCTTGGGGCGGCCACTGAGAACCATGAATTGAGTCTTGTGAGGTGCAAGGGTTAATTTCACTTTGGAGCACCAGTTTTGTAAATGTCTTAATGCCATTCTGCTTCTAGCCTCTACTTCGTCCCTTGTTCCGCCTTGTATCAGCAGTAGAAGGTCATCCGCGAAGGCAACAAGCCCCAGGAGTCCTTCTTGCCCAATCATGCTTTTTATGGCCATTTCGAATGTTACGTCCCAGAACACTGGTCCACACACCGATCCTTGCGGACAGCCTTTAGTTAATTTTTTCTCTATTTTCACTCGTGGACATCTCAGTTTGGCAAATCGGTTTTTACAGTAGTCGCGGAACGTTCCATAGAGGTTACTAGGAATTACTATTTCTCGCAGGCGGCTAAAAAGAGCCGGCCACCATAAGTTATCGAATGCTCCAGCAATGTCGACGGCGATAGCTATTACATACTTGCTATTACTACTTTTCACTAGATGCACGGCCTTATTTATGGCATCGTCGGTCGACCTACCCGCTCTGAAACCAAACTGATGTACACTCATACCATACTTTTTCCTGTGTTCCTGTAGTTTCCATACTAAAATTTTTTCCTGCACTTTTCCAAGCACATTTAGTAGACAGATCGGCCGATAGGATTTAGGATTTAATGGATCCTTGTCGTTCCCCTTCTTTAGGATCACCACTTCACTCTGCTTCCAGATATTTTGAACCCTGCCTTGCTGAAGGCATTTATTAAACAGTATGCAGAGTGGTGAAGCCAACTGGACCACTAATGCCTGGAGCACTTCAGCATTCTGGCTTACTTCACATTACACCGCAAGCTATGCCAGAGGCATAGGTCGGTTAAGAGCCTTTGAAAATCCCCGCCGAGAGAGGGATTCGAACCGCGGACCTTTCGATATCCAGTCAAGCGCCTAAATCATTGAGTCATCAGGAAAATCACTGTCGACGGCAAATTGTTCATAGTCTACCATGATATTGTGTTCCAGTTGCTGATTCCCTTTCGGACAAAAGACAAGATATATAGCTGGGTAGTTAAACATGGAATGAGAAAATAAATGCCAATATGAGATAGCTTATTACGTATTCGGATAAAAAAATTATAAGTTTTCTATTATTACAAGGAAGGGAAGGAATGGCTTGTTGATGATCTTCGCTGCAAATATCTTGGAAAAACTTTTAATGGTTTGAATCATAAGGAGATAAATAGCTTCTAGTAACAACAAACAAGTTGAATGCAGTATGGTGTGAATTAATGCCTTCGTTCTTCCTTAAGTGAATAGAATTGCTATTAATTCCGGTCGTAATCATAAGAATGATCAAACTTTGTTTGATAAAGGAGCTGGAATGGGATTCATTGCAAGACTGGAGGAGGATGAAAAGGGTCATGGGATTGTTCAGGGCGTATACTGGCGATGAGGCATGGAAATATATTGGAGTAGGTATGAAAAGTAGTTCATGGAAGGGAAAAGATGACCATGACCACAAGCTGGCACTCGATTTCAGGCACAAGGATGTGGGAATATTTTCTTTTTTAGGTAAGGGTGTCAGGGATTGGAATTAGTTACTAAGGGGAATGATGAATAACTTACCGAAAACGTTAAAAGAATTTAAAGTTAAAATTTGTAGAGGGCAAATGTAGGTGAGTGTAGGATAGGGGGAAGATGGGTGTGTAGGGAAATCGCCACCGGAACCTGTGCTCCATTGCAATTAAATTAAATTAAATATTTCTTAACTTATTATGAAACGTTATCTATGGATAAAGAGTATAACGAAAATATCTATATCAGACTAAGATAAATAAACAAAACAGTAACTAATAACAAACACGTGAATTTAAAAGAAATACAAATTTTCCTGTATTGTTAGTTTGTAATATTAATTTTAAAGTATAATAGAAACAAAAATGCGCTATCGTAAATCCACGCCCAGAACGTGGAAATATGTCTGATCAACAACGAAGGCTGGGCGCAAGAAGTCAGTGTGACAGACACGATGACGAAAGTAGCCTTTTATTAGTACCGACTATCTTCTAATCCAGTCATACGCAGTGGGTTCAACGGAGTGTTTGTTTACTGTTGCTTAACTAAACAGAATTATTATTACGTAACACTCATAACCTAGATTCTATTCTAAAACTGTACATATTTCTTTTTACATCGATCGAACATAAAAAAACCAACTATATGCATATTTAAACGAAGTACATACTTTTCTGTATGGTTGGTTTCCACTTTAAAACACATCGAATCACTTCAGGATGAAAAAGGTAAACTGGACGTTAGCCCGCCAGCGAAATACTGGCGTCTGACGTCACAGCTCAGTATGACCAAACTAGTCTGTTATTAGTAGTAATTGTTATTATGATTATTATTATTAATCTCGTAAAAAATGACGGGGTCATTACTTTGCAGCTGCTTCGCTTTATTAGAATTACTATTAAGCCTGATATTAACCATGATTTTGTAATGTGTACATATTTCTGTGATATTTCACATCTCAATACAGCATGAACCATAAAAAAAGATGGAATGTGGTAAATATTTCTTAGTTTATTGTAGCAGTGATATCTCTGGACAGAGAGTATAAGAAAACATCTACACCGAGTGAGTACAAACAAACAAACAAACAAACAAATAATAATTAAGATAATGAAGATACTAATTTGAACGAAATGCACACTACCGTTTCAGTGTTCTGACAGTTCATCTTAGCAGGTGCTTTATCTAAATGGAACTGTTATTAAATAACGCTCAAATTCAGATTTTTGTAGTAACATCTCTTGCTGTTGTTAGTGCGCCAACGAAGGCCGGGCGCGTGACGTCAGCTTTCTGGACACGATGACCAAAGGAGTATTTTATTAGTACTGATTTCTTGAGAAAATGAAATGTTGCACGTATCCGACGTGATGTTGATTTCTAATACAGTCTCCCTCCTGGCGACGTAATTCTGGCTGACTCAACTCACCCCTCTTCAGCGCGAGCACTGGCTGTGTGTCTTCAGCTGCCCGAGGTTGGTGCTCCGACCTTTCCCTCTAATTTCTGCATCAGCCGAGACCTGACGGGGAGATATCGATTTCTGCGCCAGACTCCACTCTAGCCTGGGTACGCCGCTCTTATCGTGGCTTCACACCCGTTTCCTCTCTCCCCTCCCGACCCACAAATTTTACTCTGACGGGCTGCCAGCAGTCGGAAAGAGAATACCAATCACGGAGAGGGGCCAAAGCCTCGTATCTGCGGCGTACAGCACGGCTCAAACAGAAAGTGAAACAAGTTTCCTCTCGGAACTCTCTTGTAGATTCTGTTCCTGAGGACTATAAAACTTTCAGCCCACCCAGTTGTCTCAGTTTGTTGCTGCACCGTGACGATATCCGGCGCTGACACAGGGTTAGCTGGTTCCAGTCCGTGTGGTGGAAGGAATGTTCATCATTACTTGACCGGCCGGGTAGGAGATGCGGTGTTGCACAATCCCTTATCGCGGGATTGTGCGCCAAAGTCCTGAATTAAACTCCAAACACCGAGCATGTTGGATGAGTGGTAACGCGCTGTCCTCGCAATCGATAGGACATGGGTTCGAATCCCCACCCCGCCATCCACGAGTACAAAATAAACAATTCAGCTGTTGACACGGTTGATTCCGTGAAGTATCTGGGGGTGATAGTACAAAGCAACATGAAATGGGACATGCACATAACTTCCGTCGTAGGCAGGGCTAATTCTAAATTACGATTCATAGGTCGTATTTTGAGGAATTGTAATGCTCATACAAAGGAGATAGCGTATAAAACACTAGTGCGTCCGCATCTGGATTACTGTTGTGGGGTTTGGGACCCGTATCGCAAGGTTCTGATTGACTCAGTTGAGAGGGTGCAGAGGAGAGCCGCTCGATTCGTGACTGGTTGCTACGGCCCTTATGAAATCGTCACAGAATTGATATATAGATTGGGCTGGGATAGTTTGGAAGACAGACGACGTAGCTTGCGTTCGAATTTATTGGAGAATATGCGAAAAAATTGAAATTTCGAGTGCAATGAAATACTTCTTCCGCCAATCTATTTAGGTCGCAATGACCGGAGGGATAAGATTAGAGAAATAAGATGCCGTACTGATACTTATATGTATTCCTTCTTTCCTCGCACTATTCGGGATTGGAATGGGCGGGTTTAGGATTGGTGCTTAGCACCCTCTGCCACTCACAATATTTGTGATTTGCAGAGTATGAATGTAGATGTAGATGTAGATGTAGATCCGGATTTGGGTTTTCCATGGTTTCTTCAAATCACTCGAGGTAATGCCGGGATGGTTCGTTTAAAAGGGCCATTGCTGAACTGCCGCCTGTTCCTTGATACCTGTACCTTCCTCGACGACGACTAGGCGTAAATCCAGAAGAGGGAGAAACTATAATACTTTCAGACCCTCCACCCCAATCGTTGACTCAGTTCATTGCGACATCGTGATGTTATCCGTCCAATGTTGCCACCTTAGTGATTTTGTCGCTAGATTTAGTGAATTTTGAAGCTGGAAAGCGATATTCTTAAATATGTTATCGCCAAAAAATATTTGGTGATTTTTAGTGATTTTCAACCTTGCAGAATTTCGAAAAATTTGATTGTAATTGGCGTAATTGCCCCTGTCGTGACTCGGATAAATAATGGCGTACACAATATATTGAAAACGGAATATGGTTTACCCATACAAGAATGATGTTGGAGTAAATACCTTTCTGGTGTTATCTGATTTAGCCTCATCCTATCACTTTCTCACTTGAATCCCGCAGTAGAAAGGATTTTCAGTGCAATGAACATTCTTAAAAACAATTTGACAAACAAGAAAGCTGTAAATAGCTAATTGTTTTTATAAGGGATCATTTTAAAATAATGAAAAAACTGCTACAGTTACGATCTTCCGACTGATGTGATTGGTAAAGATGCTAAATACTCTTCTAAATCTAAGACTGACGATTCATTTCACCCTTCCACATCTGCAAGTTCTGCAACTCCAACGATAGACCAAGACGATGAAGAAATACCGATTGAAGAAATTTTATGTTGATTTTTAATACAATGTTATGTTTGATTTAATGAAAATACTCATTATTAAAATATTTTTATACTACTTACTACACCACTTTTTTTTAGCGATTTCTAGCAATCTTTTAGTTCCAAATACCCGCAATCTAGTGAATTTTGAGACCCGGTATAGTGACTTTTGTTTCCGTAAGGTGGTAATACTGTGTCCGGTGCTGACATGGGGTTAGCTGGTTCCAGTCCTGGAGGTGGACATGATGGCAGGGTAGCAGAGGTGGCGGTGTACGATTCCTAATCACGAGATTGTGCGCTACAGTCCTGAGATAAATCCCAAACCCCTCCTCAGTAGGTATGGAGTGAGAGCAAACGACACTTTGATTGTGATTCGTCCGCCGGATGGGAATGTTATCACGGTGACCTTCTTTGTTTCTTACAGAGAAGTAGTTCCAAACGGACCGGCTCTGGGATTCACACTCTCCCTTCTTTCAAATATCATTCACAGCACAAATGACGCCGTACTCTGAAAACAAACATAATCACACTTATGAACACTGTCACACTGCGGAAGGCATCGGAAAACCATCCCAGTTCATCTCACACGGGATGTTACGATGGACGGGTAAACATGCCCAGGGCCGGCATTAGGGAGGGTAAGCGGGTCAAATGTACCCAGCCTCGGAACCAACGGAACCAAGAATCAGCCCATGTCGACCACCCAGTTTGTAGAGCTAAAAATAAAATCGCCCATTTTAACCCGGGCCCGAAATTCCTAGCGCCGGCCCTGAACATGCCCCATGGTAATCTCATACACACAAATATGGGTGTGATACTAATAGACGTAGAAGAACAGAAAAGTTAATGGACTGAAGGATGCGTGATAATTTGTTTTGTATGACCGTAGTAAATGTCACAATAAAAATGGAAACAGGGGAGAATAATAACGTCTATAGCTCAGACTAACAATGTCTCTGAAACGTCATTACTTTGTTTGATTAGTGATGACTACCAGCTGAAATACTGTCACGAGTTATTGTAAACTCCGCCTAGAAGACGACCACAAGTTTCTGGCGAAACGTTGCCGTGGTTCAACGTCACCACAAAGCCTGATTAAAGGAACGATAAGTGAGAAACATTAGCTTCAACATACGGACGCTAACTACTTTTCTGCAAGATACAAAGAAGGTCACCTTGACAACATTCTTATAAGACTGATATTACAGCACTGAGCGTGGTAAGTGGGTGGTAACACTCTCGTCTCGCATTTGGGAAGAGGAGGGTAAGAATACCCGTCCGGCCATCCAGGTTTGGGTTTTCCATAGTTTCTCCAAATCACTCCACGTGAATGTCTGGATGGTTCTTCAAAAGTTCATGGCAAAATTCCTCCCCGTTAGTTACTTCGAGTCCTTTGCTGCCTCTAATGACCTAATGAAGTCGATGAGGTGTAAAACCATAAGCAAAAAAAAAAAAAAAATAAAAAATGTGCACCAACTCATCACCCTCTACAGCAGATACAGAAAGTTTAACTTCTCACCTTAGTGAGTGCTGTACTGCTGACGAAGTTTATTATGAAGTAATATCTTAAGATATTTGCATTTTCTTCATTCAACAAATAGTTTTCACTGAGCCATACCATTATAGTAAATTTTCTGACGTCAAAAAGATACTTTAATAACATATTGAGTTTCTTGATAGTTTCTTTCTCTTTTGTCCTCAGAAAACATAATGATGATTCAGTTGAAAAGGAGGGAGGATTAATTACATCTGCCAAGCAACGCATAGCAGGAAAACAGAGAGAAATTTAAAAGTATTGTATAACAAGACGATGAATTGCTTGTCGATGGTGAAAAAGGTAAATATCTTGGTATGGAATTTGATTACAAATTTTACTGCGGACCTTATATTTGGCATAGCGGAGAAAACTACATTAATCAGGCAAAACATTATGACCACCTACTTAGTAGCATATCGGCCCACCTTTCGAACGCAATACAGCAGTGATTCGGCGTAGCATGGATTATACAAGTCGTTGGTAGGCTTCCAGAGGTATCTGACACCAGATTTCTTCTAAGATAAATGTTACTTCGGGCGTTCCTCAAGGAAGTTGTAACGTCCCTTGGTGACGGTAAATTTATGCGTGTGAATTCCACGTTTCTTTGGCATCAGCGAGAGCCAGGTGACACATACCTGCGCTGAAAGACCGAACGATTTATGGCAGGCCGTAAAGTTAAAAGCTTTACACATTCAGTATAGGGCCTATGCCGAAAGGAGGATTTCCTGGTAGAAAGTTGAATTTAGAGAAACGATGCTTCGGAGAAAAAGTCAGGGTGCGGAACACCTCTGTTGTGAACCAGCGAATCAAACAGTGTGTTACGAACTTTTAGAAACCATAAGCTTTTTATGTTGCATGAGGAGCGCCAATGGAGATCGTGGACGACCCGCCAAACGCTGCGACTCGCTGAAATTTCCCGCGTCTGCTAAAACTCCGGAGCCTGCAAGTTTTCGACGGGGCGAACAAGCGGGAGAGAAGACATTCTGTTTCTGGCCAGGAAACAATCCGCACCGGCGCACCACGGGAGATTGCGGGGAGCTACCTCGCCAAGTGACCTTGCGCCCAGCTGATCAACAGGGTCCGTCTGATTTCTCCGCAACTCATCTGCTACGGTAAAGAACGCCGGCGATGTATAGACACTCTTGCGTCATTCAACCCTAGGCAACGCTCTGAGATGAGAATCATGCTCTAAATTGTGCAAAAGAAACTTTTAATGTTCAGTTCTGTTCAATAAACCAATCAATTTTATATTCAAAGCAAATAATAGGTGTTGCAAACCCTGCTTTCAATAACTTCCTTTCCAATGTATCAGTATATCACTTGAATAGATGACGATTTGTGTTTTTAATGGTATTTTAAAAGTACAATTGCTTTGATTAAAAGTATTTCGCTTCTCTCGGTTAGAGAACACTTCCATTCTTGGCGCCTACCCGGGGTCAATTTTGCAAATTGACTTATTAATTAATGCATCTCTTATTTTATTCTAATTTTAACAACGTCATAAAACGAGACGCTACAAAGTGTAATAGGTCCACTTCTTTTCTTAATTTTTATAAACGATCTAGGTGACAACGTCGAATGCTGGTTGCGATTGTTTGCCGACGATGCAATTATCTATAGGGAAATAAGGTGCTCCGACGATTGCTTAGAAATTCAGCGCGATTTGGATGCTATTTTCGACTGGTGCCGTAAATGGCAGCTTACACTTAATTGCAAAAAGTGCAAGACAATGCGGATAGGTAAAAAAAGAATCAGTTTGTTCACGAGTACAAAATAAGCAATTCAGCTGTTGACACGGTTGATTCCCTGAAGTATCTGGGGGTGATAGTACAAAGCAACATGAAATGGGACATGCACATAGCTTCCGTCGTAGGCAAGGCTAATTCTAAATTACGATTCATAGATTGTATTTTGAGGAATTGTATTGCTCATAGAGAGGAAACAGCGTATAAAACACTAGTGCGTCCGCATTTGGAATACTGTTGTGGAGTTTGGGATCCGTAACGCAAGGTTCTGATTGACTCAGTGGAGAGGGTGCAGAGGAGAGCCGCTCGATTCGTGACTTGTTGTTACAGCCCTTATGAAAGTGTCACAGAATTGATACATAGATTGGGCTGGGATAGTTTGGAAGACAGACGACGTAGCTTGCGTTCAAATTTATTGGAGAATATGCGAAAAAATTTAAATTTCGAGTGTAATGAAATACTTATTCCGCCAACCTATTTAGGTCGTAATGACCGGAGGGATAAGATTAGAGAAATAAGATGCCGTACGGATGCTTTTATGTATTCCTTCTTTCCTCGCGGTATTCGGGACTGGAATGCGCGGGTTTAGGATTGGCGCTTAACACCCTCTGCCACCCACAATGTTTGTAGAGTATGGATGTAGATGTAGATGTAGACAAGTCGTGGCAGACTACTATGGCACCGCAGGTCAGTGAACTGGTTTGTTCTGTCACGACTCGCCGCCTGGCAGTGAGAACACCTGCTGTCGTGCGGGACACACCCTCGGGCCTGCTGGCACCCGCGATGGCGAAGCCTCCAGACGGTTCTGAGCACACTCACTGAGAACAAACAAGTCAGAGGCGTCGATAACAGCTGTTCCGCTGATAAAACCGTAAGCAGCGTCTCGGTCAACAAAAATAGAAACACCTAGTGTAAACTAAAACACCGAGCGTGGTGGTGTAACGGTTAACGCTCTGACCTCGCATTCGGGAGGACGCCGGTACGAATCCCCGTCCGGGCATCTAGATTTGGGTTTTCCATGGTTTCCCCTAATCAGTCCATGAGAATGCCGGGATGATTCTTTAAAAAAAATGCTACGGCCGAATTCCTTCCAGTTCCTTGTCCCCAGTTCCATCCCGCCTCTAATCACCTCCACGTTGACGAGGCGTAAAGCCATAAGTAAAAAAAAAAAAAAAAAAACTGATTAGGGTATCTTTTATGTTAGGAAATTTTGTAAGTGAAATGATTAATATGTACTGAGTGATAAAAATGAAAACATCTCTGGATATCGTTCGATGATAAACTTTATCAATTTGCGGAACACGCTTTGAGAAGTTTCACTTTCATGTATGTACGACAGTGGTGACGCGGCGATATACGAGAGGAGTAAATGAACTGGATTACAAAACTTTGCTGATAGCATTGCTTGAATGTATCAAGGATTGCTTGTCATCGTAACGGCGTAGGGTCAGTGACGTGTCGTCGCAGTAACCACTGAGACCTACTGCTTTTCCTGACGAGGACGGCACACGCAGCTGTCGAAACGTCGTGAATTGCAGAGCTGATTTGCCTGAACACCCGAGACGAATGGGACCCGGAAATTTGGTATCAAATAAAGGAGTTGGAGGGGGTACAAAGAAGGGCTGCTAGATTGTCTCAGGATATTACCTTAGAACACAATCAGTAACAGATTTGATAAAACAGCTGGAGTGGGATTCATTGCAAGACAGGAGGAGGGTGAAGAGAATCATGGGAGTGTACAGGGCGTATATTGCTGATGAGGCATGGAAAGATATTGGTGTAAGAATTAAGACTAATTCATGGAAGGGAAAAGAAGATCATGCACACAAGAAGGTACTAGATTTCAGGCACAAGGGCTGTCATGACTAGTGTTGTAAAAATACGGTTTTTTTTCTGACTTAAAAAAAAACATAAAAAAAACTGTGAAAAAAAAAATCTTTTTTTTTCTGGGACATGTTTTTTTTCATGTCTACTAAATTTCATGTTTTTAAGGCATTTATCGTTTAATACCACTGTTTTAGAGTTTATACTAAGTACTTATCTTAATTTTTAAATGTACTATATTTTTCTAGTTCAATAGAAAAAAAAATAGAAAAATATTGCCAACATTGACTGAAGTTTTCTTTTACGAACGGGGATTTCCCGAATAGGCTGGTTGCACGAGAAGGAATCCCCGTTGTTTGGATTGATACTCACTATTTGAACTAGTGCTGCCAGCCCTACAAATTTGTAGACCTACGGATCTTTTCAAAAAAATATAGGAATTTTAAATTTGTCAACGGTTTTTTGCCTCTTTTTATTACTTATTGTGCTTTCCTTATATTCGTATACTTGTTAAGCTCACAGCGTATAGTGATACTGAGTCATTAAATTGTCAGTAATTATGAATCATTTCCTTGCATCCGTTGGCATAAACCAACGATTGAAAAGAAATAAAGCTCCTATTTTGTACGATAATAGATTTAAATTCAAACTTAAAGGACCGTAATATGGAACTATCGGCGCAGTCTTTATGCACAGTGCGTACTTTGCTCACAATTTAAAATTGCAATTTCAAAATCTTTTGTGTATAATACAAGAACAACCAGTAAAAGAAAATGTAACTACTTCCGAAGTTATGGATCTAGAGGAGACAGAAGAAGGAACAGAAAATTCCGACTCCAACCGCACTAGTGTTGGTATTATTATTGATGCTAGTGAATGTGGTACTGACCAAGAGGATGGATAAAATATTATGTTACCTATATAGATACATTTATGAATCTATATGTAAGACATTATTTAGTAAGATTTAAAACACACATCTTAAATGTAACTTCCGTAAATAAAACTATAATTTATCAAATATATTGTTTTCTGAAAAAAAAAAAATTTAAAAAAAAAAGGATGCTAGGTTTTTTTTCATGTTTTTTTTTTTCACAAATCTGAATTTTTTTTCAATTTGCAACACTAGTCATTACCCATGAATGTAGCAACGCACACCATGTAGAAAGTACCCGTCACAAAGCCCAATACACTGACACGGGGGTACACATTGCTTTCACTCGCGGTAGAATCTGGATGGACATTTGGACGGTGAATTATATTTCGAGATCCGACTGCATTATTTCTACGTCCATCTGTTATTTGATTGAGATGCAATTTATGTGTACAGGTATAATTATTAGTGGCAGAATACGTTGAACTTGCTTTACCTATTAAAAAATGGCTGCAAGTATTTTTAATTAAATTTCAAAAAATTCAATAAAAAATTTCGATGACTTGTTTCTTTTTTAAATAAAAAAATTCTAAAAAAATTTGATGACTTTTTTTTTAAGTAAGTAAATTACTTATAATTTCAAAGAGAGACTTGCAGAGAACATAAGGTTTAGGTTGCCTGTTAAAAAGTTGCCTCATGTAGGGGTTTCCAGCTGTTAAAGTAAGCGCACCACATCGTCTGTCAGATGTTGCGGTGCTATAGCTTTAACCTCTGGCAACCCCTACTTGAGGCAACTTTTTAACAGGCAACCAATACTTCCCCTCCCTCTTTGAAAAGAATTATAATTTATTTTAAAAAACAAGTGAATGGAATTTTCTTTTTGTTAAAAAAAGTAATTATTTTTTGAAAATTTAATTAAAAATACGTGCGGCCATATTTTGCTAGGTAACCTGGTAGAATCGTATTCTGCTACTAAAAATTGCATTTCAATCAAATACCAGATGGGCGTAGAAATCATACAGCCGGATCTTGGACTGTTAGCAGCAATACGTCGAAGAGGACAGATGACTATACGCTACCTCAGGCATTAGGGAGTGGAATCGCTTTCGTTTATAGGTAAGGGGGATAGAGATTGGAATAAATTTTCAACCGTGGTCGTGAAATAATTACCTGAAACAGTGAAAAATTCAAGTTAAAAATTCTTGTAATGTCAAAGCAGGTACGTACAGGAATTGCAGCAGTGGTATAAAATCTGCATGGCAATTAACAATAGTAATCGTTGTGCAAATACATGTTTTTTTTTTATTCCATGTTTTCAACGGGAGTGAAGACCGGAATTAATGTACCGGGCCATGCACGAGTTGGGTTATTAACTGTATTTACCGGGCTGCGTTCATTTTATTTCTTTCGCTAGCGATGAAATGAGTTATTGGCAGCAGTATTCCATTCCTGTCTCTATTCGAGCGCGATACAGCTTTTTATCGTGTAATCACTTTGACTGCAAAACTGTCCGATTTCAAATTGTGCGCTGTTCTCTACTCACAAAACGTGCGCCATTGCTTTTTGCGATTTTTTTTTATCTCCTTTTCTTGCCGCTACCCATTTAAACTTTGCATATGGAATACTGCACAGTTATATTATACACGTAATTCGTCAAATGAATCTTTTGAACTGCGTTCTGTCTACTGAGAGAAAGTTGTCCACTGATAACCAATGTGTTTTGCTGCATTGACTGTAATACAATTCATGCGGATTGGATGTCACCGTACCAGCGTAGGGTCAGTGACGTGTCGTCACCGTAAGCACGTTGACCTACAGCGTATCCTGATGAGGATGGCGCACGTAGCTGTCGAAACGTCGCGAATGGCAGAGCTGTTTCGCTTGAACACTCGAGACGAATTTTTATTTTCTATCTGTCTGTAAGTATGTAGCCTGAAGACGAATCTCGTGATAACTACTGGCCTGATTTTAACTGAGTTTCAATTACTGCATACCCTGTAGTCCAGCAGAGGAAATATTACATGTTTCAGTTTCGTGAGACAACGTTAAATTAATAAATTTAAGGGAACGTTCCTTTGAATGATTCACGTAAAAGTTACTGGTCAGTTTTTGATAGGTGTAAACAGGATATGTTTCATTTCAACATGACATCGAAAATCTGAGAACTCCTTACTAATATTATAAATTCGAAAGTACCTCTGTCCCTCTGCGTGTTTGTTACGTTTTCACCACTAAACCGCTAAACCAATCTTGCTGAAACTTGACAAGGAAATACTATGTATCATTAGGAACGACATAAAATATTTTAAATAACACATTTTATCATCAAATTTCGAAAACTAACCGAACGGTGATAAACAGACGGATAGCGTGTGTAATGTTATATCGGTCAATCAGGCCTTGTTTCTCTCGCAGTCAGGTTGTGTAATGATCTGTTCATAAATTTTATGTACAGATACAACATATTATATAGCACAGGTGTGGATTTTATCCAATTCCTACAAATAAAATTGTAACTGCATGCGTACGAAGTCGAGGATAACAGAGAGTTTACCATAATTTTTTCTATGAGCGTGATTCTTTTCATAAACTGGTGTTCGTGTTATAATGGGGTTTAATGTAGAGCCCTTGGTCCCATGAGTATTTTTAGGTATTTTTTATTTTGGTGTGACTTCGAAAGGCTAGAGTATTAAATCAAAAGCGTGCAAAAATGAATGCCCATTTATAGGTAAGTTACTTTCCTTAGTCAAAATGCTTATCGTGATTTGAGTGTACGAAATGAATCTTATTGTTAGGGTGAGCCACAGAGGTTGCGGATCATGTACAGTGATCCCATTCTTAGAAGTTCATGATGATTCTACGTGGCATCATCAGCTTATGATTGAAATTGGCTAATAAGTAATAATAATAAACTATATAAAAAGGTGCTTTGTTCACTGTAACAACGTGCCCGTAACGCTGACGTAACACCCCCAATCTTCGTTACCGGACTAACTAGGGCAAGAGATGTTACTGCAAAATACAGGTTATGGGCGTTACTTAATAACTAATCAATTTAGTTGTGCAGCCGCGAAGTAGTGAATTGTAAGAACACTGAAAGAAAAGTATGTATTGCGTTTAAATTATCATATTAATGATTACTTGCTTTTTGTTTTTTTAAAATATTCGGTTAATTTAGATGTTTTCTTATACTCTCTGTCTACAGATATCACAGTTACAATAAACTAAGAAAATAGTACCACATTACATCATTTTTATAGTTTTGAGCGTTATTTAATAACAATTTTATTTACTTAAGCATCTGCGAGAAAATGTACTGCCATAACTCTTCGTTCATCCCATTATTTTCGACGTGCTTACAAGATATTTACATTCGATGAAGATGATTCCGCTATATCGTTTGCCACTGTCATAGTAGATTTTAAGGAATTAATTGCCAGAACTGTGCGTTTAGAACGTCATTTTTGACTGGCTTAGAGGCTAGTGAACGATAATTTCGTAATTCGATGACTGAATGACCGAAAGCTTCTTTTGTCAAGGTGGAAAAAGTCGAAGAGAAAATGCGTTAAAGGAAACTCGTACCGCCGCCTGCTTCGTCTTTGTCGAAAATTTCACTGTTCCTCCAGGATGCAAATTACAGGTAAAGAAACTGCCGGCGGGAATTATATTTAACATTTCACCTCACAGTTGACGATGCAAATGTAAACGCATTTACACACGGCAGAACAGCAAGCCGCCAGGTGAAACCTAAGTACAGGTCGGAGCCTCTAGAAGGAACGACCCGCTAATTTATTTTCCCCGCTGAATGCAAAATAATTACATACATCAACCTGTCGGGAGGTCCATTGCGCGCACACGCGTACCAACACAAACAAACCGACTGAGACGCGCGAAAGGAGAGAATGGTCAGACGCAATGCTTCTTTAAGTTGGTACCGAGCGGAGCTGAAGTTAATTACGGAACCCATGCATGAATTTGTGTGAATTAATTCAAACGCGAAGCGGGGGTCAGGCGTACCAACCCGACGGCGTGGGCGCCCTGTTATTTGTCTGCCAGCGGTCAACTGTACCGTAATTAGTATCCCGGCTCGGCTGACAGCCTACTCGGCTACGGGCGCGGTCCTCCTCAGGCCGAGCGTGTCGAAGGTACAAGGTACAGTGCACGCAGTTTCGAACATAGAATGTCTGACATCTTCAGGACAATTTTTCAGCCATTATCCATAGTACTCTGGGGTATCTTTTTCGAAACTTTCTCTAGCTGCTCAGCAGAAAAAATGAGAGAAACATATTCGGACCAGTAGACCGCGAAGACAGAATAAGTTCAGTCTAGTGTAGTATCCAGTTTTAGACAGCGAGTCTAAAGGAAGAAACAGTGAACAAAGCGGATTAGCGAAGAACCTTCCTTCCACGTCACGCCCTTTTAAAGCGGCTACAGACGACCCAATTTCAGTCCCACTCTGCAGCGGCAATCCGGCAGGGGTCCTGCAGATTGACACGTAAGTATGCAAATTGGGTCTGCTGCTCCCGATATCGGGTGATTGGCAGAGCCCGACAGACAATTTACAGATTATACATGGAGACAGGGAGTAAATTGATACGTGCGTAGCACGATTTCAACGATTGAGACAATTTCGGCTCAACCGGCTTGCAGCAGGGAGCAAGTGTGTTTCGTGCCATTAGTCATGTGTGTAGTTAAAAGTGTTTAAAGTGAAATAGGTGTGACGGAATATTTTCGAAATTTCTAAGATTATTCCCCAATTGCGGGACAAACACAACAACTGCATAAATCGCAAAATGCGGAAGAATTATTTCGAGTTTTGCTCGAAATTTACAAGGAATTCGACCAGGAAGTAACAGTTGCAGTCTTTTTTCTTCCTAAATGTATTGTTGTAGACATTTGTAGATAGCCTAATATTTTTCAGAAATAATGTCTGAAAGCATTTGTGGTGAAAACGGTGAACTAAATTTCATATAACTTTGTATATATGCTAAAAAGTGTAATCGTACCCTGGCGATTATATTTTACCGCATTAGGGTTTTTATATATAAAAGGGGTCAGTAAGAGGAATATCTCTGCAAAACTTTCAGAATCTACTCTCAGAAAATTTCTAAAATCTTTTCGATTTAGTGTTTTCACTATGTTCATATGAGATAACTTTTTTCTTAATAAAATCTATTCTTTCACCCAATATCTTGTTTTTCTCTCAGTACAAACTGTAGTACAGGTTAGTCTGCAAAGAGAAAACAGTACAAAATTGTCTTCTGGAACAAATAGGTAAAAAACTATGTGCCTCGCAGTAACGGGGAGGGGGGGAGTAGAGGCAAAAGCTATGCCAGGCTACGTGGGGGGGAGGGGGTTTCAGAGGAGGCCAAAATGGGGCTACGTAGTTTATGGACGCTCCCTTATTGTTTAAACGATGTTTACTTTTTGTTGCTTCGACGGAAAAGGAGACATCATAAGCGTTTTTTTTTATTTTTTTATTTTTAATTTTTTTTTTATAAATATTATTTGGTTTCTGGTCGCAAGACCATTACACCAGCCCTCATACGACATTTTACATATTACATTTTGCTTATTATGTATCTTTCCTATTTAACATATTTTACATTGTTTAAATCTAATTTTCATTTTTACATATAGTTACGATATTTTCATGTTATTTAAATATTATTTACATATTTACATATCATTCATATTTAAAATATTACATATTATACAAATTTGCTATTTAATATAATTTTCATATGGAATTTTAACTATATAGTTTTGGTATGTTTTGTCCATTTGTTTGTATTAGTTTCGTTTAAATGTTAATTTGTGCTTCGCGTAAGAAGTTTATCAGGCTTCTATATATCGTCGGGTGGCCCGCCGCTAGGAGTGTTGGGATCGATGTCGGTAGAGGTACCTGTAAGGATAGTAATTTAGTTAGCAGATTTTTGTTGTGGGTGGAGTATTTACTGCATCTGAAGAGTACGTGATTCAAATCTGCCTCGTGTTCCTTGTCTGCGTCGCACAGTGGTGTTTCCATGACTCCCACTTTATGGAGATGGCTGGGGACAGCGCAATGTCCTAATCTCATCGGAATTATTGATGTCAGAAATTGTCTTTTTGCGTGGAAGTTTTTATACCAGACTTGTTTTGGAACTGATGTTTGGATGGCCGCGTAGTGTTTTCCTTTAAGTTGTCCTGTTTCAGTCCAAAATTCTTGAAAATCCTGTTTTATTTTTTGTTTCAGCCGGGGGAGGAAGTCTGTATACGGTTGAGGCGGTGGTACTACTACTAACAGACAGTGATTATCCACAAGGATACAGTGGGAAGTGTGTGGGAACATGGTTAGCAGTTCAAGCCTTGTTTAAACGTTGGTTTATTACAATTATTAATGATAATGCTGAAACTTACAGAAAATGTTACAACTATAATATCAAATACCACCAATCCTGGTCTTGCAAACGAAGATATGAATAATCTTGTTATCACAAAATGGTATAATATTATGGACCAAACCTTGGTCTTGCAAACGAAGATATGAATAATCTTGTTATCACAAAATGATATAATATTATGGACCAAACCTTGGTCTTGCAACTTATACCTTGAATAACCCTTATAATTACAAACAATCCTACTTATACCAAATTATAGAAAATAACCAGACTGGCTCTTAATAATCTACTAGGCAAATACAATTTTATATTTGAGCCAGACCGCTAACGACGGGGTAGAAAGCGACACTACTGGTAGTAGTAATTGACAGAGAAAATGACTAATATAATGTCAAATAACACCGGCCTCGATCTTGTAGATTAACGCATGAATAATCCTGTAATCACCGACAATTCCACGTATATCAATAACAGAAATAACAAGACTGGCTCGTTCTCATCTACCAGCATCTAACACTCTGCCAGTAGGACCAAACACAATTTATGGCTGAGGCAGACCTCTAACGACGAGGCGGAAGGCGACACTTGTGGTTGCAGTTGACGGCCACTACCTCCAATACCCTCCTAGGGCGAGAAGGCAGGATTCAGCTCGAAAAGTACCACCCGGGTCGATCGCCACGGTGTTCCCGAAGCTTCGGCACAGCACTCTCGGTGAAGAGTGTATCGGAGAAATTCCCTCTCTGCAGGTGGGCGAAGAACGGTCGCGAGGGACCCACCAATTCACCAGAAGTATAATCCACGGGCGGCCCGGTCAAACCATCAAGCTGAGTCACGGCCACTGTGAGAAATACCAGGCATAACCAATCGACTGTTGATTGCCTCACTGACTGCTTCCTCCTTAGTCCCGCAACGCTATCACTCCGGGAAACATTAGCGGAATGCCGATCGCGTGCCTCCAACTGCACGGCCACTCAGGGCCGACCGACTGACTGCCTCCCTGGCCGCCCGGTCCAACCCGGACCCCGCCGCCCCACCGAACCTCCGGCGTCACGGCGACACAGGGAAGCACTCTGCTTCCGACTGACTGACTGGCTGGCAGACTGACCAAGGCTAACTGCCCGCTCGGTTCCGTGTCCCCACATATATATCCACTATCGCCAGGAGCCCCAGTGCTCTCTAGCTGGGGAACACGAAAGAGGAAACAATCACGAGCGGAAGAGAAGAGAAGGCAAGGCAAAGATACAACAAGAGCCGAGCACGGCTCAACGGTAACGGCAGAGCTAGGAGCGTACCTTCCACGGCTCCACGTTTGGCTAGAGAGTCTACTAGTTCGTTATAAGTGATGCCGGAGTGACCTTTTACCCACACGAATCTGATGTCTTGTTCTTGCGTTGAAACTTTCATCTCAATAATGTCCATGATGTATCTGTTGCTGCTGAGGTTCCACTGAGGGTTCTGAAGTCGCTGAAGTGATCGATAAGCGTTTCAAACAATCAGTAATGCGATCACAAGGTAAACTAAAGTTGGGAGCATAATTGTAATGTGTGTATGGAGGGAAGCCCCATATGACTGCCCTGCTGAGTCTCCCTGCAAATTAGGACCATAATTGGGTCGTTTGTAGTTGCCTTTACCCAACATACAGGGTTATTATCAGCGTGGGAGGATCAGAACGTCACAAATCCCCCGCTTCCGATAATTGCGCACTTTTCCTATTGGCGTGGACACACATTTTCTCTCTATTATTATTATTATTATTATTGCTTATGGCTTTAATCCTCGTCGATGTCATTAGAAAGGACTGGGGTTAAGCAACGGGAAGAATTCGGCTATGACGTTTTGAGGGAACCATCCCGGCATTCACCTGGAGTGATCTCGGAAAATTATGCAAAACTGGAATCTGGATGGCCGGATGAGGATTGGGATCTATCCTGACATCGGTCGCCAAATATGAGCTAACCGATCATCCTGGAATTGGAGAGGCAATATACTAGCGCTAACCACTGCGTTAGTGGATTATAGAGAGTTATTTAGACTAGAACGACCCAAATGCTCCTCTCTCAACACCAGCAAGTCGATGGCTCGGATATTATTAATTACGATTTTCGGCATATACCACCATACAAATTGAAAGGTGCTATGACAACGTCTGGAAATGAAAACTCAACGCTCTGGTAGAAATAGTACTGAATTTCATCAATATCGCTCCTTGGATCAACACTTCTGTTACATTTGAACAAGTTTGCAATACATTTGACAAGCTATTTTAGTTTGTGTACAGAGAGCACGAGTTCGCGGCATACAACCTTTTCCAAGCGGCTCGACACACACACTGCACCGCGCCCTGCCATGCTACAGTGCAGGCGCACAATCAACAATCGCTGCCCACACAGCTGTGCTGCTCAGAGTCAAAGAAAGATACCTAAATTTTTAATATTATTATTATTTAATTAAATAAATTGCAATGGAGTGCACGCACTGGTGGCAATTACCCTACACACCTATCATCTCCCTTTCCTGCACCCAACTACATTTGCCCTCTGCAAACTTTAGCTTCAAATTCTTTCAACGTTTTTGATAAATTATTTATCATTTCTCTTGGTAACTTATCCATTGCTCGAATATGGTAGTGTACTATGCGACCCACATTTTGAATATCAAATACAGGAGTTGGAGAAAGTGCAAAGAAGGGCTGCTAGATTTGTTTCTGGAAGTTATCGCAGAATGCATTCAGTGACAGATATGATAAAGGAGCTGGAATGGGATTCATTGCAAGACAGGAGGAGGATGAGGAGGGTCATGGGATGGTACAGGGCGTATACTGGCGATGAGGCATGGAAAGATATTGCAGTAGGTATGAAAAGTAGTGCATGGAAGGGAAAAGATGACCATGACCACAAGCTGGCACTCGATTTCAGGCACAAGGGTGTGGGAAGATTTTCTTTTTTAGATAAGGGTGTCAGGGACGGGAATGAGTTACCAAGAGAAATTATGAATAATTTACCGAAAACGTTAAAAGAATTTAAAATTAAAATTTGTAGAGGGCAAATGTAGGTGGGTGCAGGATAGGGGGAAGTTGGGTGTGTAGGGAAATTGCCACCGGAGCGTGTGCTCCATTGCAATTAATTAAATTAAATTAAATTGTCTGCTGAACTATGTGTGTTAGTTTGTTTATTAATACAGTATAATTGTTGTTGAATGCTGTAAATGTCTAACAACATCATACGCAAAATAAAATAAAATGAACTACCTCCATTAGTACTTAAGTATGACCTGGCAGCAAGGACACGTAAAAGTCATAGAAGGCAGGCGACCCAAAAATGTTGGGAAAAGTTGGTGAATCAGAAAAAGATAATTGTGGACGTTGATTGTAAGGGATATGCTGAGATGAAGAATATGCCGGAAGATAGGAAGAGATTAACGACTGCATCAAGCCAGTCGGGAGACTGACAGGTCAGGTTCCATCAGACGCGTTGAGGAGGCTGAGTGCCTTTCTGTCCGAGAGATTCGATCGTTTCTCATCCGTATTAACCTCATCTGATACAGTGAGGTCACAAGTCCGTGCACTTGTTGCCGCACCTTCTATCGTCGACAAGAAAGGCAGAAAAAGTGTTCCTATCGTTCAGTGTCAGGTGGGATGACGTGGTTCATTACCCGCCTGAATAGCAGCGCGCTCTGTGACGCGGCTGTTGGCTTCAGCCAATAGCACGGCCGTACTTGGCCTCTAATTAATCCCTTTGTGCGTAGCACGGGACCACCACGAGCGGAATCAGTGGAGCGCAACGCGTCAGATACGGGCTGGCCGCTACTGACTATCGGAAATCAATCCCCCGGGCCTGACTCCGCTATCCTGATCTTGTGATACTCCTGGACTACGGTCGCCAGTCACTAGGCAAACTGCCACACTGGTAGCTATAGTTGCGCCTCCCTTACTTTCGATTTTCCCGTCAGAATAAGGTCCACCGGCACGGAAATAGATACTCCATCATCAAGACAAGCAAAAAACTTGCAACAGCGGTAAGGGCTCTTCTAAGCTAGATGTTACTTTGGACGATCCTCAAGGAAGTATAATAGGACCACTTCTTTTCTTAATTTTTATAAACCATCTCGGTGACAACGTTAATTGCAGGTTGCGATTCTTTGCTGATGATGCACTTATCTATATAGGGAAGTAAGGAGCTCTGACACTTGCTTAGAAAATAAGCGCCATTTGCACGTTATTTCGAAATGGTGCCATAAATGTCAGCTTAAATTTAACGGTAAAAAAGCGTCAAGGCAATGCAAATAAGTAACAAAATACTCCTTTTTCTCACGAGTACAAAGTTAACAATTCAGTTGTCGACACGGTGGATTTCCTGATGTCTCTAAGCGCAACAGTACAAAGCTACATGAAATGGGACTTGCACATAACTTCCGTCGTAGGCAAGGCTAATTCTAAACTACGATTTATAGGTCGTATTTTGAGGAATTGTATTTTTCATAGAGAGGAAATAGCGTATAAAACACTAGTGCGTCCGCATCTGGATTACTGTTGTAGAGTTTTGGATCCGTATCGCAAGGGTACAGAGGAGAGCCGCTCGATTCGTGACTGATTGATACAGCCCTTAAGAAAGCGTCACAGAATTGATGCATAGGTTAGGCTGGGATCGTTTGGAAGACAGACGACGTCGTTTATGTTTGAATTTATTGGGTAATATGCGAAATTTTTTGACTTACGAGTGCAATGAAATAATTATTGCGCCAACCTATTTAGGTCGCAATGACCGGAGGGATAAAAATTCCAGAAATAAGATGCT
Source organism: Vandiemenella viatica (assembly GCA_031002005.1). Lineage (NCBI taxonomy): Eukaryota > Metazoa > Arthropoda > Insecta > Orthoptera > Morabidae > Vandiemenella > Vandiemenella viatica. The sequence goes on along the minus strand of CM061914.1, from coordinate 190,246,311 downwards.
GTACTGATGCTTTTATGTGTTCTTTCTTTCCTCGTGCTATTCGGGACTGGAATGCGCAGAATTAGGATTGGTGCTTAGCACCCTCCGCCATCCACAATGTTTGTGAATCGCAGAGTATGGATGTAGATGTAGATTTCGGTATTCTACCTTTCCCCTAAATCACTCCAGTTGAATACTAGGATGGTTCCTTCAAAAGGCATTAAGCAAATAGAGTGGGTATGCCAAATCTAACCATATTGTCCCCAGCGAGTGTAAAAATGTCTCGCTTTCGCAAACAAAACCACAATTTAATATATCCATCTATTAAGGTCTAAAACAGGCGATGCTGTTTTTTCCGCGCGGCGGTCGAGTCGACGCATGGTCCATTGCTGATCACGCAAGGATTTATCAGCAGCAGCCAAGACATGGAAATGTTCCACGAGTTTTCGCTTATTTCTAACTATGTCACAGATCAAAAAATCACTTGTTGCAACGCTGAGAGTGTTGCTGCTGAAGTCCGTTGTGTCGAATTATTTCAACACTTCCGTGCTAACACTCTCCAACTTCCATATAACTATTGAGTACGTTATGTGTTCGCCTGCTAGTAATGGTCCTGTCGAAAGAATTTTTTCTCTAATAAATAAAATATGGACAAGTTTCAAAACAGTGTTAAGTGTCGGAGTATTGAAAGCCATTTTCATTACTAAGACTAGCATAAACAAATCATGTAATGAGCTCCATTACTACTTGAAAACTAGACCCGATTTTTGAAAACTGATTTGTTTCACCGATAATTACCAAACAACTGGCTAGTTAGACGTTAGTTGTCGGACACTAAGGCTAAGTAACTCAGCTAACTGGTAATACTTTCTACTTGTTATAAATGCTAATTGTTTTTAAATAAAAACTAGTAAAATACGTTTATATATATATATATATATATATAATCCCTCAGGCGTCCCGCTCTGACGAAAAAGATAAATGGTCACGTTAGTTATGCATCTTCGTCCTGGCTCTAAAACATAACAATCACACTTCTGTCCACTACCTGTTAACTATTTATTGTTGTCTTCTTTATTGGGGTTCCGCTTGACCGAGCGTGGTGGGTGAGTGGTTAACGCTCTGCCCTCGCATTCGGGAGGACGGCGGTTCGAATCCCCGTCCGGGCATCCAGATTTGGGTTTTCCATGGTTTCCCCAAATCACTCCAGGTGAATGCCGGGATGGTTCATTCAAAAGGCGGTGGCCGAATTCCTTCCCGTTCCTAGTTCCCGGTCCCAACCCGCCTCTAATGACCTCGACGTCGACGAGGCGTAAAAAAAAGGTTCCGCTTGCTAATTAATCTTGAGTCTTGACCTCTGTAATTAAGAGGGGCAGGTGCAAGTTGACTACAAGTGAAGGATCAACAACTGTTATTTCTTCTTCACTTTATTTATTCTTGTTATAACCCGTCTATCGGACAGTTCGTCTCCAAAGATTATGCTCTGGCTTCGCAGGTTCAATTCCCTGTCCTGCCATCCCGATTTCGGTTTTCCATGGTTTCCCGAATGCTCCAGGTTGTTGTTTAATGTGTCTTGATTAGTGGGGACCAGGATCCGATGTACAGTTTTGATGGCGACACGTCTTCCCCGGTTTGTACTGGATAGCTTCGCAGATTTACGGGTGAAATGAGAACTATCTGTCCAGACGAGTGGCATTCTATTACTACGCAACGAAGCAGGGCTACGATGCTCGGTAGAGAAAGCTTAGAAGGAGCAAGCAGTTCAGCCAACATTACTCCCGTCCACCGCACGAAGCTTGAAACGGCCGCGATTGGTTGGCCTTTGGGAGAAAACTTCGCTCATTTGTCGTGCGAATTGAGCGAAAATAGTATTGCGTAGTATGGTATACACATCAATATCACATCGATAAAACTAAATTTATAGTATTTGTGATGTTTTGAAATTAAAAATGGCCGAATAGAAAGTAGAAGCTGTTGTTTTGTAGTTCGCGATGACATTATCACTGGGCACGAAATAAAATCTGAAAACACGAGGCTACTGCAGAGAGAAGACCAGTGGTGACCTCGACGTGTGAAAGAGGCGGCAGAAATTATAAAAATAAAATTGTAGTTTAAAAAACTAAAAACACGCTTTCGTAGTAATGTGAACTAAAAGGTTAAAAATAATCTTTAAATATAAAGATTTTGTTTAACAGTGATGGGACGTCCCACAATACAGGATAAATTTTTTTTTTGTATAAGCTTAAAGAATAATGTCACTGATTACAAAATTAACATTAATGTAAAAAAGCATGGGGTGCTATATAAGTTGTCTTATATTTTTTGTCGTTCGCTGTTTGTAAAAGTAGATTCATTGTCAAAAGTTATGTAGAGAGCACCCCACGCTTTTTTTTTACATTAAAGTTAATTTTGTAATCAGTGACTTTATTCTTTAAGCTTATTCAAAAAAAAATTTATCCTGTATTGTGGGACTTCCCATCACTGTTAAACAAAATCTTTATATTTAAAGATTATTTTTAACCTTTTAGTTCACATTACTACGAAAGCGTGTTTTTAGTTTTTTAAACTACAATTTTATTTTTAACTTTTTAGTTCAGATAGTTTTAAAAGTATGTTTCCTACTGTTGGCTTTTCTTCGCCAATCTCTCTTTATCTTTGTGTTGTAGTTTCATTTTTAATTATTACTTCCACGAGTTAAATACAATAAAATGGCAGCTCAGCCAGAGATAAATGTGGAAGACTACTCTTCTACAATAGTACGAAGTAATGTTTCGAATACTCACTATTCAACATCATGTTAAGTGACTGCAGACAGAGAAACCTTTCTGGATAGGAGACAGTGGAAGACGATCGTCGTCAGCAACCAAGGCTCGTAAATCACACCCGGGAAACTGGAGATGGTCAAAGTAACGAGAATAGCAGGACGTTGCTAAGAGACTGCTGTATTGTTAACGGTTCTTAAAACGTGTGCAAATTTTTTCTGTTTTTACTGTCAAAGTAATGATAATATCAAGATATAGCTATGAAATTATTGTATTTTAATCAGTTATCAATACATCAGCAAAATTTCAAACAATTCGGGCATCTGGAATTGGGTTAAAATTAAATTGCAAAATTTCACGACATTGAACAATTTTTCTTTTGTTACTGTCAAAGTAATGAGAATAGCAGGATATAGCTATGAAATTCTTGTATTGTCACCGGTTCTTAATATGTGTGCCAAATTTCAACCAGCTCGGACATCTGGAAGTGGGTCAAAATGGAGTTGTAAAATTCCGTTACATTCATACATACATACATACATACATACAAGTCAAGCTAATATAAAGCGTGTAAAAAGCGCCAACAACATCAACGAAGTCAGCGGTCACCAACATCAACGAAGACAGCGGGATTTTACTCTCCGATGTTTGGTGCTCGCTGCTATGTAAATATAAATAATATCTCTGAAGGAAACTGTTGAATGTCAGCCGAAAGCTTGGACTATCAAATAAACAGCGTGGCACACCCAGAAAATCTAGTGATCATTAACGCTGTATTTGTTTACAACGGAAACAATCGACTGTCCCTGACTGCGTGTATCGATATAACATGGCGGGCGTTGCTAGAATTCGCTTCGCGACATATGATTTCTGTTTGTTAATTTCGTGCAACTTTAAACATCGGAGAGGAGCTGAAACACCGAGAAAGCATTCCAACAACGGAATTAATCAAGATTTCGAGAGATTTTAATGAACCTTGCAGCGCTGGTGGCATCTGATCGGTGTGCATCACACTTATATTTAGGCATTTTTAAATTAATTTTGGGCAATCTTTCCACAAAATGAGAGTATGAAACGTAAAGAGGGCATTATATCAAAGCCGTTAATATGAATTTCAACAGATTAGTACTATTTTCGGGTAGGTGGAGAAATAAATCATGGGAACAGCAAATTGTTGGAGTAAAATATTCGGAAACCGTTCGGGACGCTTTGTCCCTGATCTGAACACATCAAGCGTGGCCTGCATGACCGTTTACTGAAAGCTTCTGCCATGATCGGCTGCCACAAGTTTGGAGTATCTGCTGTATAATGCCTGGGTGCGGAGAGAAATGCGATACCGTCAAATTGCGTTATACGGAGGCTCCATTAGCGACTTTAATTAAGAGCTTCCACACTCCGCGGTTCGATACAACTCGGCTCAACTTTTAATGGACCGTTTCACCCACTCGAGTATTCGGTGGCTAATTGCCTTTATTATAACTTTGTGGCAAATTACAGTGGGCCCACGCTCAAATGGCTTCCTCACCGACGTGATCGAATATCACTCCGCCACCCCACAGCTCACGTCACACAAAGTAATCCCAAACAAATTAGTTTACATTAAATCGGTTCGTCTTGATTCCATCTCATAACAGTCTGAGCAGCTGATGGTAGTGAAACCAAAGGCAGATTGATTTCTACCCCAAAATAAGCGTGCAACACATTGAGTGTCTGATGTGATAAAAGAACAGTATCACATATATACTATTTCTAAAAGTTTTTTTTTTTGTGACCTGTCACTTATGTTTGTTCGTATCTAACAGGCAAACGGGATTTTAAAGATTAAGGTCTTCGATTTGGTTACATAATATTTTAAGATAGTAATTTTTCGGAACTTGGCGATTAAAAGGCAAAAGTATCATTATTTCTGTTTTTGCGACGAGCCATTTACCTCTCTCGATACCTAATCAAAATCAATAAATGAGGTATCATTTTAAAGAATAAGGTCTTGCCGTTTAGTAACATCATGTTTTAAGTAATAAGCTCTCTGCTTTGGTAACATCATATTTTAGGAAAGGAATTTTTCAGAATTCGTCCCTTAGAGGGCAAAAGTATCAAGATTTCTAAAACGAGGATTTTTTTTTTTTTTTTTTTTTTTTTTTTTTTTAGCAGACATTTATTTTACTTGATTTAATTTAATTGCAATGGAGCACAGGCTCCGGTGGCAACCCAACACCCCCATCTTTCCCCTATCCTGCACCCAACTACATTTGCCCTCTACAAATTTTATCTTAAAATTCTTTCAACGTTTTCGGTAAATTATTCATCATTTCTAGTGCCTGAAATCGAGTGCCAGCTTGTGGTCATGGTCATCTTTTCCCTTCCATCCACTACTTTTCATACCTACGCCAATATCTTTCAATGCCTCATCGCCAGTATACGCCCTGTACACACCCATAACCCTCCTCATCCTCCTCCTGTCTTGCAATGAATCCCATTCCAGCTCCTTTATCATATCCGTCACTGATTGCATTCTGCGTTAATTTCCAGAAACAAATCTAGCATCCCTTTTTTGCATCCTTCTCCAAGTCCTGTATTTCATACTCAAAATGTGGGTCCCATACTACACTACCATATTCGAGCAAAGGTCTGACCAAAGTTTTGTAACCCAATTCCTTTACTTCTCTCGTGCATCCCCTCATCACTCTCTCCACCAAATGCAGAACTTTGAAACCTTTTCCTACCACCTGTCCAATGTGTCCAGCCCAATTAAAGCTTGTTATCAAATGTAATGCCAAGATATTTACATTTCAAGTCTTCAGCAAGCAATTCTTTCCCCAACTTATATTCATAATTAACCTTTTATTTTTTATTTGTGTATCTAATAAGCTGACTCTTCTTTGCATTTATCTTCATCCCATGTTTACCAACCCAACTAGATATCCTGTCTAGATCACCCTGCAACTTGTGAGAGTCCTTTTTTAACCTTAAGGCTTTATTAAGAAAAAATATAATATTTTAGATTAAGTAATATTTTCGAGTGTAAGGTACAGGACACATGCGGCTTTGCTGATGCAAATTCAGCGTAAGGTTGTTTGTTCCTCCACATAATGCTTACATGCTGACTGAAGGAGTCACCTTCAAGTGGATCGAACTGGAACCAATGACGTCAAACACGAGGTGGCGTGTGGCCACGGAACAGTTTATTCGCTCTCAGTTCATCAGGAGCAGTTTAGTTGACAAGATGGGTTAACTTGTAGCTAAGCCGTTTCTCGTCAGCCTAGTCTAGCCAGCAATACATTCCGCTAAGTCCAGTCTGCCATTCTATCAGTCAATATCAGTAGCCATTATTCATAGACGCGAGTCGGAAATAGCCTTGCAGAAGCGCCCTAACGATTGTAACATGTACAGTCAAGTGCTACAATAAACAGGTTGTTCAGTAGTTAGCGTCGTGTCATTCATATAAAGGGTAGATTATCAGCTAGTCATTTCACTGGTGCTAGCCTTCCTATCCACGTTGCTGGACGTAAACCAGCTGGTGTCAGACCTGACGTAATTTAACCTCTTATTACTAACATCAAGACGCAGACGAAGCCATCTCTTGAAGCAAGAAGACAACGCAAGACGGATTACAAGAGGGTTAGCAAATCCCAAAGGTCAGTCAAATCCACACCGGGGTCCTCCCAGTCGTCAACCGCCCACAAAGTATAGACCACTCGAAACCAGACACCAGACAACTGGTGTCAAGGCGTGAAATACAATCGCGCTACCTGACAAACTGTTTACAATCCTCTATCGTTTTGATTCTTTTATACATCATTATGTCATCTGCAAACAATCTAATTTCAGATAGTAAACAATCAACACAATTATTCATTAGAATAACGAATAGCAATGGTCCCAATATGCTACCCTGTGGCACTCCCATTTTTACTTCCACTTCTTTTGATACTGCATTTCCTAGCATAACTTTCTGTTTTCTACCTTTTAAAAATTCTTCTACCCAGCAAATCACTTTCTCATCCACTCCAATAGTTTTTACCTTATTTACTACCATTTTATGGCTCACTCTGTCAAACGCCTTTGACAGATCTAGTGTTACACTATACCAAAATCAGTAAATGTGGTATCATTTTAAATATTAAGGCGTCCGCTTTGGCTGCATCAAATTTTAAGGAAGAAATTTTTTGGAATTCGACCATCAAAAGGGGAAAGTAGCAACTATGAGGGTCAAGTGAATGAAACAGTTCAGAGTCGAGCCGCTAGGCTTCGCTAGCGTCGATAAGGATTGCTCCCGTTGCCGCTAGATAGCAGCACCACATGTCTCAGAGATGTCGCCAAGCATCCAGAATATTCGACAGTCGGAGCACTGCTATTGGCCAACCGGACCTCAGCAGAACTTTCTGATTGGGTAAAAGGTCTCACTAGCATGGAGCATGTATGACACTGAATACTGGATGTCGGAGTTTAGGGACTTCAGTTTTCACAATATACTCTCTGCAATCTGTGGCCACCAGTTTAATATCGACGCATACGTGCAATCTTTGCATTCGGATTCGCATAAGTAATGCAACGTTGCTGCATTCCATTTTTCTACAGTTGCTTGACTAAATGAATTGTCGATAAATAAATGCCGGTGTTACTGTTTTTATTTTTTTATTTTTTACTACAGTACGTGTTTCGCTTCTTTCCGATACATAATCAGCAACGAATTATTTATAATGGTATTGTAAATTGTTGTGTAGGGAAATTGGCACCGGAGCGTGCGCTACATAGCATTTAAATTAAATAATTCAACAATGGTATTGTAAATACTTCATCACCTCTGATGCCTCGAAAAGTGGAGAATCGTATACGACAATAAATCGGAAGATTATAAAGGATTATGAACTTTGTTAAAAGTATAAAATTGTAATATCTTCTACTATCGAATACTTTGGAAGTTACTGGCCACATTATTTTAATTAAATTTCGTCTAACACTCTTGACTTCTACACAAACAGATTGAAAATCGCTAACAGTATCGAATTTGTCGAAATGCTAACAAAAAATAATATCTCTGGTTAGAGCGAAAATTTTTCAGATCACTCTTGTACACGCGAAAAATAGAATCCTCTATTATTTGACTGCTGGGTGTTATCAAATACAACACAACATGAGTCTAGTGTTTTACTACTCATCTAGCCTGGTAAATTTACGTTAAAACCATAACCGAAAATATTCTAGGCAGGTGTATGCTGACCGCTGCGATAATATTTGGCTTTCTGTTTGAAGCAGATATACGGTTCAGTTGTAATACGGGATAACATTGGCTCGGCTCCAAATTTAATTATCAGATGCACTAAATAGATGAAAACGAACCATACAGAACAGATCAGCTTTGATCGCATATTGTGGCATCCCTTCCACTTGGATGGTAACTTGCGCCATGTTTCCCGCCACAGATAATGTTTGTGTCTATCGATAAGTCTTTTATCGCTGACTGGCGGCAAAATGGGTGGAGGAGGGAACAGCAGAGCAACCGGACAAACAGCAGACTATCGGTATGATCTCTTAATGCGATAGAATCTTTGAGTTACGTTCGAAGTATTTAAATTTCTACTGACGGACGAGTGAATATTCTGGAATGATGAACATAGTTATTAACCTAACTTACGCGATTCAGATATTTACATACTGATTATCAATTTAGGTGGAAAGCCGCTTAAAATTGATGGCAGCGATATTCATAAATCGCCATTACACATTCTACGCTCTAAATTAATTTTTAATAGTTTAGCGATCCAGTGTTTTCAGGAAGCATATAGAAGATTGATTGGTTTATGTTAGTATAATCCGTTATTTTCTGTTTGCAATGAATATATTTTTTTTTTCTATCAGTCTCAGTTTCTTTCTATTCTGTGCTAATGTTTTCATTTACAGATTCTCTGCAGATTTCTTGCCCAATGTCTTGACACAAGAAATGAAATTTTCGCAGCTTCAAAAAACTCGATGAGATTTTGCTTCAGAAACCATTTTATATTGCAAATTTTTGTTGTTGTAATTTTGAATTTGACCAGGGGTAAGAGATTTGTGCTTACATGTAATAAAGCAAGTGACAAAGGTAACATAATTAATTTAATTTAATTGCAATGGAGCCTATGCTTCACTGGCAATTTACAATACTCATATATTTCCCCTTTGTTGTTGTTGTTGTTGTTGTTGTTGTTGTTGTTGTTGTTGTTTTTTTTTTTTTTTTTTTAAATCATTTCTATCTTAAAAGTTTCCAGTTTATTTTCCCCCCACCCAACTACTTTTGCGATTTACTAATTTTAAACTATTTTACCTTTTGTAAATTATTTATCATTTCTCTTCGTAACTTATTCCAATCCCAGACACCCTTACCTAAAAATATAACTTTTCCTACACCCTTGTGCCTGAAATCGAGTGCCAGCTTGTGGTCATAGTAATCTTTCCCCTTCCATACACTACTCTTAATTCTCCCACCAATATCTTTCGATGCTTCATCACCAGTTTAGGCCTTGATTCCCATTCCATCTCCTTTATGATATCTGATTGTGTTCTGCTGTAATTTCCAGAGGCAAATCTAGCTGCCCTCCTATGCATACATTCAAACTCCTGTATTTGCCAAATTTGGGCAGTGCTGCCATTTCTACGGATTTATCCGTAGATCTACGGATTTTTATGAAAATTAGGGATTTTGTTAAAATATCTACGGATTTTTGACACTTGGTATCATTTGTTGATTTTTCCTTATATTGGTGTTTTGTTAAACTTTGAGCGTATAGTGTTGATGCATTACAGAATTGTCAATAACTATGAATTGATTCCTTGCAACCGCTCGTGTGAACCAAAGATTAAAATTTAGCTCATATTTTGTTTGGTTACAATTTTTGTAGATCTTTAAAGACCGTAATACAGAACTATCGGCGCACTCTCTATGCACGGTGACACGCTCGTTGGCTAGGATTACAAAGCAGTGCATTCCGAGAAGGATTAACCATTATCCGAGAATCAAAGGGCGTCGTTTTTTTAACATTTCCTGTTACAGAAGATATGCTAAATTTAATGTCAACAAAGAAAAGGTATGGTCATTATGGAAAAATAAATTAAAATTTAAAAAAAAAAAAAACACTTGGCATAGCAGCAGCAGTGATGAAAGTGACGATGTATAAAATATGTTCAGAGATATTTCTTACTTTCAATGTAGAATATTATTTTTGTAATTTTAAAGACCTGGAAATAAAAGTATTCTTAATTTTAACTGTGTCTTCAGTAATTATTGTTTCAGTCTCTCAATTAGCAAGTCTACGGATTTTTTGTACCAAATCTACGGAAATTTTAGCGGATATCTACGGATATTCAAAGCCAAGTGGCTGGCAGCACTGATTTGGGTGCCACACTACACCACCGTATTCAGGCGATGGTCTGATCAAAGTTTTATAACCCCGTGCTGTACGATTTTTTGGATAGTGTGTACAAAATTTGCTTCTTTGCCCGTGCCGGACAAATATGAAATCACGAAATTATTGCAGCACACTTTAAATGGAATTCGTCAGTAAAATTCCATCTGGTGTCAGATACCTCTGGAAGACTACTGAGGACTTATAGAATCCATGCTAGGCCGAATCGCTGCTGTATTGCGTTCGAAAGGTGCACCAATATGCTAGTAAGTAGGTGGTCATACTGTTTTGGCTGATGAGTGTATGGCAGTCACAAATTATAGTATGAATAATAAACCACGTTTCTATAGTTACATACATAATATATAGGCTGGTGTCACGTACGATTGGTACAGCTTTCAAACAACGAAAACCTTGTCAAGATCGGTTCGGCGGATTTTGCGTGGCGCTATTTCAAAAGTAAAAGCATACACTGCCCGCTACAAATATATGTATATAGAAACTGTAGCCTTGCAGATGGATGATGAATAAGAAGACTTGTCGTCAGATGTTATAGAAATGTTGAATCTGAGCGTTGTCTTTGCTGAAAGTTAGCTGCAGTGAATTAGAAGATCAAAGTTGTATCTCGAGTTGGCTTCGCAGGGAAGTCAAAGAAGTTGACACTGCAGGTGTACCAGTAGCCCTGAACAGTCCTTTGATTTGCGATTCAGATGAGATTTGGAGCTGATCTGAGATTTGCGGCGCTTGCGGAAAATAAATGGAAGTCTTCCGTCAAGAGTAACATCACTATCATACTAACACCTCCTCAATTCGACCTCTACGCCTGCCCAGTCTGGGGAGGTGCCGCTGCCAGAGGATACAGTCGCTCCAAAACAAAATCTTGCGGATCTCCGTCGATGCTCTATGGTTCGTCCGCAACTCCCAGTTGCACCGCGAACTCGGACAACCTACCATCACGCAGTTTATCCAAGAGCAAGCAGGACGCGTCTACAAACACCTTCTCAGAGTGCCAGGAGCCGCATATTACTCCCTGGGGAACATGAGGTGTTTTTCCGGTCCCCCCCCTCTGGTGAGATCTGCCCCCCCCCCTCTGGTAAGATCTCGTTCGTGAGAACCCCACCCTAGTAATCATCCTCGAAACTTATGGAGACCTTTTTTTTAGGTCTCAACCCTTCAAAATCCGGTCAACCCCACTTTTAAACGATCTCGGAGACAAAGTGAAAAGCCTTTTTAGATTGTTTGCTGATGATGCGGTTATTTATAGGGAAGTAAGAAATTTGGCCGATTGCTTAGAAATTCAGCGCGATCTGGATGTTATTTTGGCTTGGTGCGCTGAGTGGCAACTTACTCTAAATTGTAAAAAGTGCAAGACAATGAGCATAACTAACAAAAAGAATCCGATTGTTCAGAAATACGAGTTAAACAATCCAGTTATTGATATGGTCGATTCAATGAAATATTTGGGAGTAACACTACAAAGGAACATGAAATGGGACATACACATTAATTCTTTAGTGGGTAGAGCAAATTCTAGGCTGCGATTCATAGGTCGAATCTTGAAAAATTCGTAATGAACAAACAAAGGAGATAGCGTACAAATCTCTTGTGCGTCCACATTTGGATTATTGTTGTGCCATTTGGGACCCGTTTCGTAAGGGATTGATCGAAAGTATGGAGAAAGTACAGAGAAGAGCCGCTCGATTTGTGACCGCTTGGTACATTCCTTATGAAAGCGTCACAGAACTGATTACTAGACTAGGCTGGGAGTCTCTGGTAGATAGACGACGCACGTTTCGTTTAAACTTATTGGTAAACATGTGTACTTCCACTTTCACTTACGAGTGTAGTGAAATACTTCTTCCACCAACCTATTTGAGTCGGAAGGACAGGAAAGATAAAATTAGAGAAATAAGGTGCCGCACTGATTCTTATATGAATTCTTTTTTCCCTCGTACCATTAGGGGTTGGAATGCACAGCAAAGAGATTAGCTTTGGTGCTGAGCACCCTCTGCCACCCACAATTTTGTGAATTGCAGAGTATATACAGTATGTAGATGTAGAAATACTCCTCTAAAATCGACATTCGCGCTATTTGTAGACTTCTTTTTTTTTTTAGCTCCACAGTCCAAAATTTTTTTCCAAAACCTCAGGTGAGAATTCCGTAGACCCCCGTCCCTTTGCTGAGATTTCGCCGGACACCCCCCCCCCCCCTATTACACCTCACGTAATTACGTAATTTATGGACGCCCCTAAGCGGCTGATGATTCTTGTAGGTCTGTCGGATCTGGTGCCCAGGGGGGCATCCATAAATTAAGTGAAGTGAAATAGGGGGGGGGGGGTGAGGCTAAATCTCTGCAAAGGGGGTGGGGGGGTCTACGGAAATCTCACGTGACGTTTTGGAAAAAAATTGTTGGACTGTAGAGCTAAAAAAAAAAAAGAGGTCTCAATAAGTTGCGTGGCCGATATTTAGGGGGGGGGGTCTCACGGACAGATCTTACCAGAGGGGGGCGGGGGGAGGGGGAGCCGGGGTCCGGCCAGATCTCGCGAAGTCTCACCAGAGGGGATGGGGGGGGGGGGAGTCCGGAAATCCGGAAAAACACCCCACGTAATTTATGGATGCCCCCTTACCCCAGGATCTTCTCTTCTAAATTGACACTTAGAACTGAAACTAATTCAGACATCATCACCTGATATGTTCCTATAAAACTATTATGCTTAATGTTCTTGAGGGAGTCGATGAGTTAACTTCACTGAAAACGCCTCGCCGTTCGATGTATTCAAGTAATTTTTTTTTTTTTTTTCAATTTATGATTGTTTCCACTCCAATCTGTAAAGCCTAAATATGCTGAACGATTGTAAAAAAGAAAATTAATAAATTTTTTAACTGCTTTACGTCACTCAACAGCGAGGTCATTACAGACGGGAAAGGATGGGGGAAAGGAATGGGAAGGAATTCGGCCATGGCCTTTTTAAGGAAGTACCCAGGCATTTGCCTGGAGTTATTTGGGAAACCGTGGAAAACCCAAATCTGGATGCCCGGACAGGGATTCGAACCGCCGTCCTCCCGAATGCGAGGCCAGAACGCTATCCGTTACACCACCACGCTCGGCTTTACCCTAAAAAAAAAATAAAAAAATAATCCCACCTGGTTGCAGATACGTCTGCAAGTACTTAATAACTGTCACATCAGCTCTTCCTTTAGAATAAAATCCTATCTGGGTCTATTTTTATTATACGAGTATTCGGTGGTGCAGTAATTTAACTTAATCAGAACGATATCAAAGCTGATTCCATGACAGGGGGGGGGGGGACATAATTCCAAATAATTGGAACCGCTGTTTTTTTCGGCTTCTGTCAGAACACGCACAGCAATATTAATCACAGCGAGCGCTTCCAGCGAATCTGCTAATCTGCCTGTTCCGAGGTGAAGGTAACGTGAGGTCACACATTTCCAGACCAGTATGGATAACACCGAGTCTGGTAAATTCTTCACAGGAAACTAACCGAGTTAAAGTGTTATTCAGACACAATATTCCGACGTCTGTCGTCTAATTCAGAGGTGGATTGAACAAATCGTAATTATTATATTTTTTTAATTGCAATGGATTGCACGCTACGGTGGCAATTTCCCTACACACCAATCTTCCCCCTTTCCTGCGCCCACAAACATTTTCCCTCCACAAATTTTAACTATAAATTCTTTCAATGTTTTCGGTAAATTATTCATCGTTTCTCTTGGTAACTCATTCAAATTCCTGACCCCCTTACCTACGAAAGAGGATCTTTCTACACCTTTTGTAAGACTACTGTTTTCACTAGTAAATTTGGTTCTGTCAGGGGCATAAACCATGTAGAATTACTGTTAATTATAGTTTATTTAAAACGGTAGCTAATACGATGTTTGACCGCCTAATGGGTGATACCGAAATTTCGTATATATATAAATATAGTTTTTACTAATACGGTCGCCACGACTGGCTGGTGAGCGCATTTACGTGCAATTACAACTCTTTGAATAGTTTAAACATCCATCATGTGACAGGGTATAGCAACCTTACACACACACGTGGTCGGTGCATACGGATACACACACTTTTATTCTAACAGTTAAATTGGTAGAAACACACCGACCACCAACCGACAAGTAGTGATATTAATCCGAAATTTGCAAGTCCTTCCGAGTGAAAAGTCTAAGTTCGAGGAAGTCTATACAGTAATCACTACCATCAACCTCCACACAACAATCACACGGCCACTAAACACATGCTAATTACTCTTAAAGATCGTATTTAAACAGTTTGTTAGGAATCTCGGAGTTTATTGTTAATGATGAAATAATTATTCCCAGACACATTTTCAGATTTTAACTGTTTTTATTTCTCCAAAACATCAGGCTCCAAAGATACTGATTACATCTGTAAACACAAGCTGCAGCGATTACACTCAATACTTCTTTCAAAGACAATACTGCTATAAACTCACACACTACTGAACTACAAAACTTCTTGCATAAGCAAAAACTGTTTCCAAAACTCGTCTCTGACAGTCGCTTATAAGTTACATAGAAAGTTCCAGAATATTGCAAAGGCTTCCGACAGATGTTTCTCGAACTATAACAATACTTAAACAATTAAAAACATATTAAAAACAATCAAAATCAATTACAATCATTACGAAATGCACAGAAACGAATATTAGAGATATTTACACATAGAATTATCCACATAAATCGGTTTAAAACATCGTAGTTCAACTTAATCCTTTGAGTCAAAAAAATTTAATTAATTCTTCTTGCATAATACTGTCCTTAAACATATTAAATAGTGTTTATATAATTTCTTTTCATAAAACAAGGCCCGTTTTCACCAAAGCACAATCAATTACAACGAAAGCATACAAAATCATGTTTACTCAACCCCTAGCTTGGTACCAATAATTCATAAAATACAATTTTATTTAAAATCTGGATTTAGGGGCTGTTACAAATTCCAGTCTTCTGCCTTGTGTGACGGAGCGAATGCGAAAGCCAGCGTTCATTTTCCGACGTGGCAGCGCGAATTGTGTATCCAAGTGCACCCGGAAAATCTTCATAAAACACTCGCACACTGATTCACTATATCACTGTTATCGCACAACTGATTTTTTTTTTTTTAACAGTTTAACGTCCCTTTTAACAACGTGGTCTTTAGAGACGGGAAAGGATGGGGGCAAGGAATGGTAAGGAATTCGGCCATGGCCTTTTGAAGGAAGCATCCCGGCATTCACCTGGAGTGATTTGGGGAAACCATGGAAAACCCAAATCTGGATGCCCGGACGGGGATTCGAACCGCCGTCCTCCCGAATGCGAGGCCAGAACGCTATCCGTTACACCACCACGCTCGGTTGCACAACTGCTACTGTACTATTTACCTATCGATTAATCGATCTTCTCTTCCTGACATCATCGATACGTATACTTAGACACATTTTAACAAAACCACTCATTAATATATGAAATCAAAGGTCGATAGCCTATTGTATTGTGACCCATTGTGCCTGAAATCGAGTGCCAGGCCCTGACATACAGAACGCGACAACACTATAGCGATAAATACCAGTCTAGTGAGACCCTCTCTCGCCAAGAGATCTGTACTTATAAATGACTGCAATTTTTCTCGGCGTTGTTTACTTACAAATGTTTCTCGGGAAACAAACCGAGTAGTATTATGCGCTCTCCAAAAGATGACCTTGCGCTTCGTACACCGGGAGTTTACTGCATCCCGTGCGAATGTGGAAAGAAGTACATCGGCCAGACGATACTGTGTGTTAAACAACGTTGTTTGAAACACGCCCGACATGTTCGCCTGGGGCAAAAAGACAAATCAGCAGTGGCGGAACACAGTTTGGCAGAAGGACATGGTTTCCATTTCAAAGCGACTTAGCTGCTGACACATGCGAGAGGCTTCTGGGACAGCGTCATTAAAGAAGTGTTTGAAATTCGTTTTTTTTTTGTTTTTTGTTTTTTTACGCTTCGTTGACGGCTAAGGTCATTAGAGGCGGGATGGGACTGGGGACAAGGAACGGGAAGGAATTCGGCCATGGCCTTTTTGAAGGAAGCATCCCGGCATTTGCCTGGAGTGATTTGGGGAAACCATGGAAAACCCAAACTTGGATACCCAGACGGGGATTCGAACCCGCGTCCTCCCGAATGCGAGGCCAGAACGTCAACCCGTTCATCCATCACGCTCGATTTGAAATTCGCCTCTCGTCTGATTTGGTTGACAGGGATTGTGGGTTCCAGATAAGTGATGCATGGATTCCTGTTGTTGAGGCTGCTCGTCACCAACGCTCTGCTTTTTGTGTTCCGCGGGCGTCTAATGACGTCTCAGGTGTTGCTAGGCAACATAACAACGTCTGTCGTTGCCATGACAGTTTTCAAACAACACGATCAAAGCAGACTTCAAGGCTTTGCAACTGTACCTGAAGATGGCGACGGAGAATATTGTCGCCGAAATGTTGTGCATCAATAACAATATTACTCTGTTTGTTTACTTTTATAAAGGTCTGTACTTCTTTATTTCATTCTTTAAACTTTAATAAGTTTTCTGTGGTTAGTAAATTCTTATAAAACATGTCAAGGAATGATGAGATTCTGCTTCTTTTGTTTGCACTAAGCAGAAAAAAGAAGACGGTTCTGGGTTCACGACGTCAATAAAAAGAGAGAATGTCTCGGCGAATACCACCGCCTTTGCCGCGAACTGGAACAGACTTCTTACATATTTTCGTATGTATCGAGAATGCTTGGAGAGATACACAACCTGTTAAATTCGACTACATATATCGAAGTGCACCACGAACTGGAGAAAAGAAATTGGTACAAGACAGGGGTGACCAACCCGCGGCCCGGCCTGAACATTTTTCTGGCCAGCGAGATTCATCATACTTTTACA
Source organism: Vandiemenella viatica (assembly GCA_031002005.1). NCBI lineage: Eukaryota > Metazoa > Arthropoda > Insecta > Orthoptera > Morabidae > Vandiemenella > Vandiemenella viatica. Next base: position 190,229,259 of record CM061914.1, on the reverse strand, counting down.
AAATATTTTTTATATTTCATTTTTAGTGTTATATATTTCTTTACAATGTGCGTTTAGAATCATTATTATTATATTATCTATGTTTACATGTAAGAATAATAGTAAACACAATAATAGCTCATGTTTCAATTTTTCACTAAAAAAAATGTATTTATTTTTATTTATTATAGCCTACTACCTTGTTACCTAAAGTAGACCCTTATTTTCTACAGCTTTCATTCTTGACACAATTTACTTTTGTAAAAATAGATCTGGTCTCTAAAAAAATGTCTGTAGTGGGGATATATAATTTTATATGTGGCCCGCGGAGTTATGATGCACTTCCAAAATGGCCCGCGAGATCATTTGGGTTGGCCACCCCTGGTACAAGAGAAAGATTAGCCATTTGTATGAAGTAAGTTGTTTTCATTCTTAAAAACAAACCAATGACAATGCCCAAACCCCTAGTGGATGCCTGGTGCCCGACCTCTAAGCGATTTACAATGTGTCTCTTCCCGACGGCCCCACTGGAGGCAGCTGTCAATTCCTTGACGATCAACATTACGAAATACCTAAATAAAATCAGGCGTATCATCACAAAGTTAAATAGTCACACTAAAAAATACAGTTTATTAGTGACAATTTATTTCATAATCAAGAAAAATAAAGATAGGTTCAAATAGAAATATTATTTATTTTAAATAATTACAATGTTTAACAAACAAACAAAAAATGAGATACTAACAAGTAAAATTCAATCCTGAATATGAAAAATTATTTTTCATTAGTTTTTATAGTCACTGGGACTGGTGTCATACATATATAAATCCCGCACTTTCTGAATCAATTTTTCTTCATCGCCCATGTCGCTCGTCGCCGCAGCAAAGACTGTATCGCTTCCTGTTTGACCGTCCTACTTCCAAACTGCCTAATACAACCCCAGCGCAACACAGTGGTTCAGGATTGGAATATAGTCGACATTCGACCTTACGTCAAAGTATCGATCCAAAAAAAATTGCTTTAGATAGCATTTGCTGCGCTGATCAAAAATTACTATGTTCAATTTTTTTTTTATCCATATTATGACTTTTATTCGAATGTCCACTATTTTTTAACCATGAAATTCACTTGCCAAAGCGGCAAGGATACGCAAGAAATTTTTATGTTGTAATATTAAGTAGGATAGGTACTTATGATTGCCTAAGGTTTGACTTTGACACTTTGATATAGGGCCGTGAAAAAATATATATATAAAATAGATTTCCACCCATACATTTTTTTATTTAAGTGTCAAGGACTCATTTTTATCAAAAATTGAACATAACAATTTTTGAACAGAACAGAAAATTCTATCTAAAACAATTTTTTTTTTTTTTTTTCGTTTCGATATTGTGACGTTAAATTCGAATGTCCACTATATTCCAGTTCTGAACCACTGTGTGCCGTCGCGGCGCGACGTGGAATCGCGTGTCGCTTGTGGCGTTGTGTGGGCCTGGGCCTTAAAGCTTGATACACTATCAACAACGTGCTACAGCGAAGCTTTAAACTGTACGTTTTGCGACTTGCTCACTCTGCACCTGAAGATGGCGACTGAATATACAGCCGTCGAAACGTTGTGTTTGAATAACAATTCGAGTGAAGGATTTATCGGACTGTGTGTTGATACAGAGTCTCGCCAGAGAGCGGCGCTGCGGTCGCCGTAGCAGCTGAAGCAACAGCGCTCGACTCTGTCGAGAACACCGCCTGTGAACTTGAGAATGGTCTGCGGGAGTGAGATGGCGCAAGTCAGGGGAGGTACTGCGAGGATGGATCGAATCCTGGTCCCCACGTACCGGTCATCACAAATGCGGTTTTTAGAGGTTTCCCGCAATTTCCTTGTCGGCAACATGGGTTCAGGCAAGGATATTCATGTGAATCTCAGTTGGTGGGATATATGCAAGATATTTCGGATGAAATAGACAAGGGAGGCCAAATTGATAGTGTAGCACTAGATCTGTCAAAGGCGTTTGACAGAGTGAGCCATAAAATGGTAGTAAATAAGGAAAAAACTATTGGAGTGGATGAGAAAGTGATTTGCTGGGTAGAAGAATTTTGAAAAGGTAGAAAACAGAAAGTTAGGGTAGGAAATGTAGTATCAAAAGAAGTGGAACTAAAAATGGGAGTGCCGCAGGGTAGTGTATTGGGACCATTGCTATTCATTATTCTAATGAATAATTGTGTTGATTGTTTACTATCAGAAATTAGATTGTTCGCAGATCACGTAATGCTATATAAAAAAAATCAAAATGATTGAGGATTGTAAATAGTTGCAGGGTGATCTGGACAGGATATCTAGATGGGTTGGTAA
>CM061914.1:190121311-190225933 GCA_031002005.1 Vandiemenella viatica | reverse complement strand
TTTTTTTTTTTTTTTGCTGTCGTCAGTCTTTAGACTGGTTTGATGCAATCCTCCATCCCTTCCTATCCTGTGCTAACCTCTTCATTTCTACATACCCCTTACAACCCACGTCCTCAATTATCTGCTTCATATATTCTAATCTCTGTCTTACCTCTACAGTTCTTACCTTCGAACTGTTCCCTCCACTAACAAATTAACCAATCCAGCATGTCTCAAAATATGACCTACCAGCCTGTCTCTTCTTTCCTGTAAGCTTCTTCCATAAACTTCTTTTCTCACCCATCATTTCCAAAACTCGTTCATTTCTTACTTTGTCTGTCCACCTTAATTTTCAGCATTCTTCTGTAGCACCACATTTCAAATGCTTCAAGTTTCTTTCTTTCCGGTATTCCTAAAGTCCATGTTTCGCTACCGTAAAGTGCTGTGCTCCACACATAGAGTTTTAAGAAGTTCTTTCTAATTCCTAGATCAATATTTGAAACTAAAAGGTTTCTCTTTTTCATGAAGGCTCTTTTTGCTAGTGCTATTCTGCTTTTAACATCATTCCTGCTTCGGCCATCGGTTGTAATTTTGCTTCCCAAGTAACAGAACTCACTCACTTCTCCTATTGCATCCGATCCTATTTTTATATTTAATCTGCTAGTATTGGTATCATTTCTGCTACATTTCATCACTTTTGTTTTACTTTGATTTATATTCAGTCCAAAATCTTCCTTCAGTATTTTGTTCATGCCATTCAAGTAACTTCTCAATATCCTCAGCCCTCTCTGCTAATAAGACAATGTCATCAGCAAATCGTAGCATACTGATTTTTTCTCCCTGAAAACTTATGCCACATGGAAATTTTTCTTTGACTTTCTTCATTGCTTCTTCTACATACAAGTTGAATATTAACGGGGATAGACTACAACCTTGTCTCACACCCTTTTTAACTGATGCATGTCTCTCGTGATTCTCTACTTTTATTACAGCCACTTGATTCTTATATAGTTTATAGAGTATTCTTCTATCTCGATACTTTAGACCTGACTTCTTTAAAATTTTGAACATCTTGTCCCACCTAACATTATCAAAAGCTTTTTCTAAATCAACAAATGCCATAAAAGTATCTTTGTTTTTCTTGATCCGCCCTTCAAGTATTAATCTTAAAGACAGAATTGCTTCCCTTGTACCGCGATTTTTCCTAAACCCAAACTGATCTTCACCTACTATCTCTTCTACTACCCTTTCCATCCTTCTGTATATTATTCTGGTCAGTAATTTTGAAGCATGTGATGTTAGACTAATGGTGCGATAATTCTCACATTTGTCGGCTTGTGCTTTCTTTGGAAGTGTGAAGATGATATTTTTATTAAAATCAGTTGGAATTTCTCCTGTTTCATAACTTTTTGATATCAGCTTGAATAATCTTTCGATTCCTTCCTCTCCTAGAGATTTAAGAAGTTCTGCAGGGATCTCATCAATTCCAACTGCCTTATTTGCTTTCAAGTCATTCAGAGCTTTATTAAATTCTGTCCTCAAAACAGGATCTCCTAAGTCATCAATGTCGACATCGCCTTCCTTTTCCAATACACTATTGTTCAAGTCGTCCCCATCATACAGTTTCTCAATGTATTCCTTCCATCGGTTAGCTCTATCTTCTGAGCTTAAAAGAGGTTTCCCATCGGCAGTTTTAATGTTCATACCTCTTTTCTTCATTTCTCCAAAATTCTGTTTGATCTTCTATATGCAACATCTACTTTTCCTACGACCATTTCCTTTTCTACTTCTTCACACTTTTCTTGTAGCCATTTTTCTTTTGCTATTTTGCATTTCCTATTTATTTGATTTCTAAATTGCCTGTACTGCTCTTTTCCTGCTTCATCCTGAGCATTTTTGTACCTTCTCCTCTGATCGATCAGCTGCAAAATTTCTTCTGTGATCCAAGGTTTTCGGGCAGCTTGTTCCCTAAAGCCTAAGGTTTCTTTGCCAGCTTTCATTATTTCGGTCTTTAATGCATTACTATTCGTCCTCGGTTGAGCTCCTTTCACAGTTAATTCTTAGACCTAAGTCTACCATTTCTGAAAATTTTCTCTTGTGCTAGATTGTTTCAGTTTATTCACTTCTAAGTCTGTTCTGCTTATACTGCTTCCTTATTCGCTTGAATTTCAGCCTGCACTTCATTACTATCAAATTGTGGTCCGAGTCTATGTCTGCTCCTGGGTACGCTTTACAGTCTAGAACTTGATTCCTGAATCTCTGTTTGACCATGATATAATCTAGCTGATATCTGCCTGTATCCCCAGGACGTTTCCAGGTGTATATTCTTCTTGCATGGTTCTTAAACAGTGTGTTCACCACTACTAGCTTATATCTTTCACAAAATTCTAGCAACCTGCTTCCTCGCTCATTTCTTTCTCCTAGACCAAAACTTCCTACAGTATTCCCTCCTTTCCTTCTCCCACTATTGCATTCCAATCACCCATGATTATTAGATTTTCCTCCCCTTTCACATATTGGATTAATTCTTCAATTTCAGCGTATATTTTTTCTATTTCTTCTTCATCTTCCTGTGACGTTGGCATATATACTTGTACTAATGTGGTTGGGACGGGCTTAGTTTCTAACCTCATCAAAATAATCCTGTCACTAAATTGTTCATAATAACTCACCCGTTTCCCTACTTTCTTGTTCATTACAAATCCTACACCAGTGACTCCATTGACAGCTTGTGTGCTAATTATCCTGTGTTCCCCAGACCAGAAATCCTGTGCGTCCTTCCATTTAATCTCACTAATCCCAACAACATCTAACTTAAGTTGTTCCATCTCCCTTTTTAAGTTTTCTAACCTACCTGCCCTATTCAGACTTCTAACATTCCACGCTCCGACTCGTAGAATGTTTCTATCCATTCTGATGACTCCTCCCTGAGCAGTCCCCACCCGGAGATCCGATTGGGGGACTATTTTACCTCCGGAATATTTTACCCAGGAAGAAGCCATCATGATATATGTAATTTGAGAGGATTACATGTCCTCGGGATACCCTTTGGGTCTTTAATGCAGTGGTTTCCCGTTGCCTTCTGCATCCCCATGCCGTTGATCATTTCTGATTCATCCGCCTTTAGGGGCCGTTTCCAACCCCAAGGGCAAGAGGGTGCCCTGAACCGCTCCCCGCTCTTCCGCCCTCCTTTCGGAGGCCGTTGGCAAGCAGTGGGTGACTCTTTATACCGGGAATCTTTCAGTCGCCAGAGCCTCGTCCGTGCAAACAGGGTGCACCACGTGAAGGAGAGGTTGACATTTGGTTGGAAAAGACTAGTATAGTCTCTCCCAAACCCTTACACCCCTTTTACATATTACATTTTGCTTATTATGTATCTTTCCTATTTAACCTATTTTACATTGTTTAAATCTAATTTTCATTTTTACATATAGTTACGATATTTTCATGTTATTTAAATATTATTTACATATTTACATATCATTCATATTTAAAATATTACATATTATACAAATTTGCTATTTAATATAATTTTACATATGGAATTTTAACTATATAGTTTTGGTATGTTTTGTCCATTTGTTTGTATTAGTTTCGTTTAAATGTTAATTTGTGCTTCGCGTAAGAAGTTTATCAGGCTTCTATATATCGTCGGGTGGCCCGCCGCTAGGAGTGTTGGGATCGATGTCGGTAGAGGTACCTGTAAGGATAGTAATTTAGTTAGCAGATTTTTGTTGTGGGTGGAGTATTTACTGCATCTGAAGAGTACGTGATTCAAATCTGCCTCGTGTTCCTTGTCTGCGTCGCACAGTGGTGTTTCCATGACTCCCACTTTATGGAGATGGCTGGGGACAGCGCAATGTCCTAATCTCACCGGAATTATTGATGTCAGAAATTGTCTTTTTGCGTGGAAGTTTTTATACCAGACTTGTTTTGGAACTGATGGTTGGATGGCCGCGTAGTGTTTTCCTTTAAGTTGTCCTGTTTCAGTCCAAAATTCTTGAAAATCCTGTTTTATTTTTTGTTTCAGCCGGGGGAGGAAGTCTGTATACGGTTGAGGCGGTGGTACTACTACTAACAGACAGTAATTATCCACAAGGATACAGTGGGAAGTGTGTGGGAACATGGTTAGCAGTTCAAGCCTTGTTTAAACATTGGTTTATTACAATTATTAATGATAATGCTGAAACTTACAGAAAATGTTACAACTATAATATCAAATACCACCAATCCTGGTCTTGCAAACGAAGATATGAATAATCTTGTTATCACAAAATGGTATAGTATTATGGACCAAACCTTGGTCTTGCAAACGAAGATATGAATAATCTTGTTATCACAAAATGATATAATATTATGGACCAAACCTTGGTCTTGCAACTTATACCTTGAATAACCCTTATAATTACAAACAATCCTACTTATACCAAATTATAGAAAATAACCAGACTGGCTCTTAATAATCTACTAGGCAAATACAATTTTATATTTGAGCCAGACCGCTAACGACGGGGTAGAAAGCGACACACTGGTAGTAGTAATTGACAGAGAAAATGACTAATATAATGTCAAATAACACCGGCCTCGATCTTGTAGATTAACGCATGAATAATCCTGTAATCACCGACAATTCCACGTATATCAATAACAGAAATAACAAGGCCGGCTCGTTCTCATCTACCAGCATCTAACACTCTGCCAGTAGGACCAAACACAATTTATGGCTGAGGCAGACCTCTAACGACGAGGCGGAAGGCGACACTTGTGGTTGCAGTTGACGGCCACTACCTCCAATACCCTCCTAGGGCGAGAAGGCAGGTTTCAGCTCGAAAGTACCACCCGGGTCGATCGCCACGGTGTTCCCGAAGCTTCAGCACAGCACTCTCGGTGAAGAGTGTATCGGAGAAATTCCCTCTCTGCAGGTGGTCGAAGAACGGTCGCGAGGGACCCACCAATTCACCAGAAGTATAATCCACGGGCGGCCCGGTCAAACCATCAAGTGAGTCACGGCCACTGCGAGAAATACCAGGCATAACCAATCGACTGTTGATTGCCTCACTGACTGCTTCCTCCTTAGTCCCGCAACGCTATCACTCCGGGAAACATTAGCGGAATGCCGATCGCGTGCCTCCAACTGCACGGCCACTCAGGGCCGACCGACTGACTGCCTCCCTGGCCGCCCGGTCCAACCCGGACCCCGCCGCCCCACCGAACCTCCGGCGTCACGGCGACACAGGGAAGCACTCTGCTTCCGACTGACTGACTGGCTGGCAGACTGACCAAGGCTAACTGCCCGCTCGGTTCCATGTCCCCACATATATATCCACTATCGCCAGGAGCCCCAGTGCTCTCTAGCTGGGGAACACGAAAGAGGAAACAATCACGAGCGGAAGAGAAGAGAAGGCAAGGCAAAGATACAACAAGAGCCGAGCACGGCTCAACGGTAACGGCAGAGCTAGGAGCGTACCTTCCACGGCTCCACGTTTGGCTAGAGAGTCTACTAGTTCGTTATAAGTGATGCCGGAGTGACCTTTTACCCACACGAATCTGATGTCTTGTTCTTGCGTTGAAACTTTCATCTCAATAATGTCCATGATGTATCTGTTGCTGCTGAGGTTCCACTGAGGGTTCTGAAGTCGCTGAAGTGATCGATAAGCGTTTCAAACAATCAGTAATGCGATCACAAGGTAAACTAAAGTTGGGAGCATAATTGTAATGTGTGTATGGAGGGAAGCCCCATATGACTGCCCTGCTGAGTCTCCCTGCAAATTAGGACCATAATTGGGTCGTTTGTAGTTGCCTTTACCCAACATACAGGGTTATTATCAGCGTGGGAGGATCAGAACGTCACAAATCCCCCGCTCCCGATAATTGCGCACTTTTCCTATTGGCGCGGACACACATTTTCTCTCTATTATTATTATTATTATTATTATTGCTTATGGCTTTAATCCTCGTCGATGTCATTAGAAAGGACTGGGGTTAAGCAACGGGAAGAATTCGGCTATGACGTTTTGAGGGAACCATCCCGGCATTCACCTGGAGTGATCTCGGAAAATTATGCCGGATGAGGATTGGGATCTATCCTGACATCGGTCGCCAAATATGAGCTAACCGATCATCCTGGAATTGGAGAGGCAATATACTAGCGCTAACCACTGCGTTAGTGGATTATAGAGAGTTATTTAGACTAGAACGACCCAAATGCTCCTCTCTCAACACCAGCAAGTCGTTGGCTCGGATATTATTAATTACGATTTTCGGCATATACCACCATACAAATTGAAAGGTGCTATGACAACGTCTGGAAATGAAAACTCAACGCTCTGGTAGAAATAGTACTGAATTTCATCAATATCGCTCCTTGGATCAACACTTCTGTTACATTTGAACAAGTTTGCAATACATTTGACAAGCTATTTTAGTTTGTGTACAGAGAGCATGAGTTCGCGGCATACAACCTTCTCCAAGCGGCGCGACACACACATTGCACCGCGGCCTGCCATGCTACAGTGCAGGCGCACAATCAAAATCGCTGCCCACACAGCTGTGCTGCTCAGAGTCAAAGATAGATACCTAAATTTTTAATATTATTATTATTTAATTAAATTAATTGCAATGGAGTGCACGCCCCGGTGGCAATTTCCCTACACACCCATCATCTCCCTTTCCTGCACCCAACTAAATTTGCCCTCTGCAAACATTAGCTTTAAATTCTTTCAACGTTTTTGATAAATTATTTATCATTTCTCTTGGTAACTTATCCATTGATCGAATATGGTAGTGTAGTATGGGACCCACATTTTGAGTATCAAATACAGGAGTTGGAGGGGGTGCAAAGAAGGGCTGCTAGATTTGTTTCTGGAAGTTAACGCAAAATGCATTCAGTGACAGATATGATAAAGGAGCTGGAATGGGATTCATTGCAAGACAGGAGGAAGATGAGGAGGGTAATGGGAGTGTACAGGGCATATACTGGTGATGAGGCATGGAAAGATATTGCAGTAGGTATGAAAAGTAGTTCATGGAAGGGAAAAGATGACCATGACCACAAGCTGGCACTCGATTTCAGGCACAAGGGTGTGGGAAGATTCTCTTTTTTAGGTAAGGGTGTCAGGGACTGGAATGAGTTACCAAGGGGAATGATGAATAACTTAGCGAAAACGTTAAAAGAATTTAAAGTTAAAATTTGTAGAGGGCAAATGTAGGTGGGTGCAGGATAGGGGGAAGTTGGGCGTGTAGGGAAATTGACACCGGAGCGTGTGCTCCATTGCAATTAATTAAATTAAATTAAATTGTCTGCTGAGCTATGTGTGTTAGTTTGTTCATTAATACAGTATAATTGTTGTTGAATGCTGTAGATGTCTAACAGCGTCATACGCAAAATAAAATAAAATAAACTTCCTCCATTAGTATTTAAGTATGACCTGGCAGCAAGGGCACGTAAAAGTCATAGAAGGCAGGCGACCCAAAAATGTTGGGAAAAGTTGGTGAATCAGAAGAAGATAATTGTGGACGTTGATTGTAAGAAATATGCTGAGATGGAGAGTCTGCCGGAAGATAAGAAGAGATTAACGACAGCATCAAGCCAGTCGGGACACTGACACGTCAGGTTCCATCAGTCGCGTTGAGGAGGCTGAGTGCCTTTCTGTCCGGGAGATTCGATCGTTTCTCATCCGTATTAACCTCGTCCGATACAGTGAGGTCACAAGTCCGTGCACTTGTTGCCGCTCCTTCTATCATCGACAAGAAAGGCGGAAAAAGTGTTCCTATCGTTCAGTGTCAGGTGGGATGACGTGGTTCATTACCCGCCTGAATAGCAGCGCTCTCTGTGACGCGGCTGTTGGCTTCAGTCAATAGCACGGCCGTACTTGGCCTCTAATTAATCCCTTTGTGCGTAGTACGGGACCACCACGAGCGGATTCAGCGGAGCGCAACGCGTCAGATACGGGCTGGCCGCTACTGACTATCGGAAATCAATCCCCCGGGCCTGACTCCGCCATCCTGATCCTGTGATTGTCCTGGACCACGGTCGCCAGTCACTATGCAAACTGCCACACTGGTAGCAATAGCTGCGCCTTCCTTACTTTCGATTTCCCTGTCAGAATAAGGTCCACCGGCACGGAAATAGAAACTCCATCATCAAGACGAGCAAAAAACCTGCAACCGCCGTAAGAGCTCTTCTAAGCTCGATGTTACTTCGGGCGTTCCTCAAGGAAGTGTAATAGGACCACTTCTTTTCTTAATTTTTATAAACTATCTCGGTGACAACGTTAATTGCAGGTTGCGATTCTTTGCTGATGATGCACTTATCTATATAGGGAAGTGAGGAGCTCTGACACTTGCTTAGAAAATCAGCGCCATCTGCACGTTATTTCGAAATGGTGCCATAAATGTCAGCATAAACTTAACGGTAAAAAGCGGCAAGGCAATGCAAATAAGTAACAGAAATACTCATTTTGCTCACGAGTACAAAGTTAACAATTCAGTTGTCGACACGGTGCATTTTCTGATGTCTCTAGGCGCAACAGTACAAAGCAACATGAAATGGGACTTGCACATAACTTCCGTCGTAGGCAAGGCTAATTCTAAACTACGATTTATAGGTCGTATTTTGAGGAATTGTATTTCTCATAGAGAGGAAATAGCGTATAAAACACTAGTGCGTACGCATCTGGATTACTGTTATGGATTTGGGATCCGTGTCACAACGGCCTGATTGACTCAGTGGAGAGGGTGCAGAGGAGAGCCGCTCGATTCGTGACTGGTTGCTACAGCCCTTATGAAAGCGTCACAGAATTGATACTTGTACATATACTGGGCTGGGATCGTTTGGAAGACAGATGAGGTCGTTTTCGTTTGAATTAATTGGGTAATATGCGAAATTTTTTGACTAACGAGTGCAATGACATACTTCTTTCGCCAACCTATTTAGGTCGCAATGACAGGAGGGATAAAATTCGAGAAATAAGATGCCGTACTGATGCTTTTATATATTCTTTCTTTCCTCGTGCTATTCGGAACTGGAATGCGCAGAATTGGGATTGGTGCTTAGCACCCTCTGCCATCCACAATGTTTGTGAATTGCAGAATATGGATGTAGATGTATACGTATTTCGGTTTTGTACCGTTCCCCTAAATAACTCCAGTTGAATATTAGGACGGTTCCTTCACTAGGGCTTAAGCAAATAGAGTGGTTATGCCAAATCTAACCATATTGTCCCCAGCGAGTATAAAAATGTCTCTCTTTCGCAAACAAAACGACAATTTAATATATCTATTAAGGTCTACGGCTAGCGTTCTGGCCTCGCATTCGGGAGGACGGTGGTTCGAATCCCCGTCCGGGCATCCAGATTTGGGTTTTCCATGGTTTCCCAAATCACTCCAGGCATGTGCCGGGATGCTTCCTTAAAAAGGCCATGGCCGAATTCCTTCCCATTCTTTGCCCCCCATCCTTTCCCGTCTCTAAAGACCTCGCTGTTAGAGAGACGTAAAGCAGATAAAAAAAATTAAGGTCTAAAACAGTCGATGCGGTTTTTGTCTCGCGGCGGTCGAGTCGACGTATGGACCATTGCTGATCACACAAGGATTTATCAGATTTATCAGCTGCAACCAAGGCATGGAAATGTTCGAAGAGTTTTCGCGTATTTCTAACTACATCACAGATAAAAAAAATCACTAGTTGGAACGCTGAGAATGTTGCTGGTGAGGACCGTTGGGCGGAATTACTTCAACATTTCCATGCCAACACTCTGCAACTTCCATATAACTATTTATTACGTTACGTGCCCGCCTGATAGTAAAGGTCCTGCCGAAAGAATTTTTCTGTAATAAATAAAATATGGACAAGTTTCAAAACACTGTTAAGTGTCGCAGTAGTGGAAACCATTTTGATTACCAAGACTGACATCAACAAATCATGTAATGAGCTCCATTACTACTTGAAAACTAGACCCGATTTTATAAAACTGATTTGTTTCACCGATAATTACCAAACAACTGGCTAGTTAGACGTTAGTTGTCGGACACTAAGGCTAAGTAACTCAGCCAACAGGTAATACTTTCTACTTGTTATAAATGCTAATTGTTTTTGAATAAAAACTAGTGAAATACGTTTTTATATACATATATATATAAAATAACTCAGGCAAAAAAGATAAATGGCCACGTTGCTTATGCATCTTCGTCCTGCCTCTAAAACATAACAATCACACTTCTGTTCACTACCTGTTAACTATTTATTGTTCTCTTCTTGATTGGGGTTCCACTTGACCGAGCGTGGTGGGTGAGTGGTTAACGCTCTGGCCTCGCATTCGGGAGGACGGCGGTTCGAATCCCCGTCCGGGCATCCAGATTTGGGTTTTCCATTGTTTCCCCAAATCACTCCAGGCGAATGCCGGGATGGGTCCTTCAAAAGGCGGTGGCCGAATTCCTTCCCGTTCCTAGTTCCCAGTCCCATCCCGCCTCTAATGACCTCGACGTCGACGAGGCGTAAAAAAGGTTCCGCTTGCTAATTAATCTTGAGTCTTGATCTCTGTAATTAAGAGGGGCAGGTGCAAGTTGACTACAAGTGAAGGATCAACAACTGTAATTCCTTCTTCACTTTATTTATTCTTGTTATAACCCGTCTATCGAACAGTTCGTCTCCAAAGATTGTGCTCTGGCTTCGCAGATTCGAATCGCTGTCCAGATTTCGGTTTTCCATGGTTTCCCGAACGCTCCAGGTTGTTGTTTAATGTGTCTTGATTAGTGGGGACCAGGATCCGATGTACAGTTTTGATGGCAACACGTCTTCCCTGGTTTGTACTGGATAGCTTTGCAGATTTACGGGTGAAATGAGAACTATCTGTCCAAACGAGTGGCATTCTATTACTACGCTACGGAGCAGGGCTACGACGCTCGGTAGAGAAAGTTTCGAAGGAGCAAGCAGTCCAGCCAACATTACTCCCACCCACCGCACGAAGCTTGAAACGGCCGCGATTTGTCGGCTGACAAAATGGTGAATGGATTTTGGGATAAAACCTCGCTCATTTGTCGTGTGAATTGAGCGAAAATAGTATTGCGTAGTATGATATACACGGTGGCAGATATTTCAATATTTAAAATCGGTAAAACTAGGTTTATAGTATTTGTGATGTTTTGAAATTAAAAATGGCCGAATAGAAAGTAGAAGCTGTTGTTTTGTAGTTCGCGATGACATTATCACTGGGCACGAAATAAAATCTGAAAACACGAGGCTACTGCAGAGAGAAGACCAGTGGTGGTCTCGACGTGTGAAAGAGGCAGCAGAAATTATAAAAAAACATCAACAACATCAACGAAGACAGCGGTCACCAACAACATCAACGAAGACAGCGGGATTTTACTCTGCGATGTTTGGTGCTCGCTGCTATGTAAATATAAATAATATCTCTGACGAAAACTGTTGAATGGCAGCCGAAAGCTTGGACTATCAAATAAACAGCGGGGCACACCCAGAAAATCTAGTGATCATTAACACAGTGTTTGTTTACAACGGAAACAATCGACTGTCCCAGACTGCGTGTATCGATATAACATGGCGGGCGTAGCTAGAATTCTCTTCGCGACATATGATTTGTATTTGCTAATTTCGTGCAACTTTATACATCGGACAGAAGCTGAAACACCAAGAAAACATTCCACCAACGGAATTAATCAAGATTTTGAGAGATTTTAATGAATTTTGCAGCGCTGGGCGCCACACTCATATTTAGGCATTTTAATTCAATTTGGGGTAATCTTTCCGCAAAATGAGAGTATGAAACATAGAGAGGGCATTATATCAAAGCAGTTAATATGAATTTAACAGGTTAGTACTATTTTCGGGTAGGTGGAAAATGGTGCAGTCCCCCATTTTTCTTTAAGAAATAAATCCTGGGAACAGCAAATTTTTGGAGTAAAATAATCGGAAACTGTTCCGGACGCTTCGTCCCTGATCTGAACACATCAGGCATCGGCTGCATGACTGATCACTGAAAGCTTCTGCCGTGATCGGCTGCCACAAGTTTGGAGTATCTGCTGTATAATGCCTGGGTGCGGAGAGAAATGCGATACCGTCAAATTGCGTTATCCGGAGGCTCCATTAGCGACTTTAATTAAGAGCTTCCACACTCCGCGGTTCGATACAACTCGACTCAACTTTTAATGGACCGTTTCACCCACTCGAGTATTCGGTGGCTAATTGCCTTTATTATAACTCTGTCGCAAATTACAGTGGGCCCTCGCTCAAATGGCTTCCGCACCGACGTGATCGAATATCACTCCGCCACCCCACAGCTCACGTCATACAAAGTAATCCCAAACTTATTAGTTTAAATTAGATCGGTTCGCCTTGATTCCATCTCATATTAGTTTGGGTACATGATGGTGTTCAAACCGAAGGCAGCTTGATTTCTACCCTAAAATAAGCGTACAACACATTGAGTGTCTGATGTGATAAAAGAACAGTATCATATACACTATTTCTAAAAGGTTTTTTTTTTTGTGACCTGTCACTTATGTTTGTTCATATCTAACAGGCAAATGCAGAGTCATTTTCAGAATTAAGGTCTCCCATTTGGTAACATCATATATTAAGAAAGGTTTTTTTTCGGAACTTGACGATTAAAGGACAAAAGTATCATTATTTCTTTTTTTGCGACGAGCCATTTACCTCTCTCTAATCAAAATCGATAAATGAGGTATCATTTTAAAGAATAAGGTCTTGCCGTTTGGTAACATCATATTTTAAGAAAGGAATTTTTCGGAATTCGGCGCTTAAAGGGTAGAAGTATCTTTCATTTTGCGACGAGCGATTTATCTCTCTCCATACCAAGCCGAAATCGATAAATGAGGTAAAATTTTAAATAATAAGCTCTCTGCTATGGTAACATAATATTTTAGGAAAGGAATTTTTCAGAATTCGTCCCTTGGAGTGCAAAAGTATCAAGATTTCTAAAACGAGTTTTTTTTTTTTTTTTTTTTTTTTTTTTTTTTTTTTTTTAGGAGACATTTATTTCACTTGATTTCTAACTAAAATCAGTAAATGTGGTTTCATTTTAAATATTAAGGCATCCGCTTTGGCAATATCAAACTTTAAGAAAGGATTTTTTTTGGAATTCGACCATCAAAAGGGGAAAGTAGCAACTATCAACGTATGAAACAGTTCAGAGTCGAGCCGCTAGGCTTCGCTAGTGTCGATAAGGATTGATCGCGTTGCCGCTAGATAGCAGCACCACATATCTCAGAGATGTCGCCAAGCATCCAGAATATTCGACAGTCGGAGCACTGCTATTGGCCAACCTGACCTCGACAGAACTTTCTGATTGGTTAAAAGGTTTCACTATCATGGAGCATCTATGAAACTGAACACTGGATGTCGGAGTTTAGGAACCTTCGTTTTGACAATATACTCTCTGCAATCTGTGGCCACCAGTTTAATATCGACGCATACGTGCAATCTTTGGATTCGGATTCGTATAAGTAATGCAACGTTGCTGCATTCCATTTTTCTACAGTTGCTTGACTAAATGAATTGTTGATAAATAAATGCCGGTGTTACTGTATTTCTTATTTTTTACTACAGTACGTGTTTCGCTTCTTGCCGAAACATAATCAGCAACGAATTATTTATAATGGTATTGTAAATTGTTGTGTAGGGAAATTGGCACCGGAGCGTGCGCTCCATAGCGTTTAAATTAAATAATTCAACAATGGTATTGTAAATAGTTCATCACCTCTGATGCCTCGAAAAGTGGCGAATCGTATACGACAATAAATCGGATGATTATAAAGGATTATGAACTTTGTTAAAAGTAGAAAATTGTAATATCTTCTACTATCGAATACTTTGGAAGTTCGCGGCCTCATTATTTTAAATAAATTTCGTCTAACACTCTTGACTTCTACAGAAACAGATTGAAAATCGCTAACAGTATCGAATTTGTCGAAATGCTAACGAAAAATAATATCTCTGGTTAGAGCGGAAAATTTTTTAGCTCACTCTTGTACACGCGAAAAATAGGATCCTCTATTGTTTGACAGCGGCGTGTTATCAAATACACTACAACATGAGCCTAGTGTTTTACTACTCATCTTGCCTGATAAATTTACATTAAAACCATCACCAAAAATATTCTAGGCTAGTGTATGCTGACCGCCGCGATAATATTTGGCTTTCTGTTTGAAGCAGATATACGGTTCAGTTGTAATACGGGATAACATTGGCTCGGCGCAAAATTTAATTATCAGATGCACTAAATAGATGAAAACGAACCATACAGAACAGATCGGCTTTGATCGCATATTGTGGCATCCCTTCCAGTTGGATGGTAACTTGCGCCATGTTTCCCGCCACAGATAATGTTTGTGTCTATCGATAAGTCTTTTATCGCTAGACTGGCGGCAAAATGGGTGGAGAAGGGAACAGCAGAGCAACCGGACAAACAGCAGACTATCGCTATGATCTCTTAATGCGATAGAATCTTTGAGTTACGTACGAAGTATTTAAATTTCTACTGACGGAGGAGTGAATATTCTGGAATGATGAACAGTGTTATTAACCTAACTTACGCGATTCAGATATTTACATACTGATTATCAATTTAGGTGGAAAGTCGCTTAAAACTGATGGCAGCGATATTCATAAATCGCCATTACACATTCTACGCTCTAAATTAATTTTTAATAGTTTAGTGATCCAGTGTTTTCAGGAAGCATATAGAAGATTGATTGGTTTATGTTAGTATAATACGTTATTTTCTGTTGGCAATGAATATATTTTTTTTTTCATCAATCTCAGTTTCTTTCTATTCTGTGCTAATGTTTTCATTTACAGATTCTCTGCAGATTTCTTGCCCAATGTCTTGACAAAAGAAATGAAATTTTCGCAGCTTCAAAAAACTCCATGAGATTTTGCTTCAGAAACCATTTTATATTGCAAATTTTTGTTGTTGTAATTTTGAATTTGACCAGGGGTAAGAGATATGTGTTTATATGTAATAAAGCAAGTGACAAAGGTAACATAATTAATTTAATTTAATTGCAATGGAGCCTATGCTTCAGTGGTAATTTACAATAGCCTACTCATATATTTCCCCTTCCTTGTTGTTGTTGTTTTTTTTTTTTAAATCATTTCTATCTTAAAATTTTCCAGTTTATTTTCCCCCCACCCAACTACTTTTGCGATTTACGAATTTTAATTCTAAACTATTTTACCTTTTGTAAATTATTTATCATTTCTCTTCGTAACTTATTCCAATCCCAGACACCCTTACCTAAAAAAATAACTTTTCCTACACCCTTGTGCCTGAAATCGAGTGCCAGCTTGTGGTCATAGTAATCTTTCCCCTTCCATACACTACTCTTAATTCTCCCACCAATATCTTTCGATGCTTCATCACCTATATAGGCCTTGCACAGTCTCATAAATGTCTTCACCCTCCTTCTGTCTTCAAATAATTCCCATTCCAACTCATTTATGATATCTGATTGTGTTCTGCTGTAATTTCCAGAGGCAAATCTAGCTGCCCTCCTATGCATAACCCCCAACTCCTTTATTTGCCAAATTTGGGCAGTGCTGCCATTTCTACGGATTTTTATGAAAATTTAGGATTTTCGGATTTTGTTAAAATATCTACGGATTTTTGACACTTGGTATCATTTGTTGATTTTTTCCTTATATTGTTTTTTGTTAAACTTTGAGCGTTAATGCGTTACAGAATTGTCAATAACTATGAATTGATTCCTTGCAACCGCTCGTGTGAACCAAAGATTAAAATTTAGCTCATATTTTGTTTGGTTACAATTTTGTAGATCTTAAAAGACCGTAACACAAAACTATCGCCGCACTCTTTATGTACGGTGACACGCTCGTTGGCACGGCATTACAAAGCAGTGCATTCCGAGAAGGCTTAACCAATATCCGAGAATCGAATGGGCAGCAGTTTTTAACATTTACTGTTACACAAGATATGTTAAATTTAATGTCAACAAAGAAAAAGTATGGTCACCATGGAAAAATAAAAAATAAAACTACTAGGCATAGCAGCAGCAGTGATCAAAGTGACGATGTATAAAATATGTTCAGAGATATTTCTTACTTTCAATGTAGAATATTATGTATTTTGTAATTTTAAAGACCTGGAAATAAAAAGTATTCTTAATTTTGACTCTGTCTTCAGTAAATATTGTTTCAGTCTTTCAGTTAGCGAGTCTACGGATTTTTGTACCAAATCTACGGAAATTGTAGCGGCCATCTGGGGATATTCAAAGCCAAGTGGCTGGCAGCTCTGAATTTGGGTGCCACACTACACCACCGTATTCAAGCGATGGTCTGATCAAAGTTTTATAACCCCGTGCTGTACCATTTTTTACGATAGTGTCTACAAAATTTGCTTCTTTGCCAGTGCCGGACAAAAATGAATTCACGAAATTACCGCAGCACACTTTAAATCGAATTCGTCAGTAAAAATTCCATCTGGTGTCAGATACTTCTGGATGACTACTGAGGACTTATTGAATCCATGCTACGCCGAATCGTTGCTGTATTACGTTCTGAAGGTGGACCAATATGCTAGTAAGTAGGTGGCCATACTGTTTTGGCTGATGAGTGTATGGCAGTCACAAATTATAGTATGAATAATAAACCACATTTATATAGTTACATACATTCATAGGCTGGCGTCAGGTATGATCGGTACAGCTTTCAAACAACGAAAACCTTGTCAAGATCGGTTCGGCGGATTTTGCGTGGCGCTATTTCAAAAGTAAAAGCATACACTGCCCGCTATATATCATATGTATGTACGTAGAAACTGTAGCCTTGCAGATGGATGATGAATATGACTTGTCGTCAGATGTTATAGAAATGTTGAATCGGAGCGTTGTCTTTGCAGAAAGTTAGCTGCAGTGAATTACAAGATCAAAGTGAAGTTGTTGCTTGAGTTGGCTTCGCATGCAAGTCAAAGAAGTTGACACTGCAGGTGCACCAGTAGCCCTGAACAGTCCTTTGATTTGCGATTCAGATGAGATTTGGAGCTGATCTGAGATTTGCGGCGCTTGGGGAAAATAAATGGAAGTCTTCCCTCAAGAGTAACATCACTATGCTACTAACACCTCCTTAATTCGACCTCTACGCCTGCCCAGTCTGGGGAGGTGCCGCTGCCAGAGGATACAGTCGCTCCAAAACAAAATCTTGCGAGTTGCACCGCGAACTCGGACTGCCTACCATCACGCAGTTTATCCAAGAGCAAGCACGACGCGTCTACCAACACCTTAGCATAATGCCAGGAGCCGCGTATTACTCGCTGGGGGCATCCATAAATTACGTGAGGTGTTTTTCCGGATTTCCGGCCCCCCCCCTCTGGTGAGATCTGGCTGCCCCCCCCCACTGGTGAGATCTCGTCCGTGAGAACCCCACCCTAGTAATCGCCCTCGAAACTTATGGAGACCTTTTTTTTTGTCTCAACCTTTCAAAATCCGGTCAACCCCACTTTTAGACGAAATACCCCCCTAAAATCGACATTCGCGCTATTTGTAGACTTATTTTTTTTTTAGCACCACAGTCCAAATATTTTTTTTCCAAAACCTCACGTGAGATTTCCGTAGACCCCCCCCACCCCCCTTGCTGAGATTTCGCCGGACCCCCCCCCCCTATTTCACCTCACGTAATTTATGGATGCCCCCCTCGGCACCAGATCCGACAGACCTACAAGAATCATCAGCGGCTTAGGGGGTCTGTCCATAAATTACGTAATTACGTGAGGTGAAATAGGGGGGGGGGTCCGGCTAAATCTCACCAAGGGGAGGGGGGTCTACGGAATTCTCACCTGAGGATTTGGAAAAAAATTGTTGGACAGTACAGCTAAAAAAAAAAGGAGGTCTCAATAAGTTGCGAGGCCGATTTTTAGGAGGGGGGGTCTCACGGACAGATCTTACCAGAGGGAGGGGGAGGGGGAGAGGGAGGGGTAGGCGTTGTCCGGTCAGATCTCGCGAAGTCTCACCAGAGGGGGGGGGGGTCCGGAAATCCGGAAAATCACCCCACGTAATTTATGGATGCCCCATTACCCCAGGATCTTCTCTTCTAAATTGACACTTAGAACTGAAACTAATTCAGGCATCATCACTTGATATGTTCCTATAAAACTATAATGCTTAAAGTTCTTGAGGGAGTCAATGAGTTAACTTCACTGTATTCAAGTTTTTTTTTTCAATTTATGATTGTTTCCACTTCAATCTGTAAAGCCTAAATATGCTGAACGATTGTAATAAAGAAAATTAAAATTTTTTTAACTGCTTTACCTCTCTCAACAGCGAGGTCTTTAGAGACGGGAAAGGATGGGGGGAAGGTATGGGAAGGAATTCGGCCATGGCCTTTTTAAGGAAACATCCCGGCATTTGCCTGGAGTGATTTGGGAAACCATGCAAAACCCATATCTGAATGCCCGGACGGGGATTCGAACCGCCGTCCTCCCGAATGCGAGGCCAGAACGCTATTACACCATCACGCTCGGTAAAAAAAATATATATATATTAAAAAAAAAAAAAAAAATAATCCCACCTGGTTGCAGATACGTCTGCAAGTACTTAATAACTGTCACACCAGCTCTTCCTTTAGAATAAAATCCTCTCTGGATCTATTTTTATTATATTCGGTGGTGCAGTAATTTAACTTAATCAGAACGATATCAAAGCTGATTCCATGACAGGGAGGGAGGGGGGGGGAGGAGATAATTCCAAATAATTGGAACCGCTGTTTTTTTCGGCTTCTGTCAGAACACGCACAGCGATATTAATCACACCGAGCGCTTCCAGCGAATCTGCTAATCTGCCTGTTCCGAGGTGAAGGTAACGTGAGATCAAACATTTCCAGACTAGTATGAATAACACTGAGTCTGATAAATTCTCCACAGGAAACTAACCGAGTTAAAGTGTTATTCACACACAATATTCCGGCGACTGTCGTCTTCTACAGAGGTGGAGTGTACAAATCGTAATTATTATTTCATTTTAATTGCCACCAGAGCGCACGCACCGGTGGCAATTTCCCTAAACATCCATTTTCACCCTTTCCTCCACCCAATTATATTTTCCCTTTACAAATTTCAACTTTAAATTCTTTCAATGTTTTTGGTAAATTATTTGTCATTTCTCTTGGTAACTCATTCAAATCCCTGACCCCCCCCCCTTACCTAAAGAAGAGAATCTCTCTTCACCCTTTGTAGGATTACTGTTGTCACAAGTAAATTAAGTTCTGTCAGGGGTATAAGCCATGTAGAATTACTGTTATCTATAGTTTATTTAAATCGGTCGCTAATATGATGTTTGACCACGTAATGGGTGGTTCAGAGACTTCGTACATATATAGGCTATATGAATAGTTTAAATATCCATTATGCGACAGAGTGTGGCAACATTCATACACAATGGATGCGGATACACACGCTTTTGTTCTGACAGCTTAACTGGTACAAACACGCCGACCACCAATCGGCAAGTGATATTAATCCGAAATTTGCAAGTCATTCCAAGTTAGAGAAAGTCTATACAGCGATTAGTATGATCAACCTCCACACAACAATCACACGGCCACTAAACACACACTAATTACTCTTAAAGAACGTATTTAAACAGTTTGTTAGGTATCTCGGGGTTTATTATTAATGATAAAATAATTTGCCCCATATACACTTTCAGATTTTAACTGTTTTTATTTCTCGTAAAACTCCAAAGATACTGGTTACGCATGGAAACACAAGCTCCAGCGTTTACACTCAGTACTTCTTTCAAAGACAATACTGCTATAAACTCTCACAATACTGAACTACAAAACTTCTTGCACAAGCAAAAACTGTTTACAAAACTCGTCTCCACCAATCACTTATAAGTTCCGTAGGAAGTTCCAGAATATTACAAAGGCTTCCGACAGATGTTTCTCGAACTTTAACAATACTTAAACAATTAAAAATATATTAAAAACAATCAAAATCAATTACGATCATTACAAAATGCACAAAAACGAAAATAAGGGATATTTACACACAAAATTATCAACAGAAATGAGTTTAAACATCGTAACTCACGTTAATACTTTGAATTAAAAACATTTAATCAATTAATCATGCATAGTCCTGCCCTTGAACATATTAAAAATTATTTGTATTATTTCTTTTCATAAAACAAGGTCAATTTTCACAAAATTCACAATCAATTGCAAGGAAAACATACAAAATCATATTTACTCAACCCATAACTTGCTACGAATAATTAATAAAATACAATTTTATTTAAAATCTGTGTTTGAGGGCTGCTACAAGTTCCATGTCTTCTGTCTTGTGTGACGGTGCGAATGCTTCGAGAGATTACACAACCTGTTAAAATCAACTATATCGAAGTGCTCTACGAACTGGAGAATAGCAATTGGTACAAGAGAAAGATTAGCCATTTGTATGAAGTAAGTTATTTTAATTCTTAAAAACAAAACAATGTCATTTGCGTGGCGGTCAGCATTACGAAAAACCTAAAAAAAATCAGGCGCATCATCACAAAGTGAAATAGTCACACTAAAAAATACAGTTTATTACTGACAATTTATTTCATGATCAAGAAAAATAGAGATAGGTTCAAATAGAAATATTATTTATTGTAAACAATTAAAATGTAAACAAACAAACAAAAAAATGAGAAACTAACAAGAAAAATACAATCCTGAATATGAAAAATTATTTTTCATGAGTTTTTATAGTCACTGGGTATGGTGTCATGTATATATAAAAAACTCCCGCACTTTCTGAATCAATTTTTCTTCATCGGCCATGTCGCTCGTCGCCGCAGCAAAGACTGTATCGCTTTCTGTTTGACCGTCCTAATTCCAAACTGCGTAATACAACCACAGCGCAACACAGTGGTTCAGGATTGGATTATAGTGGACATTCGACCTTACGTCATAGTATCGATCCAAAAAATTGCTTTAGATAGTATTTCCTGCGCTGATCAAAAATTACTATGTTCAATTTTTTTTTGATCCTTATTATGACTTTTATGCGATTATCCACTATTTTTTTATCCCTGAAATTCACTTGCGCCCTGTAGTCAAAGCGACAAGGATACGCAAGAAATTTGTATGTTGTAATATTAAGTAGGATAGGTACTTATGATTGCATAAGGTTTGACTTTGACACTTTGATATAGGGCCGTGAAAAAAATAAAATAGATTTCGACCCATACATTTTTTTATTTAAGTGGTAAGGACTCATTTATATCAAAAATTAAACATAACAATTTTTGATCAGCACGGAAAATGCTATCTAAAGCATTTTTTTGTATCGATATTATGATATTAAGTTCGAATGTCTACTATATTCCAATTCTGAACCACTGTGCCCCGTCGCGGCGCGACACGGAATCGCGTGTCGCTTGTGGCGTTCTGTGTGCGCCCGGGCCTTAAAGCTTGATACACTATCAACAACGTGTTACAGCGAAGCTTTAAACTATACGTTTTACGACTTGCTCACTCTGCACCTGAAGATGGCGACTGAAAATACATCCGTCGAAACGTTGTGTTTGAATAACAATTCGAGTGAAGGATTTATCGGACTGTGTGTTGATACAGAGTCTCGCCAGAGAGCGGAGCTGCGGTCGCCGCAGCAGCTGAAGCAACAGCGCTCGACTCTGTCGAGAACATCGCCTGTGAACTTGGGACTGGGCTGCGGGAGTGAGATGGCGCAAGTCAGTTCCGTCTCGCTGTGATGAATTACAACAACCCGCGCCGAGGCGCCGCACAGTGGACGGGGGAGGTACCGCGAGGATGGATCGAATCCTGGTCCCCACCTACCGGTCATCACAATTGCGTTTTTTTGGAGGTTTCCCGCTATTTCCATGTCATATACCTGTACGTACCCCAATTATTTACAGCTACACGTTACACAAATCATACAAAAAAGAAACCGTGGCAGTCATGGGGAATTGCCGAAACAAGTGAAAATTTATTAAAACTATTAATATCATACGCGCAACACGTCAAAGTATGGTGATAGTAGGAATTTGTTCTGTAAAAGTTTCTAACACATTGGACAGGTAGTAGGAAAAGGTCTCGAAATTCTGCACTTGTTGGAGAGAGTGATGAGCGGATGTACGAGAGAAGTAAAGGAATTGGGTTACAAAACTTTGGTCAGACCATTGCTCGAATATGGTAGTGTAGTATGGGACCCACTTTTTGCGTATCAAATACAGGAATTAGAGAGGGTTGTGTGGAAACATAGTCCACTCACACCTAAAATTAATTGTTTTAGTATTCCTTTCTTTCCATTTGTTGTTTGTGTTATTATTTAACAATGTGCTGTTGATTTAAGTTTAATGAGAAGCATTTGCAAATGATTGTATTTAGGATATCGAAACTTTTTATGTAATTATCTTTGAAGTATTCTGTGTGCGGAGTGAGAGTATTCTTTGGTCAGTCCAGAGATTAAAAATGACGGCGGATGGAGGCATGAATTGGTGCTCCTCGCTCGAATAGTAATCGAGATAATGAGAGAGAATATTGAGTTTTTAATGATTTGTTGAATGTGTAATTTGTGAAACAAATGATGAGTGAAATGTATAGAAAAGTGAAATGAAGTTCTCCTTAGTTTATTGTATGTTGTTTGAATCATACAGACCAATTAAGTAGCAGAAACTACAAGATAATATTCCATGGATTCTGTGGTGAGTAATATCCACCCGAGGCAAATCTAGGAATCATAATAATAGGACAGTTTCTTACAGGGTGCAAAGAAGGGCTGCTAGATTTGTTTCTGGAAATTATCGCAGAATGCAATCAGTGACGGATAAGATAAAGGAGCTGAAATGGGATTCATTGCAAGACAGGAGGAGGATGAGGAGGGTCATGGGAGTGTACAGGGGGTATACTGGCGATGAGGCATCGAAAGATATAGCAGTAGGTATGAAAAGTAGTTCATGGAAGGGAAAAGATGACCATGACCACAAGCTGGCACTCGATTTCAGGCACAAGGGTGTGGGAAGATTCTCTTGTTTAGGTAAGGGTGTCAGGGATTGGAATGAGTTACCAAGGGGAATGATAAATAACTTACCGAAAACGTTGAAAGAATTTAATGTTAAAATTTTTAGAGGGCAAATGTAGGTGGGTGCACGATAGGGGGATAATGTGGGTGTAGGGAAATTGCCACCGGAGCCTGTGCTCCATTGCAATTAAATTAAATTAAATTAAAAGATAAACGAATAACTTTTAAGTTTTATCTTTTTTATTAATATTTTTGTTATGTTCGTAATCTTTCTCCGATTAGATTTTCTGAGTATTTGGTTAGTAAGTTTTTAAATAACTTCACTTGTCATCTCGATATTGTGGGACAGTTCCTCAATCGCGATAGGGCCCATTTTTACGAATAATTGTCACGCCAGTGCCACTGAATTTGTTGTTTTTTATTTTTTGAACGCGTTTCACTTCATTCTCTGGAGCATCTTCAGTGGTTCTGTCTGTTGTGTGTTTATACATGTAATTAAATTACATGTATAAACAAACAGATAGAACCGCTAAAGATGCTCCATAGAATGAAGTGAAAAGCGTTCTGAAAATAAAAGCAACAAATTCATTTGCATTGGCGTTTCAATTATTCATAAAAATTGAACTCCATTTGAGTTTACTTGATGAAAATTTTTGTTGTTATGAAAAACTTTCTAAGTAAAGTGTAATTTCAACAACGAATAACTATAATTTATTTGATCGATATGTTTTGTGAATACTTAAGTTTCACATAAACTTTCTCTGGATTTTAATAAACTTCCATGTTTGTTACCTTCTGCCAAAAAATTCTAAGGTTATTTTGTCACTTGGTTTCAGTAGCTGCTACGGAGAATACAGCAAAAAATGTAAACGAATGTCGCATTATGTAATTTTCTATTTCTGCATTGCATTATTTAATTTTATATCGCTGCATCGCATTGTAACCTTATTTATCTCTGCTACGCAAAACACATTTACCTTTAGGTGGCATCGCAAGGACACTACCTTTTAGCGATGTAATTGCAAATAAAATAAAAATATTAATTTGAAATTTACACCTCATTCTAATAGCATAAACGTGAATAAAGTCAATACAGATATTGATTTGAACTTTGATGATTAGCCAAACAGCGCTGCGGTGGCAGGCATAGTAACTAACTCTTCGGGTATTATCGAGACTCACTGAAGGTTGCCCATCTATTGAGGTGAGCGCAGTCTGCTGCCAACTACATTTAAGTAATGACGATATGAGCAACACTAGGAAAATGACCTCAATATGCTTTTACGTGCTATAAAAAATACATTTAAATAAAATACGAAACATTCAATCAGTGTTTAATTCAGTATTACTGCTAAAAAAGCTGGGTACTAAATTTAATTTAATGGGAATGGAACGCACGCTTCGTGTGGCAATTTCCCTACACACCCATATTCCCCCTATCCTTCACCTACCTACATTTTCCCTCTACAAATTTCAACTTTAAATTCTTTCAACGTTTTTAGTAAATTATTCATCACTTCTCTTCATAACTTGTTCCAATCTCTGACAGCCTTACCTAAAAAAGAGAATCTTCCTACACTCTTGTGCCTGAAATCGAGTGCCAGCTTGTGGTCATGGTCATCTTTTCCCTTCCATGCATTACTTTCAATTCTTACACCAATATGTTTCCATGCCTCATTACCAATATACGCCTTGTACACTCCGATGACCCTCTTCACCCTTCTGCTGTCTTCCAATGAATCCTGCGGTAATTTGCAGAAATATGTTTAGTAGCCCTTTCTTTTGCACCCTATACAACTCCTGACTCCAAATGTGCGTCCCATACTACGCTACCATATTGAAACAATGGTCTGGCGAAAGTTTTGGAGCCCAATTCCTTCACTTCTCTCGTACATCCCCTCATCACTCTCTCCAACAAGTGCAGCATTTTGAATTAATTTAATTTTATTTAATTTTAATTGTAATGAAATGCTCGGTCCTGTGCCAATTTCCCTACACACCCATTTTCCCCCTTCTTCTGCATCCAGCTATATTTGTCCTATACAAATTTGAACTTTAAATTCTTTAAACGTTTTTAGTAAATTATTCAACACTTCTACTGATAAATTGTTCCAAACGCTGACCCCGTTATGTGAAAAAGAGAATCTTCCTACACCTTTGTGCCTGAAATCGAGTGCCAGCTTTTGGTCATGGTCACCTTTTCCCTTCCGTGCACTACTTTTCATACCTACACCAATATCTTTCCATACCTCATTACCAATATACGCCTTGTACACTCCCATGACTCTCTTTACCTTCCTCCTGTGTTTGAATTAATTATGTGGTAATTTGCAGAAACAAATCTAGTAGCCCGTTTTTGCACCCTCTCCAACTCCTATGTTTGATACTCAAAATGTTGGTCCGATACTGCACTACCATATCTAATCAATGGTCTGACCACAGTTTTCCAACGCAATTCCTTTACTTCTGTCGTACATCCCCTCATCGCTCCCTCCAACAAGTGCAGAATTTTGAAGATCGAGCAGAGGATTATTGGACTCGTCTAGAAGAGCCCCGAGTAGAGAACGGAGAGGAATCAGAGGCGGTGCCGGCTACCGGGAAGACGACTTTAATTTGCGTGTAAGTGGCTGCGTGTAAATCACGCCCCTGGCGGCGGGGCCCGTAATTAAACAGGGCAGATAGCTCGCTCCGGATTTATAATTCACTCGTTATTGCGGCAACCGACTCCGGCGGAGCTGTTTATGGCTGTTAATTTCAATACGCCGCACGTTATTGTTTTCGGCACTCGCTTCCCGGCGCTCAATTATTGTCGGTTATGTCCGCGCTAGATTTCCCGCGCAGATACGGAACTGCAGAGGTATGCAGCCCCGCGGCACACGGCACTGTGCTGGCCTCTGGCGCCGCGTGGGAACAACAGAAAAACAAGCCGGCCAGCTGGCTGCAGCCACGGAGGAAAGAAATATACGGAGACGACGCGAGGGACCTTCACCACGCATTGAAGTGACGCCGGGCGGAGAGGAGTGGGGAGGCGTGGCCGCCATATTACCTATCCATACAGACACGGAGAACCTCAAGGGGACTCTAGGATAAACGTGACGCCGCAATCTGGTGATGGATTATTCTGTAACTCGATGAGACAAATAAAAAATGAAGAATAAAATTTTTCGATATCCTGCTTAGTTTTCGAGATATTTTGTCTCAACTACGAGATGTTTCTGGTTGAAATTCAGAAAAAACAATTGGTCGGAATCGAATTTTATGATGGACTCTTATTTAAAAAAACGAGACAAATAAAAAATAAAGAATAAAATTTTTCGATATCTTGCCTAGTTCCCGAGATATACTGTATCAAAAGTGAGTTGAAATGCAGAAGAAAAATTTCGCAAAATGAAAAATTTGATGGTGGATTCTTATGCAACACGACCAAAAAAATCGAAAATAAAGACTAAAAATTTTCAATATCGTGTTTAGTTTTCGGGATATACTGTCTCAAAAGTGAATTGAAATGCAGAAGAAAAATTTCGCAAAAAGTCAAACTTGATGATGGATTCTTATGTACCCACGACGAGAAAAATCGAAAATAAAGAATAGCATTTTTCGATATCTTGTTTAGTTTTTGGGATATACTGTCTCCAAATAGCAATTGTTTGGATACGTAATATGGCCGCCGCCGCCACTGCGCATGCGCAGTATCAGCCGAGATTTTAGAGGCGTCGTCACAGAATAAGAGGTATTTCCTCTCCACATATTTCTTTCCTCCATGGCTGCAACCAACACGCTAGTTGCACAAATTGCGCTTACATCTTTTTTTTCGGGTTTGGCTTGATGCTAACGTTTCGGTTCAAACCTCCCGAGTCTTCGTCAGGGCTGCTTAAATTTAACGTATCCCATTCTTTCTGTAGATGAACTGTCTATTTTTTTTTCCTGCAAAGATGGTGTACGAAGCGGATACATTGACTTAAAAGTTAATACACATTTCTTAAAAGTTAATGTACGTTTCTTACAGTTAATGTAACTTCTTCGTGCAACATCTCCTCCGGGAAAAATATAAACAGTTCATACAGTGTACGAAACGGATACATTAAGCATACCTGACGAAGGCCTCCATTTTGAGACTGAAACGATCGCATTGTCAACAAGAAACACGCATCACAAAAGCGGAAAAAAGTTAGTATAATTTTCGAATGTAAATTTTTATGTGTACAATTTGTCCTGTTATGTAAGAGATAGTGGTGAACCTAATGCCGAGGGGAGATTGTTTAGTAAATAAACAGATGAGCCAAAACATTATCTCCACAGCCCATAGCGAGATTGAATGCCGTGCTGTGACGTTTCGAATACGTCATGCCATAAAAGAAATATACAGGGTGATTATAATTAAAGTTTAAGTTTCAAAACGCTCTAAAAAACGAACCACTGATTAGAATGACGTCAAAATTGAACGGCGTATTATTGAAGAAGGGGGAAAGAACATGAACAAAAAAAAGTTCCAAATTTTAGCAACAGCATCAGAATTTCGTCTACAAATGACAAATCGTAAACCAACTGTACCGTTCAGTGTGCATGACTGTACAGGTGTGATACTGTTAGTTACGTAAGCCCATCCACCACGGCACGGTTGTATCACAGGGATCTTGTGATGCTTACAGCGCCATCTGTCACTAAAGTTTGGAACTATTTTTTTTTTTCGTTCTTGTTCTTTCCCCCTTCTTCAATAATACGCCGTTCAATTTTGGCGTCATTCGAATCAGTGGTTCGTTTGTTAGAGTGTTTTGAAACTTAAAGTTTAATTATAATCACCCTGTATATACGAAGCAAAGATGCATAGGGAGTCATTCTAGCGACGCTACGTGTGGAGAATGGGGAAATCCACTGACATAAGTGTCTCTGTCGTAGGACATTTTTTTTTGTTTGGGCTTTACCCCTCGTCGACGTCGAGGTCATTAGAGGCGGGATGGGATTGGGGCAAGGAACGCGAAGGAATTCGGCCATGGCCTTTTTGAAGGAAGCATCCCGGCATTCGCCTGGAGTGATTTGGGGAAACCATGGAAAACCCAAATCTGGATGCCCCGACGGGGGATTCGAAGCCGCGTCCTCCCGAATGCGAGGCCAGAACGTTAACTGTTCACCCACCACGCTCCGTGGCGTTTTGTTATTACCAGAAAGCTGGGAACGAGCATCTCGGAAACGGCGAGGCTGGTCGGCTGTTCGCGTGCTACTGTAGTGAGCATCTATACAGAGTGTTTGAAGGACGGTGAAACCACGACTGGGCGACAAGATGGTGGACATCCACGCCACATCACAGAACGTGAAGGTCGGAGGCTTGCCCGCCCTGTAAAGCGGGATAGGCGGCGATCTGTGGCAGATCTGACAGCAGAGTACAATGCTGGTGCAGGCACAAGTGTTTCGGAGCAGCTAGGGTTGCCAACCATAATTTATAATAAAGTATCATAGTTTATTTCTGGTCGTTATACTTTATACTTGTTCCCACAAATAAAGTATGCTAAAATATTTCGGGTGAAATATAACATACATGGAACGGAACGATCTTGTGTTAGTTACATAACTTCGAGCAAGAAAAGGTGCCCAACGGGCAGGGATTTTTTGTGCGCTCGCTTCCTTTGATCTGTGTATTTAACCGCCTCGGAGCCTTGGCAACGAGGGTCGCCATACACTGTTACATTCCTGTGGAATCGTGTCCGCTCGCCGTTATTTCTGAGCTGAGCGGAGGATGTCAGTCAAGTGACTGACAAGCGGAGAATCTCGTCGCTTTCAGGTTGGAGTTTTCGACCACGTTATTTTGCTTCTCCATCATTTAAAACGTCAAGTATTTCAAATTCAGTTTGTGATAGTCATAAATGATGCACCAGTAACATGAAAGAACAAACATTTGAGGAAACTTAAACTATTAAAAAGATATAAATATTTGTCGAAGAAAGCGTATATCTGGATAAGAAGGGACCCTAAAAATAAATTCTCTGCGAATTATATGCTCTGTGAGTTTTACCATTGTGTCAGCTGGGATTAGACAGGTAAGTCGGCCAATATCAATTTTAAATAATTTTCAGAATATTGTGAGCATTATCTTTTGTTGAGTAAAATATAGGTGTTGTAAAAAAACTTTTTTTTCTGACTTGAAAAACGAAACATGAATGAAACTATGAGAAACTATGAAAAAACACGTTTTTTTCTGGGACCTGTTTTTTTCATAACTACTAAATCTCAAATTTGTCAGGCATTTATCGTTTAATATGACTGTTTTAGAGTTTATACTAAGTACTTAACTTAATTTTTAAACCTAATATATTTTTCTGGTTCAGTAGAAAAGAAAATTACGAAATTATTGGCAACATTGAAGATTTCTTTTACGAACGGGGACTTCCCGAAGAGGCTAGGCTGCGCGAGAAGGAATCCCCGTTCCCCGTTGTTTGGATTGATACTTGCTATTGGAACTAGTGCTGCCAACGCTGCGAATTTATCATTCTGTAGACCCACGGATATTTTCAAAAAATTAGGAATTTTAAATTTATTTACGACTTTTTGCCTCATTTTATTACTTATTGTGTTTTCCTTATATTCATATTATTGTTAAACTCTCTTAGCGTGTGGTGATACTGGGTCATTAAATTATCAGTAATTATGAATCGTTTCCTACAAACGATTGAAAAAGAAATAAATCTCCTCTTTTGTATGATAATAGATTTAAATTCAAAGTTAAAAGACCTTAATACAGAATTATCGGTACCCGGCGCAGTCTTTATGCACATTGTGTACTTTGCTCACAATTTAAAATTGCAATCTCAAAATCTTTTGCGTACAATACAGGGACAAGCAATAAAAGAAAATGTAACTACTTCTGAAGTTATGGATATAGAGGAGACAGGAGAAGAAACAGAAAATTCCGACACAGACCGAACTAGTGTTGGTAGTGCTGATACTAGTGAATGTGGTTCCGACATAGAGGATGAATAAAATTATGTTACCTATATAGATACATTTACGAATCATTATGTAAGACATTGCATGATTCAGTAAATTTAAAACACACATGTAAAATGTATGTTCCGTAAATAGAACTATAATTTATCAAATGTACTGTTTTCTGAAAAAAGTATAGAAAAAAACCAAGGGTGCTAGGTTTTTTTCATGTTTTTTTTTTCAGGAAGCTGAAAAACACATTTTTTTCAGTTTGCAACACTAGGCATAATTTAGTGTGAAATTGTGCCGCAATGGTCTGTCTCATAGGGTTGCTAAACATACTTTGCATTATCTTTGGCCAATATCAGTGTTGCCACCTTATGAAAACAAAAGTCGCTAGTCCTGGTCCAAAAACTAACTAGATTACGGGATATTGAGAACTAAAAGATTCGCTAGAAATCGCTAAACAAAATAAAGGAAAATATTAAAGTAAGTAATATAAACATATTTGAATAATTAGTATTTTCATTAAATTCAACATAATATTGTATTAAAAATCAACATCAAATTCTTCAATCGTATTTATTCTTCATCATCTTGGTCCCGTTGGAGTTGCAGAACTTGCAGATGTGGAAGGATGGGATGAATCGTCAGTCTTAATTTTAAAAGAATATTTTGCATCTTTACCAATTGCAGCAATCACATCAAGCTCGTAACTGTAGTGGGTTTTTCTTCACATTTTTTAACCGGCATTGTTTGTAGCGTCCCATTGATCATAATTAATACCATGTCATTGCTGTAAGGGTTTGTCAATTTTTTCCTCATCAAATCTGAGTTCTGAGGCAAAATCTACTACTTTGTTATCTTTGCCCTGGCAAAGAGTATTTTCCACACTCAAAAGACACATTTTCTCCCAAATAATGTAGTTGAAAGGAAGCGAGTATATTTTTCGAAACTGCAAGATTGAATATCACTAAAAATCACCAAATAATTTTTTAGCGATAACACATGTAAGAATATCGCTGTCGAACTTCAAAATTCACTAAATCTAGCGACAAAATCGCTGTAAGGTGGCAACATTGGCTAGTACAGTGTATACTCTCTCCTAGCCATAACGTATGCGGAAATGCTTTATTTCTGGTAAACTCCAGTGTAGGAGTCGTATGTATGAAGATGCAGCTAAGGATTGCAATCCCGCAGTGTTTTCAATCTCGCGGGATCCGCGCGGGATTTGTGCCAATCCCGCGGGATCCGTGCGGGATTGGTACAAACAGTTTTTTAACGCATATATTTAAAACGTAGTTACTTAAAACGCTAATTAATTAAATAATAATTAAATTAATAATTCATTTTTAATGTTAAATGATAAAAATTAACAATATTTTGATTGGCAAAATGACATTAAAACTTTTTAGCATCTCTTAAGTTTTTCGAGGTTTTACATTTTTGTTTTTTAATCTAAATCAATTTTTAAATAAATAATAAAAATGGAAAATATTGTCTTCGGTCATATTATGTGCCTTAAAACACATCACATAACTTTAAAAATATGGTTTGCTTAGTGGCCAAGTTACCAGAGTTTTTTTTTAAATTCTAAATAAACGTTCTATAACACCGAGAAAAGCATTCCATTTCACAAAGTGAAGTGAATATACTCTGTAAAGTGTAGACTTGGCTCAGAACAAGATCTCATAACGTTTTGTCACTGCACAAGCACGAGACTTGGCCTTTTTTGCGTGATTCATTATTATATCTCCTGATTCCTTGATTGATAATACATTTGATTCAATGTTAATAAAAGAAACTACTCACCAACAAGTAAATTGTTAAGTATTTCAGATTTACTTATGTGGCGTAACGACGTTTTTAGAGTGGAAATTATTATTTTTTAGTAAGAAAGGAGACTTTCTCGGCGAATGATTGCAGTGAAGTCGTCATAGGTTGTATCTCCGGATTTCATTGCAAACACACGAAATTACACACGTGAGGAAGACGGCGGAGGCAGCCGTCGAAGTATGGTGTTCCTACAACACAATTCGTCGATACATCCGTGAAAATTTCATTATAACTTTTTTTACCTTTAGTCCAAATAATATCAAGGAGAAGAGGGATTAATCGATAGCCTGAGCGGCACATGTAAGCAGGCGGCTTTCGTCAAAGAAACGCATTGAAGCAGCGGCCAAAACAGCAATAAGTCAAAGGATATACAATTTCCTTTTGATAGCTGCTAAATAAATAGGTATGCGATTAAAATTACGATAAAATTAGTTTCCTATCAACGAATAATCAAATTTTCAGCCGCAAAAAAAGGAAATTGTCACAAAACTTTATCTGCAAATACAGAAAATGGGAATAATGAAACCGTGAATAAAAAGCTGTAACTTTGTAGTTCTGGTAACGTTTGTAACACATAAAAAATAATTATATAGTTAGAAAATCGTACTAAATATGCAGCATAACTCAAATTATAGAAATGTGTAGACGAAAATGAATACGAATGAAGAAGGTTGACAAAAACAAACGCTTGTTCACACGAGTCAAATGCCAACTGCTCTGGTACGGCAAACAGTGCAATACATCCGATAGAGACCGAGTGGGGCAGCGAGTCACGCACTGACACGCGTTTTATCAGCATTTTGTGGATTGCGGATCCGCTTAATTTTGTGCGGGATCCGCCAGACTGTCTAATGATGCGGGATCCCGCGGGATTGCGGGATCCCGCTTTGCTGGATTGCAATCCCTAGATGCAGCATCGAAACGTGTGTCTAATCCTTATTGTGTTACCGGGTGAAACATGGCTGCGGTGAACAATGGCCGCTGCAGGTGAGTAGACGGGACGAGCGGAAAGTAATCAGTTCCCAACAAAGCCGGCGCACGGGCGGGCGGCCGCATTCGACCAAATATTACCAACCACCGCGAACAAAAGTTCCCGCCGCCACGCCGACCGGAAAACGGCTAATTGCGACTTGAATTATTCAAAAACCGCCAAGAATCCCGGCTCGCCTCCACAGAAGCGAAAAATCTTTCTTCTCCATCGCCGGAGATGAAAATTGGCGACTCAACTTTTATATTCCGGGGCAGGCTGGAGGGGAAATATTACTCCGACCTGCCTGCTAACGCTGTATGGAGATCCCTCCAGTGGAAAGTTTCGCATCGCCAGAATTCTCAATTTCTGAAGGTTACCATTAATTAAACTACAGGGTGAGTGAAAAAGGACTCTACAACTTTGCAATGATGTTGAGAGTTACTGCGACAACTTACAGAATCGGTAGAAATGTCATTTTGTAGCAGACAACTTCAACTTTCACATAAGAGTGTCAGTTGTCATCTTGGTTTGATGCGACTACCATTTGTCATGCGGTCATGTCTTCAGAAATGTTTCATCGTCCTCTATCCGATGCAACATTTCGGTACAGAATTCTCCACGAGCGACCTTATCTACAACACTAATGTGCTGCAAGAGTAAATTGTAGGCCTTGTAAGACCCAAGGCTGATACCGGGGCTGAAGTATATCCTTAGTGCCTCAACTTACTCTTGATGTTGACTCAAATTTACGAAATAATTTAGACTTGACCATGCAGCCGGATAACTCAACCTAAATGCTTGAGGTCGCCACAATATTTGTTAAACCACAAATAGAGAAAAGGTTGTAAGCTATCTACTGAAGCACACAAGTTCACTTCTAGAAAATCCAAAGTTTTATTTCAAAGTCACACTTTAAATATGCATTTTACAGTTGAGCTGGCAAATCGAACACTCTTTACCAAAAGTTGCAGGTTGTGGAGAGAAATTTAAACCGACCGAACCCCTGTAGTGAATTTACAAGTTCTTATTAAGAATTAGAGTTGTTATATAACCCGACAACATCCAACATGGTCG
This sequence comes from Vandiemenella viatica, assembly GCA_031002005.1. Taxonomy (NCBI): domain Eukaryota; kingdom Metazoa; phylum Arthropoda; class Insecta; order Orthoptera; family Morabidae; genus Vandiemenella; species Vandiemenella viatica. The sequence goes on along the minus strand of CM061914.1, from coordinate 190,192,138 downwards.
AACATAGTTCACTGACCAGCATAGCAAGTTACGACCTGCGACAAAACCGAAGTAATGTTCCTTCACATACTTTTCCCGAAGTACAGGCCAGACGAAACCGAAAGTAATGAAAGACAGACTACATTTTGCTAAGTTCCTCTTTTAACATCACTGATAAAGTCATGCGCGGAGTTGCTCGATCACTTCCCGGCGTAAAAATGAGACAACGTGTGTGTTTTTTTTTTTTTTTTTTTTTTTTCACTACCTCAACGGTTTAATGAACAGTCCCGCTACTGTTTGTAGCTTAATCTGTATGTTCAGTTAGACAACGTGTGCTTACCGCACGAACTATTATAGCCCGGCGCGCGCCTATGACCTTGGCAAATCTTTCTTTAATTAATATCTTTAAAAGTATACGATTGTTTAATCTGAGATTTTTACAGGGACTTTCTATCATCCTGTTCTATCTATTTTAATTTAATTTACTATTCCAAAAGGTTTCTACTGTCTTAAAATTGAACTGGTCACGTGACCAATCTTGGCGGACTTTGTGGACTTTCCCGAAACTTCCACTCGACAATCAATTTTCAAAAACTTAATTACCAGACAAATACTAAAACTTTTTATGGAAACCCATATATGTATGAAATCGTCTTAATTAGGGCTATCCACTGATGTAATTTTTAATTTAATATCTCTTTTAATAAAAAGTTTATTTTTTTCTCTTAATTAAAATCACTAATTAACCTTTACCAAATTACTTAATTTTATTACCAAAATATCGGAGATAGTGCTGACTACAGCTGGAGATAAAAGTTAGGTTGTAGCTTTACGCGATTTAAAGATATTGCGAATCTTAGTTTTTCTACTTTTACGATCGCGTGTTTCAAAACGTGAACAAACGGGAATATCTCTTAAACTAAACGTTTCCCGATATGATAAATACACTTTTAAATTATTTTTATGATGAATTGTAACTGTAGGGAGATTACGGGAAATTCCTTAAAGTTGAAAACTGCTCTTCTCGAAATTTCTAAGTCCCGCCTAAGCAAAACTAGAATTTGCTAAAATTCTAAGGTGCTTACAGCCTACTTGGGGGTTCTTCACAGTATTATTATTATTACTCCGCGATTCACTAAAAGTGTGTGGCGGAGGGTGCATTGCACCTATCCGAAAGGGTAACAGTTTGGAAGGGATATACGAGATATGGCAGGAGGCGCCCATGGGCTATTGTGAGGAACCATCCCAGCATTCGCCTGGAGTAATTCGGAAATACCATGGAAAACCCGGATCAGGATGGCCGGAGTGCTTTATCGAAAGCTACTCCTGTCAGATTTTAAGTTTATTCACCCGGTAAATCCTTTCTATTCCATTCCCTAATCACTCGTGGAAAAAATGAGTACAGAAAAGAATCGGTTCTGGCCCTGATTTCTCTTATCTTATTTTCGCGCCCATTCCTAGATTTGAAAGTTGCTGGTAGCAACATTTGTTCGCTGTCATTCCGAAATACGTCAGTCTTGAATTTTTCAATTAGCTTCTGTCGAGAGCAACACCTTGGTGTTCCAGGACTTCCCAAGTAAACTCCTTCAACATCGCACTTACGCTTTCCCTCCAGCTATATATATATATATACAGGGTGAGTTTTTTATCTTGAGACAACTAAATATCTCGAAAACTACAAATCCGATCAAAAAAAGTGGGTAATAAAAATTGTTCGTCTCGACGGGGGACATCCGATGATACCAAATTTGACTCCCCACCCCCACCCCCTAGGGGTGGGGGAAGGGGGAGAAAAAAAACTTAAATAGGAACCCCCATTTTTTATTGCAGATTCTGATTCCCCGGAAAAAACTACCCCTATTTCACCCCCAATTCGAGTCATTTTGGTCGATAGATGGCGCTGCAATCGACAAAAATCAAAATAAGCAAAAATCCATTTAAAAATGAGGATATCTCGTGAAATACACATCAGATCAGCAAAATACAAGTTAATGTGATTGATATTTTTCAAAAACTATTCAATAACACCACCCACCTCCAAACTTGAGGGATGGGAATGGACATTATTTCAAAATGCACTGATGCAAATTCTTTAGCAGATAGCGAAAGTCAAACATTACTTTTTGCGTTACCCAGGAACAACGACGTGGACGTAGTAATTTTCTGTTCCCTTTGGGGTGCTAGATTTAGGTGAGTCCCCTCGCCTCTCACCATCGGGGTGCTTGTTTTTGGTGAGTCCCCTCGCCTCTCACCATCGGGGTGCTTGTTTTTGGTGAGTCCCCTCGCCTCTCACGTGTTTGTTTCTAACAACAATTCTAAAGCAAGTGCTCGAAAATATCACCACCGACATCGATGCATTTATTTACCCGCTCTTGGAATGATTCGACGCAACTAAGAAGCATATCCGGCGTGATTTTTTGACAAGCGTTGGTAATTCGTTCAATCATGTTTTCAGGCGTTGTTGGCACTTCACTGTAAACTTCATTCTTCAAGTATCCCCATAAAAAAAAATCAGGCGAAGTGAGATCTGGTGATCTTGCAGGCCACGGCACTGGACCTCCTCTTCCGATCCATCGACGATTGTACAGACGATCTAACACTTCCCGCGATCTTACAGCAAAATGTGCTGGACAACCGTCATGTTGAAACCACATTGTTTGTCGCACGTCTAAGGGTACGTCTTCAAGCAATGTTGGCAGTACGTCCTCTAAGAGTTGTTGATATTTCTCCCCATTGAAATGTCCATGGATAAAATGTGGACCAATAAGTTTGTCCCCAATTATCCCACACCAAACATTTACATTCCACGGACGCTGATGTTCAACTTGGCGTAACCAATGCGGGTTTTCCACACTCCAATAATGCATGTTGTGTCGATTAATGGTGCCGTGGTTAGTAAAAGTGGATTCATCCGAAAACAGTACTCGAGCAAAGAAATGGGGTTCTTCTTGTATTTTCTGTAGCGACCATCGGCAAAATGTCAATCGATTATCGAAATCATTGCCGTGAAGTTCTTGATGCAACGAAACATGGAACGGATGGTATTTTCTACGATGCAAAATCTGACAAACAGTAGTCTGAGAAATTCCTGATTCACGACTTATTTGTCGAGTACTAATGTGAGGGTTATAAGCCACTGCAGCTAAAACTGCAACTTCGTTATTTTCTCCAGCTATCGTCCTTCGCCGCTTTCGTTTGTTTGTGTGCACACTTCCCTCCTGAGTGAACTGTTGGATAATACGGTAAAAAGAAGCGCGCGATCGAGGCTGGTCTGGAAAACGATGAGCATAAAGATCAACAGCATTATCGATATTCTTGCGACATTCTCCATAAATGTAGACCATTTCAATTTTTTCTTGCAACGTTATAGCCTGCATTCTCATTGACACGTGCAACAGAACGAAGTAAATAAATCAGAGATGTTATGAACGCTATGAAAGTACATCAAGTAATGAGAAAACTCTGAGAAATGAGCGACGATGTGAACGCAATGGAAGTACATCAAGTAATGAGAAAACTCTGAGAAATGCAGCGCCATCTATCGACCAAAATGACTCGAATTGGGGGTCAAATAGGGGTAGTTTTTTCCGGGGAATCAGAATCTGCAATAAAAAATGGGGGTTCCTATTTAAGTTTTTTTTCTCCCCCTTCCCCCACCCCTAGGGGGTGGGGGTGGGGAGTCAAATTTGGTATCATCGGATGTCCCCCGTCGAGACGAACAATTTTTATTACCCACTTTTTTTGATCGGATTTGTAGTTTTCGAGATATTTAGTTGTCTCAAGATAAAAAACTCACTTGGTATATACCTGTCACGAATCGGGCGGCTCTTCTTTGGACCTTCTCTAATGCCTCCATTAACCCCTTTTGATGGGGACCCCATACGAACAACAATATTCTAAGTGACGACGCACTAGTGACTTGTATGAAATCGATTTAACTTGCGGAGTGTATCGTTTTAAATTACGACCTGTAAATCGGAGCGTACAATTTGATTTTCCAATTACATCTGTCTATATGCTCATTCCACGACGAATTGTTGCGAATTGTTACCCCTAGGTATTTAGCGGAATCTACCGTTCTAAGGACAGTACCATTAATTGTATGCTCAGAGCTAAATGGTGTCCCCTATTTACTTACACGATATCTTGTCACTTTTTAGCGTTTAACTCCAACTGGCAGTCTTTAAACCACGCAATTATTTTCATAATATCGTCTTGTAACAAAATTTACGACGAACAGTTGTTGCAGACTTTGTTTCATAAAACCAAAGACACAGCGGTCATGTCCTCACCATTTTAACTGTGCACTGTGCTGGCGTTCCTGGTGGCGGAATGGCGTACTGATTCACCAAGTGCATTAAATGTCAGGGTTTTTTTTTCGCTACTCAAAGACACATTTACCGATTCTGTAAGTTATCACAAAAATTGCTATATCATTCCAAAATTGTAGAGTTCTTTTTGACGTACCGGTACCCTGTATTTTTTGGTAGCTAATTTCAAGCACGAATGGTGTGCTAATTCGAGTGAACATTTCTCTCCCCTCGTTGCTGTCACTGCGCTCTAGTTAGACATCAGCTACTACGTTGCAGAGGTCGGTAACCAAGATGGGGGGAGGGGGTGTAAAGGCTTCAGAGACATTACAGGGTGTCATCGAACTTACTACCTATCGATCGAAGTACGGCCCTGGATTGCTAGTGAATGTCGTCGAATTGTGTACAACGATGAATCGTGGATCTGCTCTAGCTTTCGGATGACCATCGTCAGCCAGTAATGATGGCGACATGGGGAGAGTTCCCATTCTTCCAATGATATGGATACGTGTCATGGTGTGTGGAGTCATCGGGTGTGACTTAAGGTCACGGCTGGTAGTGACTGAGGGAACTATGACGTCACAACGGTACGTCACGGACATCCTGCGCCCCCCCCCCCCATTTAAAAAAAAGGAGATCAAAGAGATTCTATTAACTACTGAACCATATCTATAACATCTGTTTGCAATAGAAAATATGGAGCATATTAAATGCTCGAACATTACGAATTTTTTTAGAGAAATCAATTTTCTTACACCGAAGTAAGACGGATTTCGGCAGAAAAGGTCATGTGGAACACAGCTGGCTCTATATTTTACTCATGACGTAATGGAAGTTATAATTGCAATTTCGCAAGACCATGTACTTTTTTAATTTTATTTTCAGGAATACTTCCTCTCTGTTGCACACAACAGGATTTTAGCGAAATTTCGAGCGTACGGTACATCGGATCAGCTTTGTAAATGGATAAAGGATTTTTTACTTGTCGGTCGCAGTATGTCGTCGTTGAAGGCGAAAGTTCTTCTAATCTAGATGTTACATCGGGTGTACCTCAAGGAAAGTGTAATAGGACCACTTCTTTTCTTAATTTTTATAAACGATCTCGGTGACAAAGTGAAAAGCATTTTTCGATTGTTTGCTGATGATGCGGTTATTTATAGGGAAGTAAGGAATTTGGCCTATTGCTTAGAAATTCAGCGTGATCTGGATGTTATTTTGGCATGGTGCGCTGAGTGGCATCTCACACTAAATTGTAAAAAGTGCAAGACAATGAGCATAATTAACAAAAAGAATTCCGATTGTTCTGAAATACGAGATAAAAAGTTCAGTTGTTGATATGGCCCATTCCGTGAAATATTTGGGAGTAACAGTACAAAGGAATATGAAATGGGACATACACATTAATTCCTTAGTAGGTAGAGCTAATTCTAGGCTGCGATTCATAGGTCCAATCTTGTAAAACTGTAATGAACAAACAAAGCAGATAGCGTACAAATCTCTTGTGCGTCCACATTTGGACTACTGTTGTGCCATTTGGGATCGGTTTCGTAAGGGGTTGATTGACAGTATAGAGAAAGTACAGAGAAGAGCCGCTCGATTCGTGACCGCTTGCTACAGTCCTTATGGAAGCGTCACAGAACTGATTAGTAGACTAGGCTGGGAGTCTCTGGTAGATAGACGACGCACGTTTCGTTTAAACTTATTGGTAAACATGTGTACTCCCACTTTCACTTATGAGTGCGATGAAATACTTCGTCCACCAACCTATTTGGGCCGCAATGAGAGGAGTGATAACATAAGTGAAATAAGATGCCGCACTGATTCTTATATGAATTCTTTTTTTCCCTCGTACCATTCGGGATTGTAACTCACAGCGAAGATATTAGTTTTGGTGCTGAGCACCCTCTGCCACCCATAAGTGTGTAAACTGCAGAGTATATATGTAGACGTGTTACTTCTCATGTGTCAGTATCGTGGCGCCATCTTTGAACAGGACAATGCTCGTCCACACACGGCACGTGTCTCTGCGTGATGTTGAGGTACTCCTGTGGCCAGCAAGATTCCCAGACCTGTCCCCGATAGAACATGTGTGGGACCAGCTCTGACGTCAACTCCGTCCCAGTGCCAGTATCCAGGATATCAAGGACCAGTTACAACAGTTGTGACCAGCTTGCCTCAGGAGAGGACTACAACGGCTTCATGACAGCCTTCACAACAGAATCAGTGCATGCATCCAGGACAGAGGGGGTGCAACGTCATACTGACAAGTGGGCTCATACTAACAAGTTACAACAGTTGTGGCCAGCTTGCCTCAGGAGAGGATACAACGGCTTCATGACAGCCTTCACAACAGAATCAGTGCATGCATCCAGGACAGAGGGGGTGCAACACCATACTGATCAACGGGTTCACACTGCCAAGTTTTTTAATTGTAAATTTGACTCGATTTTGTAACCACTGTCAACCCGTAAAGTTTCACTTCGTTTGTTCCTTTCCTTCTGGGTGCTTCACTTTTTATTCTGTCAGGCAGTGCAGTTTGTTAAGTGTGAACGAAGTGAACAAATGTTTGCATTTCAAGGTAATGTTACTTTACACACACCCGTAAGTTGGACGTAAACTGCATTAAAAACATTTCGACAGCAATTAGCAAACAACAATAGTGTTTATGCCTATTTTCACCTTGTTTTTGGCTTATTTCAGTTGTTATTTGACCTATAGTAATTTTAACAAGATTCAAATTACTTCCCTGGCTGTTTACAATCTCTCTGTTGAATTTCAATTAGCAGTTGTAATTACTGTATAGTTATTTAAAAAAATTAACAACTACTACTGTTTAGTTTCTGTTAAGGTTCTCTAAACACGTTCTAGATCGCTATTAGCGCGCGGGGAATTGAGTTGGTAGTTTTGTTTAAAGCTCTTGACAAATAGTTTACGAGTCTATTGTCTCAATTAATAACATTTAATGAACGAGCAGCCACGTTCCGAGTCTTGTTGTCTGTGATTTGGATACAATATCCGGCATCACGTAGTTATGATGTAACACAACGCTACGACAATATCGCAGATGGAGACTATTTCGTTAGCTACCTACACTGTCATTTGGGTGTGTTTGGATCACTTCAATTAGGGATTTATTGCTTTCCCCACGTTCGTCACCTGCAAAACAAAGTTGTTCACTTCATTAATTCCGAAATCGAGTGCCTTCTCGTAGCCATAGTCAACATTGCCCTACAACACTCTACTTCCAATTTTTCTATGAATATCTTTCCGTGCCTCATCACAATTTTACTCCTTGTACACTCCTATGAAACTCTTCACCCTCCTCCTGTCTTCCATTCAATAATATTCCAGCTCTTTATCCGTTATATCATCTGCAAAAAACCTAACTTCTGACTGTAAACCATCGACGCCAACATTTCATTAGAAGAATTAACAGCGCTACCGTATAGCACTCCCCTTTTTCACTTCCGTCTCTTTTGATCGTCGTTTCCTATTCTAATTGTTTGCATCTTTTAGTTTTAAGACTACCTCTATCTAAGAAGTCACTGTTTCATCCACTACAATGGTTTTTACTTTACTTTTTTTCTGTCGTCAGTCTTTCGACTGGTTTGATGCAATCCTCCTTCCTGTACTAACCTCTTCATTTCTACATACCCCTTACAACCCACGTCCTCAATTATCTGCTTCATATATTCTAATCTCTGTCTTCCTGTACAGTTCTTACCTTCGACTGTTCCCTCCACCAGCAAATTAACCAATCCAGCATGTCTCGAAATATGACCTACCAGCCTGTCTCTTCTTTCTGTAAGTTTCTTTCCACAAACTTCTTTCCTCGACCATCATTTCCAAAAGTCGTTCATTTCTTACTTTGTCCAGTCCACTTAATTTTCAGCATTCTCCTGTAGCACCACATTTCAAATGCTTCTTACTTTACTTAACCCCATTTTATAGAATACCGACGGTATAGAAGAAAGGTATGAACACAATTTTACATTTCCGGCCAGTAACTGATATGATAACGAACTGGATTGGGAGACATTGGAGGACAGGAGGAGGGTGAAGAGAGTGCTGGGAATGTACAGGGCATATGTTGGTGATGGGGCTTGGAGGGATATTGGTCGAAGAATTAGAAATAGTGCATGGAAGGGGAAAGGCGACCATGATCACAAGCTGGCACGTGATTTCATGCACAAGGTAGTGGAAAAATTTTCTTTTGTGGGTAAGGGTGTCAGGGATTGGAAGAAATTACCAAATGGCGAATAGTTTACCAAAAACGCTCCCAAATCACTCCAGGCAAATGCTGGGATGCTTCCTTCAAAATACCATGGCCGAATTCCTTCCCATTCCTTGCCCGCATTCTTTCCCGTCTCTAAAGACCTCGCTGTTAAGAGACGTTAAGCAGTAAAAAAAAGAAATAAACACTGAAGGAATTTAAAATTTGTAACTCGCGAAAGTAGATGGGGAAGAATTTAACGCTCAAATTGTGTAAGATAATTTAAAAAATTAAGAAGTGGTAATTAGATGACAGGGAATTGCCACCAGAGCGTGTGCTCCAACGCAATAAAATTAACAATAATTGCAGTAATGACGGTTAAAATAGAAGACGTGCGTTTGAATTAGTTTGACGGTTGGCAAGGCTGGTCGCCCGTCACTACTGTCTCCTCGCAGACACCTGTTGCTCCTACCCGTAAACTAACCAACGTGAAATATGACCAGTTGTAAAAACGTTTCGAGTTTCCTCCCGTCTAGTGTGAGTTGTTTTAGTACTATTGTTATACTGTATTATTATACACGCAGTCAGAAATGATTAACGGTCGAGCTAATGTGGTGCACATTGTTTCAAGGCAACCGCGCGTCACCCTAACTTACACGAATGCATAAACATAGTCTCTGCTACGGACACTAAATGCGCGATAATTTTAGTATAATAGTGCGTGAAAGCTTGGTACTTCATTTTGCGACTGAATGTTGTAACAAAGGGGTCGCTAACCCAAATGATCCCGCGGGCCACTTTGGAAATGCATAAAACTCCGCTGTTATTATTATTATTATTATTGGTGTTTTAGGGCGCGTCGACGTCGGGGTCATAAGCGCCCTAACAATAACCAGCTATTACTGTGGCTAAAACTCCGCGGTCCGCATATAAAATTATGTATCCCCATATTAGATTTAGGTTGAGTCACTTAAAAGCGAAACATAGAATCTGTTATATTACACGTTCCAAGATACGTGCGCAACATAAGTTCGCAGAGTATATTTTACTCTGCGAACTCAGAACTGTAAAATCATAAACAAAACAGGCATTATCTGACATATATTCGCAAGAAAAAAAAATTCTCATAATTTCGACAGTTAATTTTTGAATATTTAGAGGAACAAATAATGTATTTTTTTTTTCAATACATTGGTTTTCACAATTATGGCCATTATAAAATAAATATTTTTTATTTTTTTTTGTAAAAGTGTGATGAATCACGCAGGCCTGGAAGAATATTCAAGGCGGGTCGCGGTTTGGCCACCCCTGTAATGTAACATATACCAGTGCCTAGTATAGATGACCCGTCTGTCTCTAACTCAAATTTGGTACGTCAAACTCCTTCACTCCTACTCATCCAAGCAAACTTAATTACTTTAATCTTTCTGTTCCAATGGCAGGTGGTATTGTTACCAACTGAATTTGCGTTGTTTACGAATTTCAGTTTGTTTTACAACTTTCAGCAATCAAAACACAAAAATATTCACAATTTACTTTTGTTGTTAGTCAAATTCTTTGACATTAAATGTTAACAGTGACGTCTTTCTTCCAGTACTTTCACCGTATGTAAGGCTTTGGCCTTAGTATATTCATACTTCCCTACGTACGGTATTTAATCAGTCTGTCCTATACTATGCTCCATACTAGGGTTAGCAACTTATTTATAAAACAATAAAGTTTATTTGTCTTTTTTAAGAGAAAAATAATTGGAATATGAAAGAAAAAAGTTTTTTTAAAAATTAGGTATTTATTGTCTTGAAGGGGTAAAACAGGGAGACTCTATTATCCCCCAAGCTATTCACATCATTACTGGAGTTGGCAATGTCAAAAATCAAATGGAAAAATAGAGGGTTAGGAATAAATGGAAGAAGTCTCCACACCAGATTCGCTGATGATATAGTTTTTACTCTCAAACAGTCTGGAAGAACTAGAAGAACTGATAAATGAACTAGAGGCAACTTGCAGGGAAGTGCACCTCAAAATATTTTTTTTCTTTTTTTAACTGCTTAACGTCTCTTAACAGCGAAGGTCTTTAGAGACGGGAAAGGATAGGGGACAACGAACGAGTAGGAATTCGGCCATGGCCTTTTGAAGGAAGCATCTCGGCATTTGCCTGGAGTGATTTGGGAAACCATGGAAAACCCAAATCTGGATGACCGGACGGGGATTCGAACCGCCGTCCTCCCGAATGCGAGGACGGAACGCTAACCGTTACACCACCACGCTCGGTTCCTCAAAATAAAGCTGTCAAAAAGCAAAATCATGGAAAACAAATGAGCATAAAAAGATAAAGACAAGGCAGACACGAAAGATTCTGGTATTGAGTCTGTAGAACAGTACATCTATATTGGTTAATTGATCAATATGAATGGCGACTCAAAATCTAATATTTACAGACACATAATGCTGGGACTGGAGAGCATACGGAAGAAATTCCACAGTTTTTAAATCTAACTTACCAGTACATCTTAAAAAACAGGTATTTGAACAATTTGTATTACCGGTCCTCACATATTTCTGCCAGACTTGGACCCTAAACAGTCACATGAAGCAAAAACTGAGAACTGCCCAACGAAGTATGGAAAGAGCAATGCTAGGGTTTATAAGAAGATACAGGAAAAGGGCCGTGCACATTCGTTCAATAACCAAAGTGACAGACATCTTAAAAAGTTTTGACCCAAGAATGGCAATGGGCTGGAAGGAACGTCTTGACTGACGTTTTAGTTGATCAGACAAGACGTCAGGTAAAACTCACCAAAAACTCGCGTACACACTCTAACTTTTCTGGCTTCCGTCTTTAGCTCACATTTATTAAAGCCGTGGATGAAACGTTACTTTTATTAGTGGTTATTTCTTTACGTCTCGCGAGATTAAAAAGTAAAATTTTTCTAGAAGATGGTCTCTAAAGACGAAAATGTTCAATCATCGTACGATACATCGAAAGCAGGAAATATACAGAATCTTCAAATACGAAGACGAGTACTTGCACTGGAAGATGTGAAACGTGTATGGGATATATTCAAGATGTACTGTAATAACTACCGGTCAGGACAGTGGAAGGACAATGCCGTACCTCTTTGAGGAAAATTTGATACAATGTAATAACTTTGAAGACAATAATTTCTTATCTGCTTTGTATTGAGCACTACTAGTTATTAAATAAATCTACTTTATTTTTACATGTAAATTTCTACGAACAGTTCTGTTAATTTGCAGATGTAAACAACTTACATCAGTTTCTGAATCATCCTTTTATTGCAGATTTTTTTTTTCTTGGGCTTCCGTCGTAGTTTAAGAATAGAAGAAGATCGAAATTCCACAGACTATGTTTAAAAAGGTCTCGCATTCGGTACTGATTGAAGAATGGCAAAAAGAGTGGGACACTAGTGAAACAGGTCGTAGAACGTACGACATGTTTCCATCTGTAGCAGAACGAATCAGCATGATATTCCTACAACCTTCTCCAGGGCTAATCCAATACATAACCGGCCATGGACCATACAGAAGCTTCTTAAACAAACGTGGACTTACACCAACTAGTAACTGCGAGTGTGGCGAGGAAAGCACACCAGAGCACGTGGTGTGGGAATGCAGAACAACAGCAGAGACGAGAATCACGCAGCAACAACAGCTACAAGGTCTGAGGATTTTTGACATACTGCGTTCAGAGAGACTATGGCACTATCTAAATGAAGGTACGGAAATAGCCTCTCAAATTGAAAAGCAGAAATATCTGGAGCGGAAGAAAGCTGAGGGCGGAAACCGACGTAGACATCCATCATGACCTGCTGTAGCCACATCTGAGTTTTCCAGAGGAATCTCACTTCTGAGTGACTGCTGGAGTACTTCATGTATTCCAGGAGGGCAGCTTCCTGAAGAGCTGGGGTCTAAGCCGCAGTCGACACCAGGAGTGAGAGCTATGGTCTCACGTCACACACCCACCTTTCGACCAACCACCTGGATGTGAGGATAAGAATGAGACTTCATTCACAAGCTGGACAGTCAAAGAACTGCTTAGTACCTAACATTTTTATTTTTTCTTTTTTTGTGTTATTTAGTGTAGTTTTGTAGTGCTGATTTATTAGGATTAGATATTCTTTAACTGTAACTTTTTCCTGTTTTAGTTGCTACTGCATTTATGGGATTACTTACATTAATAGAATTATTAACATAATTTGTTTTTTAAACATGGTCTTAAGGGAAGTTTAGCGGCCCAGTTTAGCCTCTAGATGCTGGGTCAAATGGAAATAAATAAATAAATAAATTCGGTAGGAAGCCGGTTCGAATCCCCGTCCGGGCATCCAGATTTGGGTTTTCCATGGTGCCCTAAATCACTCCAGGCGAATGTCGGGATGCTTCCGTCAGAATGTCATAGCTAAATTCCTTCCCGTTCCTTGTCCCCAGTCCCATCCCGCCTCTAATGACTCGACGTCGACGAGGCGTAAAGCCATAAGTAAAAAAAAAATTAAATGTAAATGTCATCGGAACCAGCACCTGAAAGTGGTGACTTCTCAATTTTTTGCAATCCTTTACGAAACACTGAACGAAAAGAATTGATTATTTTCTTCATATCAATTTGATTTATATCTCCAAGATTCACTTCGTTACATTTATCAACCAACTCATTTGCTTGATTTTATTGTCTCGGTAACTGTAGTCATTTGACTTGCCTATACAAGGATAACGAAGACACAACTCAATGAATCCCGTAAACAGATCTTGTGACTACTGTAGTAAATTCGAAAGTCCAACGCGTAAAATGTTTTCGAAAAGAAAAACAAAATAATAGATATTTTAGTTCCGCCCAAGCTGAGAGGTGATTAAAGTCTGAAGGGAAAACGTCAATCAAGACGGAAAACAATGCTCCCACCGATCCGTTTTCTGGAAGTCGTCCGTATTCATTCAGTTCAGGTACAACGTCTGTTTTTCTGTACACACACAACATTTTACCTGATAAAGTAAAACGTCCGTCAAGACGATACGTGTAGATCGTCCTTTGTGACAGCGTCGCTGGGCGGTTTAGATTGAGTCAGTAGCTACGCAGAAGTTGGTAGAACTGCTGGCAGAAGTTGGGCGACGTAGCGAGCGTGAATATAAGGAACTCCCTAACCATGCACGACCCTCTCTCGGGACGGAAACAGTTTTAACGGTCACTGCAGCCTTGGTATCCACGGTCGCCATCAAACGACACGCTGGCTACCAAAGCACTAGGCGCCTCCGCACTCCAATTTAATGTCGGCTCTTTGATTTTCAACAGTAGTCACTTCCAACAAAACTTTGCTAACGGTATTTGCTCATTTAGCTGGACGATCCTCCTCTGGTTCTGCGAATATGTCTGGCCTAAGCCTGCACACAATCGTCAGGTTGTTGGCATTCTCGTGGAGACAGATGTACTCAGCTAAAAATTATTAGTGTTGGTTAACCAGCTCCTGATTGAATTACTGCAAATGTTATAGATGCCAGAGGTACGAGCACGTTAACTGTTGAGTGAGAAAGTGGGTAAAAAGAGATTGAAAATCGCATGACAGCAAACGGGAGCGCGGACACCTCCGACAGAACAGTCATCACTCAGAGTGATTTAATACTCCACAGGTGGTATAGCTGGTAGACTCCTTGTGATAACTCTTTCGATATTTTTACATTCCACGATTTAGGTAAAGGATCAGTTTGGAAAACATGAAATAATCCCTCCGGAATAAACCTTTGGAGCAGAAAAATTCTCTCAATGAGAAGTGGCAGGAATACATACAAGAAAATTAATTGTTTTAAAAATGTTTGGAAAAATCTTCATTTTTATTGAATACTAGCGGAGTTCCCGGCGTTGGTCGGTATAGTTGGCATAGATTTACCCCCACGCAATTTTTATTCCCGCAATGAGAAACATTTGTACAAAGTTTCATAAAATTCGCGCCAACTTTTTCCGGAATTAAAGCAAACCTAGATTCACCCGCCCCCTCAAGAAACGGGTGGGTTGAAGTTTATTTGCACGTAAACTATCTCCATTCGTCCAAAAAGATTGATATGTATCAAGCTTCATTAATTTTGTTAAGAAATTGCATTACTACATTACTAAACAACGCTAGACTATATTATAAACTCACATTTGATTCAACTGCGAATTAAATGGATATTGTAAAGTTATCTTATTGCTTCATTAAAGACTATGGTCAGAGATATTGTTGTTGGATGTTTACTACGAAGTATGCAACATCTAATTCTTCCATCTTTGGGATTTATCATCATACGTTCTGAATTTCATTTGATTCTCCTGCGTTATTTAACGCTGAAATATAAGACATGCCAAACAACTGAATTGAGATTCTAAGCTTTTGAAACGGAAAAACCCACATCGAAATCTTCTCAGTAGTTTCCTAGTGTTTATAAAACAAATTTATCCGGTTTTCGTTTTATAGATATATAGAGTCACTGTCATTTTTGAGACGTTATCAAATTAGTAAAACTTTTATGATCTACAAGTTTTCAATACAAGTCATTCAGCAGTATTTTTCTTCATACAAACGGTCCATAGGAAATTACAGGATGATACATATTTAAAGCTTCGACAAAATACACAAACTGTTCATTACGTTAAATTTCTTTCATCAGAACAAATGGGTAGGTTAGCATGGAGTGAAGATAAATGCCAAGAAGACTCAGCTAACGAGGTACACAGATAAACTAAAGATTGTTTATGATTGTACGGTGGGGTCAGAATTGCTCGTTGAGGGCTTGAAGTGTAAATATCTTGGCATAACGTTTGATAATAAACTCAACTGGGCAGATCACATTGAGTTATAAAATCCTTCATTTACTGGAGAGGGCTGATGAAAGGATGTTCCAGGGATGTTAGGGAATTGATTTACAAACTTTGATAAGACCATTGGTTGAATATTGTGGCGTAGTTTGGGATCCCCACTTTGGTTACCAAATACAGGAGTTGGAGAGCGCGCAAAGAAGAGCAGTTATATTTGTTTGTGGAAATTATCGCAGGACCCAGTCAGTAACTGATATGATAAGGGAGCTGAATAGGGACTCATTTGAGGAAATGAGGAGGGTGAAGAGAGTTCTGGAAATGTACAGGGCATATGTTGGTGATAGGGACTTGGAACGGATATTGGTCAAATAATTAGGAATAGTGCATGGAAGGGGAAATGCGGCTCGATTTCATGCATAAGAGAGTCGTTCCTTTTGTTTGTTTTTTGTTTTTGTGGGTAAGGGGGTCAGGGATTGGAACAAATTACCAAGTGATGAATAATTTACCAAAAACGCTTTAGGAATTTAAAATTAAAATCTGTAAATCGCGAAAGTAGATGAGGGATAAATTTAACGCTCAAATTATATAAGATATTAAAAATAAAATAATAAAAATGGTTGACAGGGAATTGCGTGTGCTTTATGGGAATTAAATTAATAATAATAACTACTGATCGCCCAGGGGTCGAAATTCGACCGTAATTCATTATTTGGTTTCTTTCGTGAAAGAGAAATGATCATTATTTTAATTAATTTTTTACTTTCTATTTACCGATGGTTCATTTGAATTTAGTCCATCATACAATGGTTTAAAATATTCATTTTGACTCAAGGCCCATAAAACTGCTTTATCTTTATGATAACATGAAGTAAATACATTCCTTCCCGCTGAAGTAACTTCTGATTCGATTTTTTTTTTTATCAAAACCTGCATTGTAAATTCGAAACTATCAAAAATTTCTTGGAATTAAATTTAGTGCGCATTTAAATGTATCCATCAAAATAATTTCATCATTTTGCGTGTTCACTATTTAAATTTTGTCTATTATCATTTTGAATTTCAAGCAATTAGGTACTCCTTTTTTTTGTATATCAAGGGAGAGTGGAAGGAGGTGAAATATCTGAATTAAAAAAAAATTCGTAATGAAATTACTGAAATTCAAAAATCAAAAGTCCCTTAGCCAAAGTTTAACATTTCAAATAATAAAAAGACCATATAGGATCTGGCAGAACCACTTAATTGCTTTTGGATTTTCCTTAAATAATTGCAAAGATTCTACTTTACTCGAGTCTTTTGTTTCACCAAAGACCACAGAGTATCTCAGTGCTGGGAATACACGTCAGATAGTTGGTTCCGATCCGATTTCACGCACACACACGTTCACGAATTTAATTCTTATTTAATAATGTATTTTTAACACGTATTAACTATGCTTATTTTATTTTTTTCTTTAATGTTGACGGAAGATTACAGACATTGGGCATAATCACCAAGTATCGTTGCCACTAAAAAGAACAATTGAATGTAAACAACGAATGTTTTATTTTATTTATTTTAATGTGTTTGTAATACATATTATATACACATTTTAGCTTCCTGCACTTCTTCTCCATATAAACTTTAACTGTGCCAAATCTCACACTCCACCGTTTGCGCAATATTCTTAAAAAGGGATCCAAAGTTTTTGCTTAGCGTGTTAATATATAGAAGATAACTTTTTTTTTATTGAAATCAAAGCATTTCTGTAGATTGTCATTCGCTTACACTACTATATTTGTACGTAAAAACGTCAACCATTGATGTTATAATGTTTGTTGGCTAGGTTTTTTTTTTTTTTTTTTTTTTTTTTTTTTTTTTTTTTTTTTATTTAACGGCTTAACGCTTCGTTGACGGCTAAGGTCATTAGAGACGGGATGGATGGGGACAAGAAGGAACGTGAAGGAATTCGGCCATGGCCTTTTTGAAGGAAGCATCCCGGCATTCGCCTGGAGTGATTTGGGGAAACCATGGAAAGCCCAAATCTGGATGCCCGGACGGGTATTCGAACCGGCGTCCTCCCGAATGCGAGGCCAGAACGTTAACCGTTCACCCACCACGCTCGGTGTTGGCTAGGGACTATCTTAATGTGCTGTATCACTTTTGTAGGTTACAGAATACATTACAAGTGAAACAGAGTACTCGTGGCAAACCTACTTATGATTTAACTTGTCGGATGTGTTGCCGGAGTCCACTGGCTGGAGTGAAGTTATTCGTGAAGTAATGAAGTTTTGCCGGAGCAGTGAAGAAGTAATTGTGGCGGCAGCACACAGACAGTAATTACAACAAAGCTAGTCGGCGGCCTCTTTGATGTCGGCGGGACGACAAGTGTAATTAGAGGCCGCAGGGTGAGGGGGAGGCTAAGGCCAGTGAAGCCTCACAATTCTGTAATTCCGCTCGCCTTCCGACACTACATAAGCCGCCAAAATTCCTGCCTCTTATTAAATACGAATTTTTCCCCGCTGAGCTGGAGGCTATTAGAATGTTATGCGGTTGAAGCTAATCCAATCCAGAGATGCTATACAGAATTAAGCGTTTCTGTTTTTTCCCCTGTCAGTTTCAGTGACGAGTGATGTGGCCTGTTTAGAGTGATGAAAATCTCATCAACTGTTATGCAGGTTGTAACAGTCCCTCAAACCTAAACTTGAATGGAAGTGTATTTTATGAAGCACTTACACTAAGCTAAAGTTTGGTTGAATATGATCTTGTATGTTTGATTTTCAATTAACTGTAAATCAGTGTAAATAGACTTAGTTTTATGAAAATAAATTATATACAGGACAGTTAATATGATTAAGGACAGAATTGTATAAGAGAATTGCTTTAAATGTTTGTAATTCCAAGTTTTAATGCAAGTTACGATGTGTAAAGCACAATTTGCTACAGTTTGAAAATTATCTCTGTGGATAATTTTGTATTTAAGTATCTTTAATTTCCATTTCTGAACATATTTGTATTGATTGTAAATGATTATGTATTAATTCTAATTGTTTTTAATATGTTTCAATTGTTGAAGTATTGTTAATATTCGAGAAATATCTGTCGGAAGCTTGTGAAGTGTTCTAGAAATCTTGATGTAGCTTATATTAAGCGAACATCAGAGACAGAGAAACAGTTTTCAGCAACTCAATTTACGACGGACCAAGGACTGTATTGTATGTGGAAGAAGTGTAGTATACAATCGCTGGATTGTATGTTTTCATGTAAACAGTATCTTTGACGTCGTGTTTATGGAAATAAAAGCAAGTTTACAGTGAACTATATGGTGTTCTGGTTATTTATCATATTAATTAAACCACGAACAATCTAATAAGGTGACGCGTTTTAAATCACAACGCCTGATTTAGTGAAGATCTGGTAATGTGTGTGTAGGAAAATTGCCACCGGAGCATGCGCTCCATTGCAAGTTAATTAAATTATTATTATTATATTATATTATCCTGTTGTAACGGGGGAATCTAAGTGTTGCAACCTTTCCGCGGTACAAGTAACTTGTGTTCTGTGCGGTGAAATGTTTGGATTCTGTCTGAGGTTTGTAATGAAGTATCGTTGGAATTATTAATGTAAAGTAAATATCAAAATTTCTTGGAATATTAATCTCTGATGTAGTTTCCCGTAGGGTAATGCATCCGAGAAAACTGAAGGGACCCAGAGTGAATAAAGATGGACAGTATAGACTTCAGACTAAAACTACAGAGAAACGTAGAATCAGTCCTGAAGAAAAAAAGGCTGAAATTTTATGGACATTTGAGTAGACTTCCGAAGGAAAGAATCTCAAGAGAAATTATAGATTGCGGACAAACAGTAAAAACAGCAAGCACATGGATGAAGGAGGTGGAGAAAGACCTGAAGTCTGCAGGCACTGCTAAGGGAGACGTCACAGATTTGTAATAAGCATGTGAACTCATGGGAAGTTATTTCGGAGAAAAAAAAAAAAAAAAAAAAAGGAAAGATCTAAACGCATCTGGACAGCCGAAGAAAAGAAAACCATCAGTGAAGGAATAAAAAAATATTGGTACTACAAGAAGAAAATCCCAAAGAAAAATTGAACACATCCAATCAAAATTGATTAACGTTCTTTGTTATGGGGACATACGAAAATAATAATAATAATAATAATATATATATGTATTTATAGAACCGAGAGAGTGGAGTTATTACCTGTCATGCATTGTGATCTTTGGAGGTTATCTTTTAAGGATAAGAAAGGAGTGTTTAGCTTAGATGCAATGTGATCTGTAGCACCTGTCTGTTATCGTTACGAACACGTTATCATTTATTACATAGTACCCCAGGACACTTAGAGTGATGAGGTACACCGCAGTTTTTAAGCTACACCATAAGGTTTCAAAGTATGAAAACTACATCCAAATCACTTAAGTAGTTTCTGCGTGAAGAGGTAACAAAGGAACAGACACACACATTCTGATTAGTGAATTATGTTAAGTAGAATTACAACATACGCTGATTATTATTCTTAATGGGCACTGCAGAATTAAGAGCCTTTTAATATGACCAAAAAAGTGAATACGTTTTCCAAACGCAATAATTGTTACCGCCCACACAGAGAATAACTTCGTGTCTGTCTTAAGGACAATCGTCGCGGCTAATTTGCGTCCATTGTTTTCTGCTTTTGTGTTGAAACAAACGCTGCTGGTTCGCAGAACACTGCGCGGGCGGGGATAGCGGGGAAATTTATTGCCCGTGAGCAAACAGCCCTGAGAGTCTACACCCCGTTCAGTTGGCACCACTGCTGCGCAAAAAGAAAAGGCACTCGCTATCGCTATGAAGACAGTAGCAATCTCTGTGGAATGGATTTACTGTCCTGCGACAAATCCCCCACCCCAATGCGCCCTTACCGTCGCTGTATACTGTCTCCGCGCAAAGAAATACCAGACAGATAGAACCAGGAACATAGAGACACAGATAACTCGGTCGTTGGCAATTCTCCCGCAGTTGATTTATAAATGTTCTTCAATTTAACACAGTCTATTAATAACTTTATCGGGGGGGCGTTCTTATTTCTTTTATTTCGAGAAAATGATGGTTTGGCTGTCTGCTGTAGCCCTCTTTTGAATGAAGATATCTGTAGAGCTAAAGAAAAGTTGACAACGTAATCATTGCATTTCTTCCGCTTCTCCCTGGAGCCGTTGATATTTTTAAAAATTTCAGATATTCGATATATCGATATTTTAAAAAGTATCTATATCGGCTTTCGATATATCGGAAAAAAGTATCGATATATCGATACTTTCATAAATGCAATTTCATAAAATCAAACCTTGCAAAAATAAGGCTGTCCACTGATAAATAGACGGCTGATTTTGTTCTTAATCAGTTTTTCACTTTCGAAGGGTTTCTGTTGGTGATGATGATTGTTGATTTTTTAAAAAAATTTGACCATTATGTGTCTCACAAGTTTCATAAAAAAATGATTAAACTCGTAAGAGGTTCGAGGCAAATCTTATTTTGTGTATTTTGAAGATTAATAAGCAATACTGTTGAGGCATTTATGTAGGTAGAAGTTTAGCTATCATAGCATGCATTATGGCCAAGTTACATAACTTTTTTTTTTCAAAAGATTTTTTTGTGGTATTTCATTTAGTTTTGTATGTTGATAGCTTATTCTGAGTTGTCTTATATTTCTTGCTCTCGAATTAGCAACTATTTGTTATTTACACTTCCAACTATTCCTGCTAACACACTAGTTTCAAGTTGGACTACCCTGGACAATCCACAGGCTCATTTCAAACAATGGACTCGCGTTCGATTCGTGCTGGGCGAGCGATGCCTTGCCTACACTGTTGTCGTCATCTGAGTGGACTTGGTACTTAAAACTTTCAAACTAATTATAGAAATGCAGTAAGATTTACTTAAGCTTGCTTATCTCTATGCGTAACAGAAATTTGAGGGACCAAGTGCCATTCAGAGCAAACGAAAAATGATAACTTATTTTATTAAAAAATATCGAAGCTGATATCCAGATTTCAGTATCGAAATATCGATATATCGTCCAGAGAAATATCACTCATAAATATCGATATTTTCAGAAAATAATATCGATATTTCGACATATCGATATATTATCAACAGTCCTACTTCTTCCTCAACTTATCCCTTTTACAGGATAGGCATTATATTTTTTTTTATTTTTTTTGGATGCGTCGTGTTGGATTTGTCCAGCTTGTCGGTAAGTCTGACGCCTTGCCACCTGTCTGCTAAACGTGGAACTATGTGGTGTGTGCGCTTAGTGTATTTTTGTTTGTGCGATGTGCAGTTTATGAGGCGGACATTGGGGATCGTATTGGCATTCACCTTGGGAGGCATCCATTAATTACGTGAGAAGATATTTTTCTTAAAATAATTCGATGAGATCTGGGGGAACCGTCCTCTCCCTAAAGTGAGATTACATTTAAAGAGTTTTTTTTTCCCACCTAAAACCTCATCAGGACTGCCGGTACGCAGGGACCAGGACTCTGTCCTGCCCTGCTGATCCAAGTTGCAGCGCCTTAGGTAAATCATTGCGGCTAACTACCTGCAGATCCTCTTATATAAAATGCTAATCTGGAGTCTGCATACGTCGTCTATAGCTACCATAGCTATTGGCTAGAGAACCGTAACGTACCGCCAATCAACAGCCACCATATTACATTCATTCCATCATCTTGCTTTTCGTTTATTTACAACTAGACGCAGAACTTCATGTAACGAGAAGGGGATTCAGTATTTACGCTTTTTTTTATCTGCATCAGTTAGTCGCAGAAATTCATGTAAGGAGAAGGGGAAACAATATTTACGCAATTTTATCTATAAGGACTAGGTTAAACCATGACCTAATTTTTTTTTTTTTTTTTGGCAGACGATAAGAAACAATAAAGTTTATTAAAAACTCGGAGAAACGTAATGTGAAATGTATTAGTCAATTAAATAACAGTTATCCGTTTTCGAAATGATAGTCTCCGTCATCTAAAGTAAAATGAATTTATTTATGTAAAATCCTAAGCCAAATACTCTGATAATCTAACCAGAGTAACGTATTCATATAACTGAAAGATATAATTAACAATGACTTATTCGTTTCTCCTTATAAGGTTTTCCAGAATAAATTCCTACTACCATTATACATGACTATCTTCGAGCCCGTCAAAAATGACGATTTGAACGCAATATTCTGGCAGATTATTATTTTTTTTTTTGCAATATGTTAATTATACGGAATTGATATTACATAACGCTAATGGCGTTGATTTTGCATTGTTCTATATATTTCATTTGCAGTTCACATAACCATACAATAGTAACTTCTACTGAATTAATGACGACGCAAGTAAAGAACCAATGAAATTAAATCAAATTAGGAATTCCAAAAACCTTTTGCTATCCGTGTAATATCAGTTTTAAATCCTAAGTATTCTATATGATACGCTATCCATGTAATATCAGTCTGAAATCCTAGTATTCTATATGATACATGAACAACGTCATCAGGGGCGCAGCTACCATAGGGCTAGGCTGGTGCAATGCTCGGGGGCCCCCACGCTCAGGGGGCCCCCCGAGCGCACCTCAGGAGGCTCCTGAGCACAGCTCAGAGGACCCAGGGGCCTTCAGGGCAAATGCGCGACCTTTTTTTTTTTAGCTCCACCAAGTCTCCACGTCTTCTGAGGGGAGCCCCTCACTAGGAAGAGCTAAAAAAAAAAAAAAAAAAAGAAAAAAAAAAAGACGCCCACGTAGCCTGAGGGCCCAAAATAATTTTTTTGCACCGGGCCCCTTCTTGACCTAGCTACGCTACTGAAAGTGATCTTACGACACGCTTTCAGGCTGTCTGTACCGTTTTCGCAGACAAAACCACAATTTAATATATCCATCTATTAAGGTCTAAAACGGTCTAAAACAGACGATACGGTTTTTGCCGCGCGGCGGTCGAGTCGACCCATGGACCATTGCTGATCACGCAAGGATTTATTAGCAGCAGCCAAGACATGGAATTGTTCGACGAGTTTTCGCTTATTTCCAACTACGTCACAGATCAAAAAATCACTAGCTGGAGCGCTGGGAATGTTGCTGCTGAAGACAGTTGGGCGCAATTATTTCAACACTTCAGTGCTAACACTCTCCAACTTCCATATAACTATTGAGTACGTTATGTGTTCACCTGATAGTAAAGGTCCTGTCGAAAGAATTTTTTCTCTAATAAATAAAATATCGACAAGTAACAAAACACAGTTAAGGGACGCAGTATTGAAAGCCATTTTGATTACCAAGACTAACACCAACAAATCTTGTTCTAATGAGCTCCATTCCTACTTAAAACTAGACCCGATATTGTAAAACTGATTTTTTCCGCCGACAAATACAACTGGCTAGTTAGACATTAGATATCAGACGCTAAGTTTAAGTAACTTAGCTAACTATGTAATACATTCTATTATTAGTTCTCCGTTTTTTAATAAAAACTCGTAAATACGGATTTTTTTTTTTTTTTTTTACAAAATGCCTACTTCGTCCCGCTCTCACGAAAATAATTGCTCAGGCGTCCCGCTCCGATGAAAAATATAAATCGTTACGTTACACACCAACCATACTACAGCGATAATCAAACAACATGAATTCTGAGTTTATTGGAAACTGTATAAAAGTGGCTGGAATTCCAGTTCCATTTCACTGCACCAGACAAATACCTGTGACAGTTGCTACTAATTAAAGGCCGAAGAATTCGCGGAGAGCAAAAATTGACCATCAGCGCGATTAAAACTGTGGATCCGCGACCGATCGATCAAGTCGCCTGAGAGTCTCGCTGTTGGAGTGTCTGATACGTGACGGAGTGGCAGGCGGCCTCCATGACGGCTCGTGGCGCCAGGGCTTATCTGCTCTCACGCATCACCAACTCTCCAGGCGAGCTGCTGGACAACCTGGAACCGAGTCCTAACGCAGCCTCCAGTGCAACAGGCGGCGAGTATTCGGTAACACCTGCTGCCAGACGATGTTATATGTACTCTGTATGCACCCTGTCTGTCTCAGCAAGTGATTTTCGCATCGAACGATCAATACTAAGGGATCGTCCATAAACTGCGTGGCTCAGTTCGGTCTAGGGGGGGGGATGGTTGGCTGAAAGGTACGGTAAGCTGAGTGGAGGGGGGGGGGAGGGAGGGGGGGTTCCGAGCCAGGCCACGTAGCTTTCAATTCTTATTATTTGTCACAGTTAAAATCAGGTACAGAACACACAATAGCATCTGAATATTTATTTCCTGCATATCATTATCTCCGTATGTAATTTACGATAGTCTGACAACAGAAAACAGTACAAACGTCTTCTGGGAGGCGAAAATATTTTATATCTGCTGGTTACCAACAGGCCAGAATAATTCACCGACATTTCAACGACCACAGGTATAAGCGATCACAAAGCGGTAATTGCAACTATCAGACTAATGACCAAGCGAAAAAGGAGAAAAGGGCGGATTGTATACAGATTCAGTAAGGCCTCTAAGGAGTGTTTTAGAACCTGAGGAATAATTACCATAACTTCAAGTTAACAAAGGTCACCGTTGAAGAGATGTGGCATCGATTTATACGAATAGTCAGGGAAGGTATGCATATACATATACCGAAGCGGACAATAAATGGGGAGGATGATCCACCGTGGTACACATGCGAAGTCAAAAGATTACTCAAAAAACAAAGGAAAATACACGCACGTTCAGGAAGCGATTTAGAAACCTTAGCTGAGTTAAGAGGACGTATTAAGAATGTAATGCGCGAGGCCTTCAACGATTTTCATTACAACTCTCTCTCTAAGGGTCTCACAGAAAACCCAAAGAAATTTTGGCCGTATGTACGAAAAGTCAATTGTACCAATAGCAATAATCCAGCACTAATTCCTGAAGGTTCAGAGGTTGATGTATGCCGCGATAAAGCTAACGTACTAAATACTGTATTCAAAAATTCATTTACTGATGAAAATAAGGATAGTATTCCCATTTTCCCACGCCTAGTCGAGTTGGTGATGGAATCATTACGAATAGATACTGCAGGTATCATAAAGTAATTAGAGCTCCTGAATTGGGGGAAAGCACCGGGCCCGGATGAAATTCCAGTAAGAGTATTTTCAGAGTATGCGGCAGAAATCGGGCCATTTCTGTCTGATATATTCAGTAAATCATTAGAAGAGCGAAAAGTACCTTCTGATTGGAAAATCACGCAAGTAACTCCGATTTTCAAGAAAGGTGATCGAAGTGATCCTGGAAACTATCGTCCCATATCTAAAACATCTGTTTGTAGTAGAGTTATGGAGCATATTATATGCTCGAACATTATGAAATTTGTAGACGATAATAATTTTCTTACAACACATCAACACGGATTTCGGAAGAAAATATCACGTGCAACACAGCTGGCCCTATTTAAACATGACGTAATGAAAGTTATTGATGCAGGTTCACAAGTAGATGCAATTTTTTTAGATTTTCAGAAAGCCTTTGACTCTGTGCCACACAACCGCCTTTCAGCGAAGCTTCGTGCGTACGGTATATCGGATCGGCTTTGTGAATGGATCACGGATTTTCTAACTGGTTGGTAGCAGTATGTCGTCGTTGAAGGAGAAAGTTCTTCTAATCTAGATGTTTCATCGGGTGTACATCAAGGAAGTGTAATAGGACCACTTCTTTTCTTAATTTTTTTAAACTATATCGAGGACAAAGTGAAAAGCCTTTTTAGATTGTTTGCGGTTATTTATTGGGAACTAAGGAATTTGGCCGATTGCTTAGAAATTCAGCGCGATCTAGATACTATTTTGGCTTGGTGCGCTAAGTAGGCAAGTTACGCTAAATTGTAAAAGCTGCAAGACAATGCAGCATAACTAACGAAAAGAATCCAATTGTTCAGAAATACGAGATAAACAAGTTCAGTTATTGATATGGTCGATTCTAGTGAAATATTTGGGAGTAACTAGTACAAAGGAACATGAAATGTGACATTACACATTAATTCGTTAGTAGGTAGAGCTAATTCTAAGGCTGCCATATCATAGGTCGAAGTCTTGAAAAATTGTAATGAACAAACAAAGGAGATAGCAGTACAAATCTCTTGTGCGTCCACATTTGGACTATTGTTGTGCCATTTGGGTACCCGTTTCGTAAGGGGTTGATCGAAAGTACTAGAGAAAGTACAGAGAAGAGCCGCTCGATTCGTGACCGCTTGCTACAGTCCTTATGAAAGCGTTCACAGAACTGATTAGTAGACTAGGCTGGGAGTCTCTGGTAGATAGACGACGCACGTTTCGTAAAACTTATTGGTAAACATGCGTACTCCCACTTTCACTTACGAGTGTAGTGAAATACTTCGTCCACCGACCTGTTTGGGTCGGAATGACAGGAAAGACAAGATTAGAGAAATAAGGTGCCGCAATGATTCTTATATGAATTATTTTTACCCTCGTACCATTAGGGATTGGACTGCACAACAAAGGGTTTAGCTTTGGTGCTGAGCACCCTCTGCCACCCATAATTTTGTGATTTGCGGAGTATATGTAGATGTAGAGGAAGACAGAAATTAGAATACATGAAGGAGATGATTGAGGACGTGGGTTGTAAGGGGTATGTAGACATGAAGAGATTAGCACAAAATAGGAAGGGATGGACGATTACATCAAACAAGTCGAAAGACTAATGACTGCATCGAAAAAAGCCAAACAATCAAACAAACAAAAACAAAAAACAAACAAACAAACAAAAACAAAAAACAAACAAAAAACAAACAAACAAACAAACAAAAACAAATAAACAAATAAATGGGATCTGTTCAACACGACCGGTTTTGGAAGTCTCTCTTTATGAGTGATGCCGCATATCCAGGAGGAAGGCTTCCAATAAGGACGGCTATGCATTATGCAATCATCCTCCTGCGATGTTCACACTCGACGGAGCACAGCACTGAATGAATTCGCGGCAGACACCGCTTCATATTAACGACTTAATTGGCTCATAACAGACGCACTTTACTCCTAAATAATCACGGGTGTCGTGTAATTAATTAGAGGCCCTTTAAGGGCAGCTCGTAAAGCGGGAGCCGTAAGTTGCAACAAGTGGCCCATCTTGTGTCGCAGAACGCGGCGGAATCGATTATCGACACAAAGAAGTAGACGGGAGACGTCAGACTTTGTCCACACTTAACTTTTACGAGTATGCGCTGAGTGCGGATTATGAGCTAAGACTGATTTTTAATTGGACGTATACTGTAATACTAATATGAACTTACAATGATCTCTTAATGAGGCTGGTAATTACTTGACTAGATAAATACCCTGGTTAGTATTAGCCCATGAAACACTAAAGGTTATTTGACTTGATTGAATAGGATTAGTATTACGTTCAAACATGATATATTTCAAAGGATTACATAAAATAAATGGGTTCACAAGAAATGGAATTTGAATTTATTCACAAAGTGATTGTCATTAAAAGCTCACAAATGCATTTATTTTTTACTTTTGTGCTGTCATCAGCATTTCTACTGGTTTGATGCAGTCCTCCATCCCTTCCCATCTTGTACTAATTTCTTCATCTCTACATACCCCTTACACCCTACGTCCTCAATTAACTGCTTCATATATTCTAATCTCTGTCTTCCTCTACAGTTCTTACCTTCGACCGTTCCCTCCACTAACAAATTAACCAATCCTCCATGTCTTAAAATATGACCAACCATCCTGTCTCTTCTTTCTGTAATCTTCTACTGCAAACTTCTTTTCTCACCCGTCATTTTCAAAACTCGTTCATTTCCTATTTTATCCGTCCATCTAATTTTCAGCATCCTTCTTTAGTACCACATTTCAAATGCTTAAATTTTGCTTCTTTTCGATATTTCTAAATCCATGATTCGCTATCATACACACATCGAGTTTTAAAAAATTGTTTCTAAGTCCTAGATTAATATCTGAAACTAAAAGATTTTAGTCCACACCGAAGCACATGGTTGACTAAGTCAGTGGTACGTACGGTTTTGGGCTTTTGAGATACACTTGGGGATGCAAGTCAATATCAATATCGATAAATATGTCGATATTTATATCGACACCAGGCAGATATCGATAATCGATCATATCGGCCGCATAAAGTCGATAATATCGATATTTTCCGGTATTTGCATATATTATCTGTTTTGCGAGCACTATGACCAGCCCACTTGATACGCCTACTTGCGCTGAGGTCTCACCTCGTGGCTTTCCTAACGTGTGACAAGGCGTGGAGGCTATTGAACCGGTGCCTGGAGATGACTGGAGCGATTAGCTGGACCGCCCGATCACACGCGCTGATGGAGTACGCACTGGAACGGCCCTGTCCAGATCCCGTTCCCACTATTTCCAGCGATGTATCTGGGTCCAGTTTGTTAATGGTATGTTAATGCGACGAGAGGTACTGGCCAGAAGAAACGACAACACATATTCTGGAACCACAAGGAGAAGCGAAGGAAAACTCGTGCCGAGGTTCTCTTATATCGTCAACGCATGTTGCCCTTGAGCAGTGTGAGGTAATGGATGGAAACACTAAAAATTAATATGCAAAAATGTCATTAATAGTAATGATTTTTTAGAATGGTGTAAACAATAATATCTTTTTGTTGAATTATGTAGAACTATGGACGGACAGCATGTCTGGCAAAGGAATAAAGAAGAGTATCTTTGGTGACAT
Organism: Vandiemenella viatica; assembly: GCA_031002005.1. Classification (NCBI taxonomy): domain Eukaryota; kingdom Metazoa; phylum Arthropoda; class Insecta; order Orthoptera; family Morabidae; genus Vandiemenella; species Vandiemenella viatica. The sequence goes on along the minus strand of CM061914.1, from coordinate 190,163,119 downwards.
AGATTATTACTTAGCTCCATCTCCACATATACTGACACAAAGACAATTTTAGGAGATGTATAGATAGCAATGAATGGTAGTTCTAATCGTTTTAAAAGTGTCTGCTCGATTACAGGAAATACGTAAAATGAGATACCACATGAAGAATTCTTATAAAAATGGGCCATATCTCGTGCTTGTGTAGTGAAAAAATAGTTAATAAGAATCCTGAACAATTGCATTAATATTTGAAATAATATATTGTTGGGTTTCCACAGACTATAGTTTGTTTAGTAACCGTGATAGCATCGTGTTGTTATCTACGTTGTGTAACAATCTTTGAAACTGGCCAGCACAGATCATGGAGGAAACAAATATATGGAGACGACGCAAGAGACCTTCACCACGCATTGAAGTGACGCCGGGCGGAGGAGGAGTGGGGGGCTAGGCTGTACCCATACAGACACGGGGTATATGTACAAAAATCTCAAGGGGACTCTAGGATAAACGTAACCCCGCAATCTGTTGATGGATTATTATGTAACTCGATGAGACAAATAAAAAATGAAGAATAAAATTTTTTGATATCCTGCTTAGTTTTCGAGATATTCTGTCTCAAATGTGACATGTTTTCGGTTGAAATTCAGAAGAAAAAAATTGGTCAAAGTCAAATTTGATGATGGATTCTTATTTAAAAAGACGAGACAAATAAAAAATAAAGAATAAAAATTTCTGATATCTCGCCTAGTTCTAGAGATATAGTGTATCAAAAGCGAGGTGTCTTGAGTTGAAATGCAGAAGAAAAATTTCGCAAAAGTCAAATTTGATGATGGATTCTTATGTAACACGACGAGACAAATCGAAAATAAAAAATAAAATTTTTCGATATCTTGCTTAGTTGTCGGGATATACTGTCTCCAAATTGAGGCGATTGGGTTGGGATGCGGCATGGACCAAAAATTAATTCTGCCAAAGCCACAATGCATTACTTGATTGACATGCATAATGGATATTTCAGTTTTGTTACTACCACTTGTGGTTAGGTTGAAATGCGGCCTAGACCAGAATAAAAATAGTTATCTTGTTGCCATACATCGTAAGCTTAATTGGGAATAGCTGGAAGTAGTTTACATCGCGATACACGTTTTGTCACTAACATGGTTGTCATGAAATTAGTAACAATAATAGATAAATTCTTTGTCTCTTATATATGCAACAACAAAACCATTCTGATACAGACTGCATTTAGACCTAACCAGAATCTCCACTAAATTGCCACTACAGAATCAAACTATGTAGACACATCCACACACGTGTATTTGAATCGCAAACTGCATTTTGGGTAACAACATCGTTTGCTTCATTAAGATTCCTAGATGGCACAAGATGGCTCTATAAAATACTTAGACACATTAGAAAATGAAGTAATCACAGCATCAAACACAATGTGAACTTTGCATTTGTATGGATTCGCAATATGACCGCTGCCGCCACCGCGCATGCGCAGTATCAGCCGAGAGTTTAGAGGCGGCGTCACAGATTTAACGTCATTTCTCCTCCTTATATTTCCTTCCTCCATGGCACAGACGTGCAGACAGCGATTGTTGATTGGGCGCGCTTGCAGTGTGAATGTCTCATTGCAAGGAGAAGGTTATATGCTGTGACCAAAGTCTTTTCATTTTTTTCCGTTATTAGTCTTTCGACTGGTTTGATGCAATCTTTCATCCCTATCTTGCGCTAATCTCTTCATCTCAAAATATCAATTGTAACCTACGTCCTCAGTTATCTACTTCATATATCCTAATCCCTGTCTTCCTCTACAGTTCTCACCTTCTACTGTTCCCACCACTAACAAATTAACCAATCCAGCATTTCTCAAGATATGACGGACCAGCCTGTCTCTTCTTTCTAGAAATCTCTGCTACAAATTAATATTTTTTATGCATTATTTCCAAACCTCATCCAATTCGTACTCTATCTGTCCACTTAATTTTCAAGCATCATTCAATAGCGCCAAATTTCAAAAGCTTCAATTTTTTACAGGCTTTTCACTAAAATAGCTTGTAAAATGTATGGGAGATTCCTTTCAACGTAACACAAGTATCTTAAAAGTTTTGTCAATGAAGGGTGTAGATTAAATTCAATAATATTTCGAACCGAGAAGTGAGGTTTTCCTTTCTAGACTTTGCAATGAAAGCTTTCAATTTCTTTGGCGGTTATATTAATACTATCCCCGCTAACAGCTTGCATGTGTTGGGAGAGGAGGATTGGGCCGTTATCGTCTGAATAACACGCCATCGTCCACTAACGGAGTGGTTACTTCACAACTCGGTAATTGTTTACGAGGATAATTGGTAGCTTACACGAGCTCCATATTGAATGTCTGAGCGCTCAGGCATCGATACTTTTCGGGCAGATGACTCAATGGGATAGGAAAGGGAGGGAGGGGTTTCTGAGCGTCCAACTTGGAGAAACTTGTTCAGGTTCCGAGCACAGGACATCCAGCACGTAATGAGCTGAACGGCAGTCTGTTTTTTTTTATTTATTTGATTTAATTTAATTTTAATTTAATAACAAACGCCAAAAAAAATTGACCAGTATTCAAAAGTGTTATCATAACGATTCTAGTAATAATGAACATCAAAAAATGTTTATTTACGTTTAATGTGACAGATGTTCCCGTTTCTCTTTGCATAGATCTGAGAAATTTGGTTGTTGTTTACTAAGCTTCGAACTGCAATCATCCTCGAGTTGAAGTCGGTGCAGATGTTAGATTTTTACGTTTGTCGCAGCCGAAAATTCACTCTCGCAAAGGTACATTGTACAAAATGGCAGTACAGATATTATTGCTGCTTTGTAGCTTCATAAACGTCTTTTAGTCCCCATCTAAAATATAATTCACAAACGCACACACGTACGTACAAAGTTTGTCTTTTTTTTCAACTATCTTACAAATTACCGCTCGTAACCCCGCCCCCCTCCTCAATTTTTTAATTTTTTTACTTATGGTATTACGACCCGTCAACGTCGAGGTCATTAGAGGCCGGATGGAACAGAAGGGGGGGGGAATGGGAGGAAATTCGGCCATTGCTTTTTCAAGGAAACATCCCGGCTTTTGCCTGGAGTGATTTGGGGAATCCATGGAAAACACAAATCTCTTTTCCTGTGCCCGGATTCAAACCGGCATCCTCCCGTATGTCGTACCCCTTGAATTTACCTCACATATCCCTGGGGGTACACGCATCACTACCAATGATCTCGTCAATTCTTGGAGGTCAACACAATGTCTAGAGGTCAAACCCAATGCGATAAGCTAATGTTACAAAGGTGGTCTGAACAGCCGTTAGTCTGTATAACAGATGACGAAAGCATTAGCGAACTACAAGACTTAGGTTAAAGTTTTAAAGAAGTAATTACTTTGCGTGTTGTTCTGCTCCGCCACATTCTTTGTTCCGCTGGCGACGTTCCAATCCCAACCTGGGATGGAAAACATACAGACGCAGCGGAAATTCCAGAGAAGTAATTACAACTGCAGAACTTTGTCGATAATTATTACTCAACACGGCATCTGCATAAAGTATAAAATCTTATTACATCAAAATACTTTGCTGATTTTTAATAGGGTCGTAGAAAACAAATTGAAGTTTCTTGCAGCATCTGTACATTTATGCATTTATGCATTCATGCATAATCCCTGTTTGGTATTCGAAACAGAATCGTGAGAGACAGAATGTAAATGAAGGAAAACGACATCCTAATTAATATACGAAGATGGCAGCATGGCATGGACACGTAATAAGGAAGGATTAATTGAGGTTGCCAATAGGAATGTGGAATTGGGAAGTCGTTAAAAAGAATAACATTGAAGAGACACAACAAAATGTGGGTACAAGCCGCGAAAGAAGTTGTGGGCACAAGAGAGCTGAAATGCAAAGATAGCGAACGTGGTGGGTGAGTAGTTAGCGTTCTGGCCTCGCATTCGGGAGGACGCCGGTTCGAATCCCCGTCCGGGAATCCAGATTTGGGTTTTCCATGGTTTTCCGAAACCACTCCAGGTGAATACCGGGATGCTTCCTTCAAGAAGGCCATGGGCGAATTCCTTCCCGATCCTTGTCCCCAGTCCCATCCCGCCTCTAATGACCTCGACGTCGACGAGGCGTAAAGCCATAAGTAAAAAAAAAGGCAAAGATGTCAATAGGAAGGAAGAATGGCAATTTGGACGTGGGATAAACGGCACATTCTGATACGCACCTACAGTACTAAAATAATAAGATACCAAACGCTCTACAAATCCGCCTACTTTCTAGGTCTAGAACTTTTCAGAACACAGTAGTAATATTTGCAGTAGTCTGTTTTCTGTTGCATACGAGGCTTGCATGTGTCAAGGTGACGGTAAGATGTTGAATAATTTGGAAGCCAGTATCGATCCTTGAGGAAATTCAATTAATTAAGTAGAGGATCTCAAGACGTGAGGGTCCCACTCTACGCCAAGTATATTTTCAACATTTAAAATCTTCCTTACTTTAAATAAACATAAATGCAATGCAGATAATGAGAGTTTATTGAACAACACTTAGGGTAACTGTGATGGCCTCGCATTCGGGAGGACGCGGGTTCGAATCCCGGGCATCCAGATTTGGTTTTCCATGGTTTCCCCAAACCACACCAGGCGAATGTGTGAGATGCTGCCTTCAAAAAGGCCATGGCCGAATTCCTTCCCATTCCTTGTCCTCAATCCATCCCATCCCGCCTCTAATGACCTCGACGTCGACAGGTCGTAAAGCCATAAGTAAAACAAAGGGAACTGTGACACCACAAGACATAATTAAGGCATAAAAGTGTTTATAACTACAATTAGGAACTCTAAAAGATAGGATTGAATAGTTAATAAGAAATATATTTTTTAATCTACTAAACGACTGTCTAACAGCGAGGTCTTTAGAGACGGGAAAGGATGGGGGCAAGAAATGGGAAGGAATTCGGACATGGCCTTTTGAAGGAAGCATCCCGGCATTTGCCTGGAGTGATTTGGGAAATCATGGAAAACCCAAATCTGGATTCCCGGACTGGGATTCGAACCGCCGTCCTCCCGACTGCGAGGCCAGAACGCTAACCGTTACACCACCACACTCGGTAAATAGAATTAAGAACCTCAATCGATAGTGAAGCAGGTAATATATTTGAGTTTGGAATTTCAGGACACTGCTGTTGAAGCCAATATGGCACAGGTCACGCTGAAAGGTCAGTCACCCTGTGCCCTCCATGAGTTTTGATACCACCCCACGAAACCCTCCTGAGAAGGGTATTGTCTGTAGTTTCCTTCATGACGCAGAGGGAATGGAAAAACAGAAAGAAATTCTTGAAGGCAGGGTTGGTAACAACAACGCGGAAAAGACATGAGTCAATCCCATATACAGTTAGCTGGAGAGTATTTAAGGCCCACAGAACACAATATGGAGACCCCCGATTTGACTACACTGACTCCGCCATCATAGAACAGCGTGCCGACCCTTCACTACCACCACTCAAACCCGATTTCAACTACATTCAAACCGTCAGCCGCACTGGGCTTAACACCCCCATCACAACTAATGACATCCTATCCGTCCTTCACTCCAAGAAAAATACAGCTCCCGTCCCTGACTCCATCACATACAGACACATCAAAGAAGCACCCCGACCCTTCCATCAACTCCTTGCTCTTCCATACACATTCATCCTATACTCCGGCATCTACCCTCCCAAATGGAAATCCTCAAAAATTCTCATGTTCCCAAAACCAAATAAGCCCAAATCAGACCCCAAATCATACCGACCGATCAGCCTCACCTCTGTCTTTAGTAAAGTATTTGAAACCATTTTATCAAAAAGAATCTACCAACACCTATCCCAACACTCACTCCTATCCCCAGCCCAGTGTGGTTTCCGCCCAAAACTATCCAACCAAGACCAACTCCTCAAACTAGTTCACCTCCTGACCACCCACACCAACTCCCACCGATCCGCAATCCTCATCCTACTAGATATAGAAAAAGCCGTCGACCGCGTTTGGCACGCCGGACTCATTTTTAAATTACAAACCTTCGCCTTACCCATCACCTACATCCGTACAATAGCCTCCTTCCTCACACACCGCACCTAATTTTTAGCCATTAATAACTTCTTCCCCCGCATTTTTTTCTCCTACCGCAGGTGTCCCCCAAGGATCCGTCCTCTCGCCACTCCTGTACATCCTTTACATTTCTGACATAACCATACCTGCACCACCCACATACATCCTCAAATACGCCGACGACACCGCCTACCTAGCCCTGTATCACACTTCAACAATCACAAAAATTCATACCGAAAGAACTGGACAAATTTGTAAAATGGTGCAACCGCTGGAGACTAATTATAAATCCTAATAAAACTCAAGCCATCATTTTTGTAAAAACTAGCAGAAGATACCGCCTCGCCGACTTCAATATTACCATCTATAGTCATCCCATCCAACAACAACCAACTGTTAAATACCTAGGCATCACTCTCGACCGTCATCTAACCTGGAAACACCACCTCAAAACTATCATCACTAAAGCCACTACCCGACTGAACCTCCTGAAATTACTCACGGGCAAATCCTGGGGACTCCGCAGCAACGTCATCATTAACACATATAAAGCATTCCTCCGCCCCATCCTTACCAATGGTCACCTCTCATGGTTATCCGCTCCCGACCGCTTTTACAATAGACTTCAAATTATAGAACGCCACGCACTCCGTATCGCCTACCGTATCCGACTGCCATCACCCACCCATCTATTGTACACCCAAATGAATTTTCCCCAGATCCTAATCCACTTAGAATCCCTCCGCATAAAATACTCAATCAACAGTCTTCCTAACAATAATCCTATAACCTTAAACCTAATCACCGAACCATCTCCCCATCCCCTACAAACAAGTACCACCCACATTACATCTCCTCAATATCCTTATCCTGACTCATCACACAGACCGACCACCACCAATACCCGACCAAGAGAAGCGACCCAAAATATATCCCACCCTTTAAACCCATCTAACTGAAAACAATTAGTAAATCTGCTTGATATTCTGTAAAACCTTCAAATAACAGCACTCTGATTATGTTTAAAAAACTGAAAAAATCAATAATTATTGTAAAAAGATCTTGTAACTATTATATTTATAATCACATCTTTTGTAAAAATGTAACACTAGGCTGAAGAGCACGACTTGTGTGCTGCCATCCCGCCTTCCCCCCCTGGGAAAAAGAATGAAATGACAATAAAAAAAATAATAATAATAAAAAAAATTATGGAGCTCAGTGGCTCAATATGACGTATTGCTGTGTCTGCCTGCACCGTAAGTCTGCCCAGAATGATGGGAGTCGATTAATATTTCTCTTTCTCTGTGTGTCACTACAGGTTATGAAGTGAAGTAAATTAAAACCACCAATATGACGTGTGTAGCTGCTTTTAAGTGACTCTTAAGATATGGTGAGTTGCTGATGGAAAACTGTCGTGGACTTGTTTGATTGCAAACTGGTGATGCTTTGTGTTACTAGACAATTTTATGAACTTGTTGTTTGAATACGGGTTCCACTTTCGAGTGTAGACCTTTGTAACCAATGTGTTTAAATTGGACAGAATATAATTCGACTTTGTGTTGTTCATCATCTGTCCACTTATTTTATTTGGTAATCAGTTCCTGTCCCCTGTTACTTTGATACTGCTAAAAGTTAATGCGGTCAATCTCCGTCAAAAAAAGAAGTCCGATAACTAGCAAATTAACAAGAATTATTAAAGGTTGGGGGAGGGGGGGAGGGCTGGATGGTTATAGAACCAAGTATCGATCCTTGTGGAAATTCTATTAAAAACCGTTCCTCACTAAATGAAGTACTTAGTGAAGTAGAAAATTGGTTTAACGCAAATTCATCAAAATTAAATTTTGAAAAAAAAAACACATTATATTAGGTTTAAAACAAAAAATTATGCACAGCCAGATTTACAAGTAAGCTATAAAAATAACACAATCTTAGAAACAAAGAGAATAAAACTCCTTGGCAGTAAAATAGATGAACTCTGTTGGCACAAACATAACACTTCACTACTGAATAAGTTAAGTAGTGTCACCTTTGCTATACGAACAGTTTTTTTAACAGCAGACCTAGAATTAAACAAACAGGTGTACTCCTCATATTTTCATTCAGTGGTGTCATATGGCATAGTTTTTTGGGGACACTCTTTACAAAGTAAAAATGTTTTCATAGCTCAGAAAAGAGCTATTAGCATACTGTGTATCATTTTAACCTGTTTACATCTAACTTACAGGTACACAATTTCAATATATGAAACGGAAATAAGTTGCATAAAACATAAAGATCTCTGTCATTAGCACAAATAGGAGTTAATTATTCTGGGATACATCTGCTTAATATACTTCCCAACAGTATAAAACAGTTTGCAGATAGTAAAGATACATTTAAAGAAACACTGAGAAATGATCTTATTGGCAACTCCTTCTACTCCATTCAAGAATTTGAGCAAAATTGTTAATTGAATTCAATATGACTTTTGACAAAATTCAGTTGTAAAAATTAATGTTTATTTTTGTTCTCTTTATTTGTCTTTGTAACATATTACTATTACTATTACTCCGCGATTCACTAAAAGTGTTTGGCGGAGGGTGCATTGCACCTATCAGGAAAGGTAATGGTTTGGAAGGGATATACGGGATATGGAAGGTGGCGCCCATGGGCTATTGTGAGGAACCATCCCAGCATTCGCCTGGAGCGATCTAGGGAAACCATGGAAAACCCAGATCAGGATGGCCGGAGAGCTTTATCGGAAGCTACTCCTGTCCGATTTTGTGTTTACTCGCCCGGTAAATCCATTCTATTCCATTCCCTAATCGCTCGTGGAAAAATGAGTAGAGAAATGAATCGGTTCTGGCCCTGATTTCTCTTATCTTATTTTCGCGGTCATTCCGAGATATGAATGTTGCTGGTAGCAATATTTGTTTGCTGTCATTCCGAAATACGTCAGTCGAGAATTTTTCAATTAGCTTCCGTCGAGAGCAACGCCTTCGGTGCTCCAGGTCTTCCCAACCTAACTCCTTCAACATGGCACTTACGCTTTCCCTCCAACTATATATACCTGTCACGAATCGGGCGGCTCTTCTTTGGACCATCTCTAATGCCTCCATTAATCCCTTTTGATGGGGACCCCATACAGAGCAACAATATTCCAAGTGAGGCCTCACTAGTGACTTGTACGCAATCGATTTAACTTCCGGAGTGCATTGTTTTAAATTACGACCTAGAAATCGAAGCATACGATTTGCTTTCCCAATTACATTCTCGATATGCTCATTCCACGACAAATTATTACGAATTGTAACATATGATTATTTTCACTATGATTATGAGTCATATTCTACGTATGCGTATTAACCATCAAATGTTTCAAATCCCAGAGGTCCTTCCTCAGCAGGGATCCGTGGAACAAGATTGATAAATAAACAAATTTTGTGATGAGTAGGTCCTACGCTATGTCAGACATGTTGAATACTTTTACTGTGTTCCTTACTTTAAATAAATATAACTGCAATGCAGATCATGAGTGGTTATAGACCAACAGATGCGGGGAGCGATGTATAATTTGTTAGTAGGCTATTTTCAGGGACCTGGTAAGCGGTGTTTAGTGGAGTGGCGTGATGTCTACTGTCTTGTGAACGTCATTTCAGCGGGAAGCGACAGGGCTGCAGGCTGACGGGTCCGTTGGCCTTTGCGGCGAGGTAATTCGACCTTGTTGGCGCTGGTGGAGGAGAACAAATCTGCGGCAAGAGACAGCTGTCAGCGGAAACGCCGCTAGTGGACTGGAGTTCGGCAGAGCACAAAGAGACGAGCGTTTTTGCTGCTGCGACCTCGGCAACTGTCCGCAGGGCCCGACAGGGGCCGTTGTGTCGGACGCGCTGAGGCCAGCCACGTGCTAACGAGAATAAAACACAGAGGAATGTCGCAGCCGTCGAAGCTGTTGGAGGAAACAGCTCCCGACAAACAGCCGACAAACTGTTGTGGTAAAAGGTGTTGGCCTACAAGGCATTGACACTAAAATCTTTTGGACAAGGCACTTTGAGCATGTTGTCAAAGATCACGCAGGATGATACTTTCAGATATTACTGGCACTTTGTTAATTAATTAGTTCCACAATTAGCGGATTTTCTCAGTACGGTCGCCAGGTGATTTTTACCTTTCACCTAAGGATGATAATAAACACAGCTTCTGACTTTATTTATGACTTCAATGAAATAAAATAAGGCCGTTGATATACTTTTCACCTCGCTTTTATTCCGTCCAAATGGTCACAGCAAAATACGGATAGGCATTGACTTCGTCCAAAGATACGAAAGCACATTACAGAAACTCCAGCGGATACTCTCCTACAACTCTGACGAACAGGACAACTTGAAAAACATTCCTGTAACATCTCAGAAACAATTACCAACATTTCGCACCACGCAGTCTCCACGAGTTTAAATAGTCGCTGCAGAAACATCGAGAAGGCAATAAGGGAGCTTTCATATACTGCATACATCAATCCCCGGCGTGGTTTTTGCCTCTAGATTATCAGAAGCAAAAAAAGAAGAAAAAAAAAAGGCATTAAAGATAAATGACAAACATTTAACGGTAATTGAAGCCATTGCAATGCAACTCAATACTGATTTAATGAACTCGCCAGATTTTACTGAGGTACTTGAGCATTTGATACACATGTGTCTCTAGACAATGAAATCATCCCATTATAAATACGTGTTCAGTGCAAGAACCCTGGATTGACGGTGAGGGAAACCGATATTACGCTATCCAAATGAAGTTTCAGTTGAGCACCAAGTTTTCTGTACTTGAGGTAAGAGAATATTCTCGTGTGATAGGCCAGGGCTGATTAGGTTGTCCTAGTTTTTGTAGAAACACGCAGATATTCTTTATAAATTGTATACGATATGTTGCTTGTTAAACGCTTTGCGAAGCTTCGGTGAGGAATTAATTCCAGTTTGTGGCATCCAGAATTCCCCATCAGTGTTCAGCTGGATAAGTGCTGCCATGCACGGCGTTTCGACAGCTCACTTTTCCGTCTTCATCGGATGAAATAGGAGGTTGAAGTTGTTATTGCAAAATACGTCACCGATCTGCAGTATAGTTATCGCATAGCATTACGCACGTCGATCAATGTTTTCATAGCCTAATTAATATTAATAATAAGGCCACCTTGGTCACCTTGAACTGTGACGTCACGTAGCCGACGTTCATTGAAGAGTTAACAATGGATAGGGATAATTTCGTTTCTTGTGCGCTGATGTCGCAATTGTCGCAAGCAGAGAAGTGAGATTATATATTTCAGTTTCTCAACTGATTCAATGTGTTTCATCCTGCAGTCTGACCATAGAGAGAAGTATTTGTTTTAATTTCATATATTAATTATCAGTTGCTTGTTGTTTATTTATGTTATTTCAATTTGAATGTTTTCGCTATACTCTCTGGCCACAGATGTGACTACTATAGCGAAACGAGCGTGGTGGGTGAGAGGTAACGCTCTCGACTCACATTCCAGACGACGAGGGTTTGAATCCCCATCCGAGCATCCAGATTTCGGTTTTCCATGGTTTCCCCAAATCACTACAGGCGAATTCCGCGATCGTCCTTCAAAAGGCTGCTGCCGAATTCCTTCCCGTTCCTTGATCCAAGTCCTAATATTCCCCTCTGATGACCTTGACGTCGAAATAAGCAAAGTAACAATAACACAGGGTGAGTCAAAAAGGACTTTACAAATTTCGAATGGTATAGATATTTGTTGAGATGACTTACAGAATCGGAAGATGTGTCATTTTGTAGCAAACAACCTCAAGTTTGACGCACGTAGTGCGTCAATACACCATTCCACCACCACGAGCGCCAGCGTAGTGCACAGTTAAAATGGCTGCTTTCACTGGTGCGGAGCGTGCTCGCTATGTGTTTTAATTTCATGAAACGAACTCTACAACAACTGTTCGTAGTAAATTTCCCAACAAATACGCTAAAGAACCTGGACACGTTCTTGACAGCTCCGAAGTTAATGTGTTTTGTGCCTTTAGCAAATTGAAAGTGTTCTGCCCTTTCTTGTTCACAAGCCGGCAGTCCATTCCAGGCACAAGGGTGTAGGAAGATTTTCTTTTGTAGGTAAGATGGTCTGGGATTGAAGAAAAGATGAAAGCACTCGCTCCATTGGAATTAAATTAGATTAAAAAAAAACCGATATCAAAATTATGGGTTTCATATCACACCACTATATTTTGAAAACTTTTGTCTTAATTTCCTCAGCTTTTCGACAAAGAAAACACACCCAAATTTAAGCTTCGAAATGTGGGGCGTACACTGTTCGAAAATCCGTCAATATCCATTTGGTGGCTTTTGCTTGAATCTCGTCCAATCATAAATGGACATTCCACGTCATATCTAAATGAAATTAGATGACATGGGGAATTGGCACCGGAGCGTTAGCTCCATTTCAATTATAATTAATAATAATAATAAAGAATATATTGATTTATACGTTGCACAATAAAAAGCGAGATATTTAGAAAATGACGTTTGCTTAGAGCACCAACTTAATTAATTTAAAGGAGTAATCGCAGTATCCAATAACATATTGTATGCTTCATTTATTGACTGACATTGAAGATAATCTCCAGAAAAACGTAAAGCGACATTAAAGATAAGTGATAAGAATTTTATGGTGATTGATATCATTTAAATGGGACTGACTATCGAACGTAATTATCGTTACAGATGTCATTACGGTACTCTCTTTGTGCTTTTAATGCGCATGGCTCTCAAACAGAAGAACTCGTCCCACGGATCCAGCGACTATATTGCCGTCATTGACTGTAAACCACTGTTGAATGAGACAGTTCTCATTGGACGGTGATAGAAACCGATAGTCCGCTACTGCCGAAAGCGTTCAGTTGCGCAGCAAATTTTGTATAGGTAAGTAAACAGTATGCTATGATAGGCAGGTGCTTTTTTTTTTATTCTTTTGAAAGTTTTTGTCAAACCTCTGGAATGAATACCTTCCTTTTCCTCTTCTGGAAAGTCCTTAATACTTAGGTCACAAACATTTTTCGAATTGGAAACATTGCACGATAGAAAGAGGGTGAAAAGAATTGTGGGCATGTACAGGGCACATAAAAACGACGAGACGTGGATAAACATAGGTGGAAGTTTTGTAAATAGCATGTGGAAGGTAAGAAAGGCCCATGACAGTAAATTAACAATCGATTTCAGACATACAGGAGTGGGAAAGTTTTCATGTGGAGATAGGGGAGCGAGGTACTGGAACAAGTTACCACAAGGAGGTAATGAACAGTGTACATCAGACTGTGAAGGAATTTAAGGTAAAAATACATTTGAATTGTAAGTAAGTGTTAAGGGCATATTGCTAACGGGGTATTAAGCCACCGCAACTGATTAATAATACCATAATAATGACAATAATAATCGAAGCAGCTCGGTCACTTATGCTTTGTTTCTCTCGCAGTTAGTTTGTGTATGATCTGTTTAATAATTTCTTGTACATACAAAACTTATTATACAGCATAGATGTAGCTTTTATGCTCAGACCCAGCACTTGTATGAAATCTTATTTTAAAAATTATTTATAGCAATATGGGAGTTGATTAATCGTGGATTTATATATTTTTTCTTGTTATTAATTGTGAATTTGTGTATATCTGCCATGTAAATGGACATTGTTTTATGGAGAGAAACTATGTAATATTGTGTAAAACGTTCAAGGAATGTATTGTTCATGAATCATTAATTAAAAGTTTGTAAGTGTTGATGTGATATACGATGTTTGCAGGGTAATTTGCGGCAGTTTTAACTGCTTTATGCTGATAATTTTGCGTGTAAATGCATGTAAACATTATTAACTTCCATTCCGATGTGTTTTTTAATGATTGTGAGTGATTTTTGACAGTTTGTAATTATTTTTTATTTACGGATTTAATTGCTAAAGTGTTGTTAGAATTCTAGAAACGTCTGTCGGAACTCTTTGAATCATTCTGTATCTTTCTGTAGCGTCTATATAAGCAAGCGACAGAAACGAGTTAGTTAGTTGAGCAAAGAGAATTGCAAGCTAATTGAAAGTTAGGATCGCTGGAATATTTGTATGATTGTGCTTAGTATCTCTGGTCGAGCCGATGCCTATTTTGTGTAATGTTACTGTAGAGCTCGTGAAAATAATAATAATAATAATAAAAATAAAAAAATTAAAAAAATTAAAAAAAAAAAAATAAATAAATAAAAATACTAAGTGAAAAGTTATTCTTCACTAAGTCTACGTGAACAATATCGGGGGTCATAGCTAGCATGTTCATTAGTATGTTTATAACGTTGAAATTACTCGATATAACCGAAGTTGACAGTAAGTAGTTCCTGACATGGAAATAATGACATTGAAAATTATTAATTTCTCGAAAGTCTTATTTACTTTGCCTACTGCAGAATGCAACTTTGCTATTCCAACACACGCCAGTCCTGACTTCCTGTCAGTAGATCCAGATACAGCTGCTCAACCAGGACAACGGGGCGTTATCTCCGCTCTGAATAGTCTGTCCAAGACGGATAAAGATTACTACGATTATCGCTGTGTGCCATTCTCGAATATTTGTACGCAATTGCATAACGAAGGCTTTTCAGTAATTTTCGCTTTTTATCACTTTCCACAACCGCACCATTGCAGTCATTATGGCGATGGTATGACTGTTTGACATCACTGGTCGCCTGTGACTTTTGGGGGAAAGGTCGCCTGAATTCCGTTAATGTCTTCTTCCATTATATCGAGTATTTACAACTTTATAAACAAACTAGCTCTTACCCCGACGTCGTATGGGTCGAATTAGAATTATATTGCTGGAGTTGGATATAGAAAGAAGTAAGTTAGGTAAAACGAGTCCCAAACAGAACGGAGTCGGAATAATATGACGGGAAGCGATTACTATATCATTCCACCACCGAACCTGTCTCATTACGATAACTGATTTTCAATGTGTTTAAAAATGACACCAAACTGAAACCGGGGGTGGGAGGGGGAGTTAATTGTGGGAGACTACCTATCAGAATCCTTCTGGCAGATTTTATTCTGGTTTAAAATTAGATAACTTTCTGAATACACCTTATGTCATTACCGTTTTGTAACAAAATTTCTGGTTTTGTTGTCCATTGCTAGAAATAAATATATATATTTTGTACGCGTGGATTTAAATTTTATTGCTAGAATTGGGAACAGACTGCGAGAGAAACAAAGCTCGAGCAACCATTCAGTTAGGCATTCTGTGTCTGTACTAATGATACACAGTAACTCCTTGTCAAATTTCATCAGTATTCGTTTAGCCATTTAGTCGTGAAAACGTAACAAATATACAGACACACGGAGTTACTTTCGCATTTATAATATTAGTGTAAGGTAGTGTAGGTGTGTATACATAAAGTTAGGAATGGATCGGGTATCTCAGATGGTGAAGTTTCTGACGACCCTAGTTCGATCCCCGACGAAGCATAGAATCTTAGTTCGCTGTTAAACGTCCAGAACGACTAACAAGCCCCATACAGCTTGCTGACCAATGAGCTTCAATGGTGATGGCTGGACAAACGAAGAGACAAATAGAGGCATCTCGCTAACATATTTATGATATTGTATGAATGGCTCATGCTGCATAACACAGACCTCACGTTTACCGTAGACTAAAAGTTCAAGAGTTGGCATTTTTGAGGGGAAAGTCGACTTATATTTCAAATAGCAAAGGGCACATGATTAATGTTTCCCTTGTATAATTTTTTAATCGGATGCACGAGGAAAACATTAACGAACTGTCTTTTTTGTGTGTTGTTTCAGTGTATCGGAAGCCATGACGTGGCTTCTAGCTGTGCTGTTGCTTGTTCCCACAGTGACGTCACAATCCATGAGGATCTCTAACGTAGAGGAAATCAGCATTGAGAAACGTCCGTTTCAGGTGAGTAATAATTTCTTGTCGTCGTAATGACCTGGTGACAGGTTTCTATTGGCTGTGCTTTCCGTCCCCGTCTTAGCCACCTTAACCTAGCCCGACAATCCTGCCGGGTACAGGGGACCTACAGTTTAACGTGGACTCTGAACCACGGAAGCGTTCTGGTGTACTTCACATTACACAGCAAGCTGTGATGGGTTAAGGGCCGATGAAAATCCCCGCCGAGACAGGGATTCGAACCGGGGACCTTCAGATCTCCAGTCAGACGCCTTAAACACTGAGCCACCAGACCGCTACCTCAGGTGAACAATAAGCCACGACAATGCAACATGGGAACGTTCCTTAAATCCAGAGATTAACATAAATTTCAACCATGCGCTACTCTCAGCAACTACTAAGATATTCACATGATTTCATTTGTAACCATAAGCGAACTTCCTGCCCTGCAACGGAGATATACTATTTTCCCCCACGTTTCAGCTACAGATTTCAGGACTACTCTTGTAATCTCATCACAATTCTCGGCTGGCACGTATTTATTTATTTATTTCTCGTGTCCAAGACATAACATTACAAGTTGAAACAAAACAAATAAAATTAATTAATTAATATCAAGCTTATGGACTATAGAACACAATTAAATGGAATGTGACCAGAATTCCGCAATCCTGATGGTCTTCTCGTTTGCCCTAAAAAGGTCGTCGATAGTGGAGGTTTCAGGTAGATTCCTGCACACCAGAAGATGTTGTGGGTCCTGCAGCTCACCACATTCACATAGTTCGTTTTCAGTAGTGTAACCCCATTCTTTGATATTAGATCTATATCGGACCTTCAGTTCTTAATTTGTTTAGTGCCTTCCACGTGCCATATGGCTGATTACACCCCACAGCCGGTGCCTTTTTAATATTCCTCCGGTGCCCTTCAGGCAACGAATTTCGCCATAATTCTACACGGCGCGCTCCAGGTGAAGATGTTATGGCTGTAGTTGACTGTAAGAAGCTCTTTCTTGACTTCAGCCTTGTGTGTTGAGGTTCGTGTCCAAACAAAGGGTGTCTGGGGTAGTGTTACAAATTGAAAAAAAATTTTTTTTTCAGATTTGTGAAAAAAACATGAAAGAAAACCTAGCACCCTGTTTTTTTCTAAATTTTTTTTTTCAGAAAACAATATATTTGATAAATTATAGTTTTATTTACGGAAGTTACATTTTACATGTGTGTTTTAAATCTCACTAAATCATATAATGTCTTACACAATGATTCATAAATGTATCTATATAGGCAACATAATTTTATCCATCCTCTTGGTCAGTACCACATTCACTAGTATCAGTACTACCAACTTTAGTTCGGTCGGTGTGGGAATTGTCTATTTCTTCTACTGTCTCCTCTAGATCCATAACTTCAGAAATAGTAACATTTTCTTTTACTGGTTGTATTGCACACAAAAGATTTTGAGATTGCAATTTTAAATTGTGAGCAAGGTACGCACTGTGCATAAAGACTGCGCCGATAGTTCCATATTACGGTCTTCTAAGTTTGAATTTAAATCTATTATCATACAAAATAGGAGCTTTATTTCTTTTCAATCGTTGGTTTATGCCAACGGTTGCAAAGAAATGATTAATAATAACTGACAATTTAATGACTCAGTATCACAATATGCTGCGAGTTTAACAAGTATACGAATATAAGGAAAGCACAATAAGTAATAAAAAGAGGCAAAAAACCGTAGATAAATTTAAAATTCCTAATTTTTCGAAAAGATCCGTAGGTCTACAGATAAATTTGTAGGGCTGGCAGCACTAGTTCAAATAGCGAGTATCAATCCAAACAACGGGGATTCCTTCTCGTTCAACGTACCCTATTTGGGAAATCCCCGTTCGTAAAAGAATACTTCAGACAATGTTGCCAATATTTTTTTAATGTATATAAAATATAGTAGATTTAAAAATTAAGATAAGTACTAAGTATAAACTCTAAAACAGTCATATTTAACGATAAATGCCTTAAAAAATGAAATTTAGTAGTTATGAAAAAAAACATGTCCCAAATAAAACAAGTTATTTTTCACAGGTTTTTTTTCATGTTTTTTTTCAAGTCAGAAAAAACTCCCCCTTTTTTTTTTTTTTTTTTTTTTTTTTTTTTTTTTTTTTTTTTTTACAACACTAGTGTGGGATCTGTTTCCTGTTTCATATTCTCCATCTCTGCAGCTGTTTTCCTTCGATTGTCAGGTGGTGCTATACCCATGATTTGGTATATTTTTCTGACAGGCGCGTGAACGGAGTAAATACTTGCAAAGTTTGAGTTCTACAGTTGCCAAAACGACTTCTTCTGTACTTTTAAGAAAGAGAGCATCCTACATTAGGATCAGTCGCAGGGATCAAAGACATCCTGGAGAAGAAGCAGCCTCCTTGAAGTACAGTGAGCCCGCCATATTACTTGGTTAAAAGACCAAAGATGGACAAATCCAGTCCAAGAGATCACCACAGAGCGAGAGGAAGACCACCAGACCGATGGGAGGAGGACATACGCAGGGTTGTCGGAGTTAACTGGCAGAGGATCACCCCTGGAGAAGACTGCGCAAGTTCTACCTGAACTCATAACTCTAAAGGCGCGTTCCCACGATCCCTTGTAACGAAGGCGAGGCGGGACGGGACGGGACGGGACGAATACTCGACCACACGCCTCTGCTAGCGGAGACGAGACGCAGCTACCCACTCTGAGTCGGTAAACATCACAGGCGTGTGTAGCGGTGCGCTGTTGCCATCGGTTTGCAGCAGCGGTGCGCACCCCTTCTGTTGCTGTAAAGTGCTCTGTGCCAAACGACACTAGGCAACGTGGTGTGGAGGTGGCGGTGAGGTAAGCTAGGACTAACCTGCGGCCCACGGTCGTCCCTACACTTCGGCTAGTGAGGTCCCGGCTCGTGGCGCCTTCGTTAGAAGGGATCGTGGGAATGCGGCTTAAGAAGCGACATCTTTTAAAGATTGAACTGGTTGATGATGGTGATAATGTGAGTGGGGAGTGCTGCTTCGTAGTACCACCAGTAATAAAAGGTTTAAGGGTGGTAAATTAATCTTGGAGGTCATTGATCTAAGAACCAATCATACTAACTCACTTTAGTAACGCTACGGACCATAGTCGATCCAATAGGTTCTCTAAAGAGCTCTGTCTTTCTACCCTGCTCTGGAATGCCTGTCTTTCTTGCGGCTTTCTTGATTGCATCAAGCACCCAAAATCTGGTCTCCGGGTGCTTTCTTCCTTTCTATTATCCTTCGATGATATCCACATCCGTTCTCACTATGTTGGAAAACCACCTTAGCCTTTGTACGTTTACTATTGCCACCAGTATCACGCAACTGGTACAGGACCGTTATCCCTGAATTTTTTTCTTTCTTCTCCAATCAATACCCTGTTGTAATTGTATTAAAAACAATACATTGCGTGACATATCAGTTAAAACAACTTTAAATCATCGTAATGTGCCAGTTAATATGTGTTGAGCTAGGTTGTGACTTTTGAAGAATGTTCAGTATAATAAAAATGCTGTAAAATGCTTGTAAACATTTCGTAATTTCATTTAAAAATGACTTTTTACGATTTTAAACAATTTTGTATAATTAATTGTTTTGTATGTTTTATAGTGTCAATATAATTTTTAGCGGTGCAGGAAAGTCTTTATTGTTTTGCAGAACATTCTGAGACAACTATACAAACTCCAGATAACAGCTTGCAACAGTGCATTAGGGGTCCCCAAAGTGGTCGATACCGACCCCTTGAGGTCGATAAGAGATCTCCAGGGGTCGATTAGTACAGAGGGGTCGAAAGGGGGTCGATTAATACTAAAGAGAATCAATTAAACTGTAGAGGAAAGAAAATAGGAATGCTCTACTAAAAATCAGGTCAATAAATTAAAGTAAAGCTCATCCTCTCAATTCTCGTCTGTTTGCGAAGTCATGTGAAGTAAATGATGAAATATGTGAGAAGTTAAAACAGTGCAACAACCAGCTGTTCTTTTTGGTAGGTCTTTATTTGAATTTTATTCCATCTATCCATAGTTTTGTTCCTATTTTTTGAGACTGTAATAATAGTGGAAAGTATCTCGTTTTTCTGTTAATTTTATTGGGTGGATTTTAAAAATTATTTCGTTGAGTTGTTATGCAGGCCTCTTTATTGCTTAGCATCACTAATCCCAAAAATGATTTAATGTTTCTATTAACTACTTGTGGGGGTCGATAAGAAGGCAAATATCCTGTCAAGGGGTCGACGGGGTAAAAAGTTTGTGGGACCCCCGCCCATAGACGAAAGGCGCGTCATTTGTTTACTGCAGAGTGCTTTAATCTTTGGATACAAAGTCTGGTGGAAAGTTTTATGTACATTTTCCAGAAGTGCATCTACGAAATAAATTCAAGTCGGCATTTCAGTTACGGTGTCCTTAGTTTGATAAAGCTATATGTCATTTGAAAGTCGAAGAGACAAAATGGCATACTTTAGTAGAATTACAAACCACTTGGAGTGAAAAACAATGTACTCAAATCGCAAAATACTGTTACCATTTCGAAATGTTTGCAATGCAGTCTCATGTTGTAAGATTTACCGTCTGCAGTATACTTTTTTTTTTATAATAACTACAAGTGTGTGTCTTACATATGTCTTTTATGTTTATACTATTTGATGATAACCTCAAGTGTGCATCTTAAATGTGTCTTTTATCATTATGCTACACTGTAATTAACTCAAGTGTGTAACTTAAAGTATGTCTAATCATCATACTATTTTGTTACAACTCCAAGGGGAGCGTTCATAAACCACGTAGCTCCATTGTAGCCTCCTGTAACCCGCCCCCCCTCCCCCCACGTAGCCCGACGTCACTTTAGCCTCTAAACCCCTCCCCCCCCACCTCCCCATGTAGCAAGTAGCTTTTTTTCTCTATTGATACCAGAAGACATTTTGTACTGTTTTATCTTATCAGACTAGTAAATTACATACGGAGATAATTAAATGACGGAAATAATAAATATCCACATGTTGTTGTGTATTCTGTACCTCATTTTATCTGTGACAAATAATATGAATGAAAAGCTACATGGGCTGGCTATGAAAATCGCTCCCCACGTATCCCACTGCAGATTTCCAGTCAACCCCTTCCCCCCCCCCCCCCAGACCAAACCACTTAGTTTATGGACGCTCCGAAGTGTGTATCTTAATGGTGTCTTTTATTCTTAAAGGTATCTACAAGTTGGAAATATTTATAAATTGATCCGTAAGATAGAATCAGGTGAAAGTTATCAGCTTTAGTAGTTCCGTGTAACAAATATGTGAAATAACCATAATATTGTACTGGCTGCATGGTCATGTAACCAAGTGAAAAAAAAAAATTAAATAAATACAAGGGGTGATCAAATGAAAAGGTACGAAACGACACGGTGGGTAAAAATGTAGATTTTATTCAAAATATATACCATAGGCCTGAGCACAACGATCCCACTGATGAACAAGCCGCAGGATTCCTTGTTCCCAGAATTCCTGTGACCTTGACGAGACCCAATCCTTCACAGCGTCCTTGAGTACGTCGTCCGAGTTGAAGCGCTTCCCTTTCAGGTGTTTCTTCAGTGGACCAAACACATGGAAATCGCAGGGCGACATGTCCAGACTGTAGGGCGGACGGTCCAACGTCTCCCACTTGAACTTGGCCAGTTCCATGTGTGTGACTCTGGAGACGTGTGGACGCGCGTTATCGTGGAGCAGAACCACACCCTCCGTGAGTAGCCCCGGTCTTTTGTTCTCGATGGACCTGCGTAGGCGTCGGAGTGTCTCACAGTACACATCCCCCACCTGTACGCCATCCTGTCCTCATACGGACTGCCGCTTTTGATAAGAGCCTCTGCCCTCTACTGCACATGCGGGCGCCCGCGCATGCTCCGATCCCAGTCAGAGACTCTGATCGCATACCGAGATATCTCGCTACGTTCTCCCATGGCGGAATATGCAAATATTTAACTGTTACGTCGTTTTTACGTCGTTTCGTACCTTTTCATTTGATCACCCCTTGTAAAACTTGGCGACCGAGTAAATTTGAAAATCTTCATAAATCAGTTTAAAAGCACAAAATTGCGAGTAACTTATCCAGATGATTGAACACAGAAATAAATGTTTGTTTTTGTTTAGGTGTCGCTGGAATATGAGAACCGCTACCAGTGCAGTGGAGCCATCATTAGCGAGCAGTTCGTGATAACGGCGGCGCACTGCTTCATGATGCCGGAGGTGGTCCTGGTTACTGTGCGGGCGGGGTCATCCAACATAATGTCTGGCGGAGTCATCTTCAGCGCGAAGGGCTACTCCACACACCCGCAGATAGATATCATCAACTTATCCTACGACGTGGGCCTGATTCAGATCCAAGGCAGGTTCACCTACAGCGCCAAAATACAGGTAATGCTTTCACTGCTCTGTGGTGGGGATTCCTCAGGTGGTTGACACATGGCGCAAGCAACCGGTTCTTCGTAACTTGGTCACTGTAACTTCCTGGCCCTTTTAAAGGTGTCTGTTACGTCACAGATTATTTTAGTTTATGTCGCTAATTTTGATTTCCCCCTGTTATATCTTGGCATTACATCTGATAACAAGCTTAACTGGGCTGGACGCATTCGACAGGTAGTAGGAAAAGGTTTCAAAATTATGCACTTGTTGGAGAGAGTGATGAGGGGATGAACGGGAAAAGTAATGGAACTGGGTTACAACAGTATGGTCAGACCATTGCTCGAATATGGTAGTGTAGTATGGGACCCACAGTTTGTCTATCAAATACAGGAGTTGGAGAGGGTGCAAAAAAGGGCTGCTAGATTTGTTTCTGGAAATCAGTAACAGATATGATAAAAGAGCTGGAATGGGATTAATTGGAAGACAGGAGGAGGGTGAAGAGGGTTATAGGAATGTTCAAGGCTTATACGGTTTTTTTTTAATGTACTTAATGTCTCTCTAACAGCGAGGTCTTTAGAGACGGGAAAGGATGGGGGTCAAGGAATGGGAAAGAATTCGGCCATGGCCTTTTTAAGGAAGCATCCCGGCATTTGTCTGGAGTGATTTGGGAAACCATGGAAAACCCAAATCTGGATGCCCGGACGGGGATTCGAACCGCCGTCCTCCCGAATGCTAGGCCAGAACGCTATCCTTTACACCACCACGCTCGGTCATATACTGGTGATGAGGCATGGAAAGATATTGGTGTAAGAATTAAAAGTAATGCATGGAAGGGAAAAGAAGACCATGAACACAAACTGGCACTCGATTTCAAGCACAAGGGTGGGGGAAGAGTATCTTTTTTTTTTTTTGTTGATAGGGGTGTCAGGGATTGGAATGGGATACCGAGAGAAATGATGAATAATTTACCAAAAATGTTGAAAGGGTTTAAAATTCTTAGAGGTTAAATGTAGGTGGGTACAGGTAAGGGGGAAGATGAGTGTGTAGGGAGATTGCCACAGGAGCGTGCGCTCCATTACAAGTTAATTAAATATTATTATTACTTTAACGATTACCTTAGGCTTTGTCGCCAATTGTGGAGTCTTTTATGTTACTGATTATCTTAGTCTACAAGTCAATTGTAAAGTCCAAATTTTTTCGTTAGTGAATGCCTTAGTTTATGTCACCGATTGTAATGTCCCCATGTTACCTTACTTATTATCTTTGTTTATATCAACAATTGTAATGTCATCTTTTTACGTTACTAGTCACCTCAGTTTCTGTCACCAGTTGCAATATTCGGTTTTACATTACTGCATACCTTCATTTATGTCATACATTTCAATATCCCAATTTTACCTTACTTATGACCTTATTTTTTGTAAATAATCATAATGTCCCCCTTTTATATTACTCATTCCCTTTGTTCATGTCGACAATTGTAATATGGCCATTTTACTTTCATTTATTATCTTAGTTTTTGTCATTAATGATAATATCCCTCTTTTATATTACTGATCGCTTTTTTTTATATTGCCAATTGTAATGTCCCCGTTTTAAATTACTGATTCCCTGTGATGTCCCATTTTACCCTACTCATTCCCATAGTTTATGTCAACAACTTGTAATATCCCTTCTGCCGGGGTATTAGTTTCGACTTGAAAAACGCCTTGTATGGTGCCAGCTAGCTAAAGTAGCAAAGGTTATTTATTTTAATTAAATAATATTTATGATGGGCTCATCACATGACAATTCTCAGGGGATCACACAGAAGAAATGGGTTCACATTAAAAGAAATTTGAATTTATTCATTAAGACAAAATTTGTTGTCATTTCAAGATCATACATATATGGCAAAAATATGATAGGCAACTCACGTGCTATCCCGGCGGAAAACCCTAGAAGATTTTATGCAACTGAATCACCGAGAAACCCTACGTTCTTTCATTACCGTAGTGTGTTTCACAAATTTTAATATGTTTCACAAATTTTAATGTGTTTTGCAAATTTTATATTACCGATTAAATTAGTTTATGTCTGCATTTCTAATGTTCCCCTCTTACTTTACTTATTGCCTATTTTATGCCAACAATTGTACAGTCTCTCTTTCATCTTACTTATGGGCTTACTTTATGTCAACAGTTTCAATGACCCCATCAGTTTAACAATGTTGAGGTACCTATAAGCTGGCTGGTACCTCAGCACTGCATCCAATAGCAACAATGTAATTATTTTGTTAACCAATGAATTGTTACCAAATTAGGCATCATACGAATCAATGTTAGCTACGTTTTTCTTTCGTCAGAACAACGAACTTTACACTTCAAAACGCCTAGGAAGCCTTCAAGAATAACATTTAAGGCCCTACTCGCCTATGAAATTCCGAAGCGACGCGACTGAGAGTACAGTATCGTCAGTTTGAGTTGCCTGCGAGTATGATGCCCACAGGGGCCCAGTACCACACACTGAGGATACTGCGAAGCGATAAAGACTCTGCGGTCTGTCTTTAAAAGTGGTCATCACCATCACCCTCAACAGTTTCCAGCCTCTGGCCGGGTCTGCTACATCCACAAGCCTATCCATTTCCTTCTTTCATCCCACCACCTCTCTGTCACCACTTTGTTCCAGTCCTCTCCTCTCTTCCGTACACCCTCCTCCACTCCTTTCAGCCATCCATTTCTTGGTCTTCCTCTGGGTCGTTTACCACGCATCTTAATTTCGTGGATTTTTCTTGGGATTCTCTGAACCTCCATTCTCTTGACATGTCCATACCATCTCAGTCTGGTCCTCTCTACCCTTTCCTGTAGGTGTTTCTCTTTTATGGTGCATCTAATCACTTCATTCCTTATTCTGTCCATTTAAGTAACACCCATTCTACCTCTTAAAAACTTCATTTCGCTTGCTTGTACTCTGCTGATGTCCCGCTTCTTCATTGTCCATGTTTCAGCAGCATAAGTCAAGATAGGCACATAATATGTGTGATAGATTACACTCTTGCTTCTCTGTGGCACATCTTTATTCCATATCAGGTATCTAATGCTGCTTAGAAATATGTCTGCTTGTCTTCCTCTTTCACTTATCTCGCCATCATTTCCTCCACATTCCTCTAATACCCTCCCCAAGTACTTGAACCTGTTTACCTTCTTTAGTTGTTCCCCTGCCATCACAATTCCCTGGGTTATCCTATCCTCCTTTCTGGTTGTTACCATGTAATCACATTTCTTTACATTAAATTTCGGGCCATTTTCTTCCACGCTTTCTGTCCATATATCTTTAGAAGTGGTAAGCGTCGGAATTATTACAATACCCTGTTCACCTTCAACTGGCGGCTGAAGGTCACGTTCCCCTTCCCCTCTCGTCAACTCACCCCCGTCACCCGTTGTCTACCCCTCTAACTAAACCAGTCTCCGGGCCCGCTAGTGGAAAAATTGCCAGCGGGCACTCTGCCCCTCCCGATGCAGAGGTGAAGGCGGCAGAGTGGAGATAGAGCAACTAACCTTGAGCCGTCGCTGTTAACTGAACGCACTATAGAAACTAATTAAACGTATTCTTTTCTCAACTTCAGCAACGTGTATGGTTTTTAAAGTGGCGTTAATTATTTAAATTAGTGTTCTTGATGTTAGACAGGAGGAGGATGAGGAGGGTAATGGGAGTGTACAGGGCGTATACTGGCGGTGAGGCATGGAAAGATATTGCAGTAGGTATGAAAAGTAGTTCATGGAAGGGAAAAGATGACCATGACCACAAGCTGGCACTCGATTTCAGACACAAGGGTGTGGGAAAATTTTCTTTTTTAGGTAAGGGTGTCAGGGATTGGAATGAGTTACCAAGTGGAATGATGAATAACCTACCGAAAACATTCAAAGAATTTAAAGTTAAAATTTGTAGAGGGCAAATGTAGGTGAGTGTAGGATAAGAGGAAGTTGGGTGTGTAGGGAAATTGCCACCGGAGCCTGTGCTCCATTGCAATTAAATTAAATTTAAAAAAGTTACACCTCGTATGCCCGACAAGAAAGGAAGAAAGAATTCTCTCAAAATTCTCAATTATAACTTCCTGCATCTCTTGATCAAATGACAGGTTGATACAGTAGAAATGTTATCTCACAAAAAATAAACTTTACTTCTTCTTTCATTAAACTGTTCGTTGATTCTTTTACATTATATCTAACTGTTTACTGCAAAAATTCTTGCAGTTGATTACTATTGCCTGCTGACTATTTATACCAACTATTTATACCAACTATACAGTGAAGGCTGCTTGT
The DNA here is from genome assembly GCA_031002005.1 of Vandiemenella viatica. Taxonomy (NCBI): domain Eukaryota; kingdom Metazoa; phylum Arthropoda; class Insecta; order Orthoptera; family Morabidae; genus Vandiemenella; species Vandiemenella viatica. Next base: position 190,136,376 of record CM061914.1, on the reverse strand, counting down.
TCCCTCCACAATTCGAACTGAACAATATCGCACTACCTCCGACAATAAGTAGAAGTAACAATGTAGCATTGTCAAAGTCTTACACAGCACATTATTAAAGCCAAATGTTAATTAAAACCCGCTTTAATAATTTTAATGATAAAGAAAATTATTGAATACTAATTACACGTACTCTTTTTTTTTCAACTTCAACCACAAACTTAACTCTGAACGTGTGCTCATCCGCCGTGTTTGGCAAGACGCCCAAGATATTTGACGGGTGGCCGACTTCCTTGCAGGTCGCGTGTTGGTGGTTTCCCAGGGCTAGTGGTGTTCAGATACCATCAAAGTATCGATACCTACTCAAGTGAGTAGTACTCAAATTGTCTTACGATACTTAGTCATATGAGTACTGCAAAAGTATCGATACTTACTCATATCGATAGTTTTTTAATTAATGTCGAAATATAAAAATATATGTGACATTTTGCTAAATTATTTATTTTATTTTCCTAGTGTAATAAAAACAAATAACACTTTTAATTTATTTATTAAATTATAATAAAGCTCACATGTAAGCATACTTTGAAGGTTTTGTCTTATCTTTAAATAATTATTTATTATAGCTTTAACACTTTTAGACAATGAAAGTCAGCTTTTGGAAGTTTTCCCAAAAAAGCAATTTTTCCAAATATTTTGGGGACAGCTTGTTTCTTTTGTTTGTCATTGTTTCACCCGCATTAGAAAACAAAAATTCACTCAATATTGACGTTGCTACAACAATGAGATACTGTTGTGCACATTTAAGCAGACAAGGAAATATAAGTTTCATTTTTTCCCATTCTGTAAATGGATTTCATTTTAGAGGCATTACAGTGTTTGACAGGTAGAGAGTTTGTCATTGTGGAGCGTTTTCTTTTTCTTTGTGATGTTTCCAGAAGTGACATTCCTGTGAAACGCTGGCTGAAGCAACTTTTTCTTCCGATTCACAAGGGCTACTTAGTTGCTTATGAACAATTCCTTTTAGTTTTTGTGTGGGGCTGCGCGGGGACGACCGTTGGCCAGGTATAGCGAAATGCGCGCCAAGTACAGCTTTATTATCGTACAATGAAATAGGGACCTAAAACAAACTCTTTGAGATTAGATTGCCTATTCTAAGATTGATTTTGTTTGATTTTCAATGCTACCAACTTGTAGTCAGAGGGAAATTAATTTCGCAGGCGCGACTGAGTAGCGCAGCAAGGTTGATGCGCTTAGAATTTGACACCGGGTACGTTTCGATACTTTCGATTCGATACAAGTACTTTACTTCCGATACCGAGTAAGTATTGAATGAATTTATTCGAATACGAAAAGTACTCGGTATAGAAACAAAGTGTCGAGTACTTACTCGTATTTATTTGAATCGGAACATCACTACTCACAGCCCGTAACAGTGGGCTGGCAGCGGTGGCGCGCGTCTGTCCGTCGCCCAGTCGGTAAACATCAAACGCCCGGTAGCTAAAACGGCACTATAGTCGGCGTCATGAAATCAGACCTGCCAAGGTCAGGTAGTCTCCACTGCCTCCCCTGCCCGCACCATTGCCACATTAGCTTTTGCCGGTCGTCCATGCGTATCTTTACACGCTGTCGCTTTATTTCCTTAGTTTAAGGCCTATTCGAGTAATGTTAACGGTGGTGATGTTCAGGAACATAATCATGCAATTAGTGTATTAACAGACAGAAGTAATATTCGCGAACCTGCAGGTCGCCTGGGCATTGGAAACCTAGTTGAAATCATTGTAGCAGATATTTTAAAGTATTTTTAAGGAATATTACCAATGACATATACGCAAAAAAAAAAAAAAAATACTTCGATAAATACTGACATGGAGGTATTTGTGGCAGTCATTTCTATGTATAATCGGTCCCTTATATTTGATAAATTGGCTTTTGAAGTTTTCTCGCGAAATTTGTAATGTATGGTCCATTGTGTACAATGACAATAATAATTCTTACAGAAGCTGAAAATAGCTTTTCTGTGGAGGACAGGGAATATGTTTCTCAGTCGTAAACGAACCGACCGACCAGCCGGTACTGGAGCATGCGCTGCGCGCAATCATTCGCGCAAATATAAACTGTGAAACAATCCAAAAGGGGTTGTCTGAAGAGGCTTTGCCTGCTACCAAAATCAATTTCAGTATTTTCTTAGAAACTTTCTCGCTGGAAGTTTTTACGTAAACACATAAAACGGAAGTAAGTCAGCGACAACTTTTTACATTGCACAGTAGAAACAAATAAGCGCTTCGTGTAACATTTTTTTAAATTTTTATTCACATGCTTCCCTATTTAATGAATAGAATGTATTCGGTATGAGTCTGTTAACTTTCAGGAAGGCACATAATTTTTTTTGAGTTATTTCTTATTATTTTTATTGTTTTTTCTGTCAGTTGAAGTGAAAAAGTATTTTGATTTCTAATTTTCATGGAAACAAATTACTATTTTTTTTAAAACAGTCACACAAATTTTTGGAATTATAAAGCACATCACCTTGTTCCGCATGTCAAGTATTATGTTTTAGAATTTTTTTCGCACCCATTACTGAAAGTTGATTTTTTTGCTGATTTGCAACACTGTTCGGATACTCCGTGACCTTCACAGGACTAATTCCGTGCTGCCACTACAGTCAACGTGGTGGGGAGCGCTAGGCTATGGCGAGTGCTGCATTAGGCTGCATGACGCGGCCTATGAAACCATGGACTATAGGAAACCAGCTTAAGACTGGTAGGATACCATATGATGCGCGTCCCTTGCGAGTGAAGGCTTTTGTGCCTTCCTGTTACACAACATGGGAAGTGATTTACCAGACACTGTCAAGATACTCAAGTATCCATCGCGTCGCCTGGGATTGCGCAGTGTGAAGAGGGCCCAACAGTAATCGAAAGATACCGAGCGAACCTCGGTCGCCCCGTCGTAGGCCTACCGATGATTTGTATTGCACCAAATTAAATAGGCCAAGAGGACGGTGATGTTTGAGCATTACTTCCCGTGAGATCCTACCGTTTTACCCATCCCCAATTCTAACTTTGACGAAGCTGGTTCATTCCCACCTGCATTAACGACGGTGCTGCGACCGATACCAGGATCGACTCGAAGACCTCCAGATGCACCCTTCCAGACAGACCATCTTCGCAGTACAGTTTCGATCATTACTCTTCCCCCCCCCCCCCCCAGCATTGTACCTGGTGGGGAGATTTACTAGCCAACCATTGAGCACGTTGATGCACAACGAAAGTTAAATCGATTGCATACAAGTCACTAGTGCGTCCTCACCTAGAATATTGTTGTTCTGTATGGGGGCCCCATGAAAAGGTGTTAATGGAGGCATTAGAGAAGGTCCAAAGAAGAACCGCCCGATTCGAGACAGGTATATATACAGGGTGGGGCATTTAATATGTTTTCTGGAAATATTTCGGAAAGAAAGCAATTTAACAAACAATAACCTATATAAAAAATAATCGTACAGTAGGGGGCTACAATTATGTGATATTGGTTTTTTCACAGGTGGCGCTGTTGTCGTTACAACAAGGTCAACTTAATTCTTTTAAATGGGAACCCCTATTTTTTTTTTGAAGATTCCGATTCCACATGAAAAAATAAAAATAGTTTGCTTAACTCACTTTCTGTTAAACCCACAGATGGCGCTGTAATCGCGAAAAATGAATATTCGCGTTTTTTGTGTATAATTTTAATTATTGTTTAAATAATTACATGTAATTTTCATTCTGTAAACATGGAAGGTAATTTTAAAGGATAATGACGAAATTGATTTTTAAATGCTTTTTCTTACTTATTTGCAGCCATGTCTACAGCAGGTGCTCAAAAAGGTGACCATTTACTTCCAGACATTTTCTTACCCTTTGCAGAAATGATGCCTGAACAGCTCGAAGTGTGTCAGAAAATGTCTGGAAATAAATGGTCACCTTTTTGAGCACCTGCTGTAGACATGGCTGCAAAAAAGTAAGAAAAAGCATTTAAAAAATCAATTTCGTCATTATCCTTTAAAATTACGTTCCATGTTCACAGAATGAAAATTACATGTAATTATTTAAACAATAATTAAAATTATACACAAAAAATGCAAATATTCATTTTTCGCGATTACAGCGCCATCTGTGAGGCTAACAGAAAAGTGAGTTAAGCAAACTATTTTTATTTTTTCTTGAGAAATCGGAATCTTAAAAATAATAATAATAATAATAATAATAATAATAATAATAATAATAAAAATAGGGGTTCCCATTTAAAAGAATTAAGTTGACCTTGTTGTAACGACAACAGCGCCACCTGTGAAAAAACCAATATCACATAATTGTAGCCCCCTACTGTACGATTATTTTTTATATAGGTTATTGTATGTTAAAATGCTTTCTTTCCGAAATATTTCCAGAAAACATATTAAATGCCCCACCCTGTAGATTTGGAGGTAAAGTGCGATGTTGAAGGAGTTAGGTTTGGAAGACCTGGAACACCGAATGCGTTGCTCTCGACAGAAGCTAATTGAAAAATTCACGACTGACTTATTTCGGAATAACAACATACTAGTATTGCTGCCGGCAACATTCATATCTAGGAATGACCGCGAAAATAAGATAAGAGAAATCAGGGCCAGAACCGATTCATTTTTGTACTCATTTTTCCCACGAGCAATTAGGGAATGGAATAGAAAGGGATTACAGGGAGAATAAACTTAAAATCAGACATGAGTAGTTCTGGATAAGCCGCTCCGACCATCCTGATCTGGGTTTTACTTGGTTTTCCTCTATCATTCCAGGCGAATGCCTGGGTGGTTCTTCACAACAGCCCATGGGTGCCACCTGCTTTGTCGCGTATATCCCTTACAAATCATTACGCTCTCGAATAGGAGAAATACACACTCCGGTACACACTTTTAATGAATCGTGAAGTAATAATAATAAATAAATAATCCTTCTCAGAATGACGTCGTGATTCGCAAGCAATTGCCGCCTCTGGTGAACCACTCAGCCTGTCTCTGCCCCCCTCCCCCTCCCCCCCGAGTGTTGGAATTGTTTGCTAATGCCGTCGCAACTGACTCAGCTGGCTGTAGTGCTTTGTGAAATGTTACATACATCCCCTTAGTTCTCTAATGCCTCTGTAGAGGGTGCTGGTGTTTACCATTGCTGTCGCAAGTGACCCAGCTGGCTGTAGTGCTTCGTGAAATGTTACATACATCTCCTTAGTTCTCTAATGATACAATAGATGGTGCTGATGTTTACCATTGCTGTCGCAAGTGACCTAACTGGCTGTAGTGCTTTGTGAAATGTTACATACATCCCCTTAGTTCTCTAATTCCCCTGTAGAGGGTGCTGGTGTTTGCCATTGCTGTCTCAACTGACCTGGCTGGCTGTAGTGCTTTCTGAAATGTTACATACAACTCCTTAGTTCTCTAATGCCACTGTAGAGGGTGTTGGTGTTTGCCATTGCTGTCGCAGTGACCTAGCTGGCTGTAGTGCTTTGTGAAACGTTTAGTTCTCTAATGCCACCGTAGAGGGTGCTGGTGTTTGCTGCAGCGCGTCCCGTTGGCGCTGAGTCTGCCGGAGCCCGGCTCGACGGCCACTCTGTCGGGCTGGGGCTGCGGCGACGTCGCCCACTGTGATGCGGCGTCCGCGATGCGGCAGCACTCCGTCAAGGTCGTCGACCTCGCCTCCTGCGCCTCGGCGTGGTCGGCCCAGTCACTGAACATCACCAGCGCCAACGTGTGCTCCGAGAGCACGTGCGAGGCCGGGGGAGGCGCACCCCTCACGGACGCCACCGGGAGCCTCGTTGCCATCACCACCGCCGACGGCCAGTGCGCCAACCACGAGCTTCCCTCGCTGTACACCAGCGTCCCAGAGATACTGACCTGGATCTGCGATAAGACTGACGAGATTACAGGACACTGCGGTGGTTCCGACAAGGGCCTTCAGTAGCTGCTGGAAGACGTCTAATGTTGCACACGACTTGTCAAAAAAATGCACCGACTTCTGAATAAAGATACGAAAAAACAACAAATCTGTAAACTCCTCTTCAACCTTACATTGTTTTCCTCATATGTTCTTCTTCTCATTTTGAGGAAGCATCAATGAGGTACGCCGTTTATAAATCGGCCTCCGATTGTACAAGGGGTGATCAAATGAAAGGGGACATCCAATAATTACGTGAGGTGAAATAGGGGAGGGGGGGGTCCTGCGAAATCTCACCAAAGGGGGGAAAGGGGGGGTGTCTACGGAAATTTCGCGTGAGATTTTGCGAAAAATTTAGGGACAGTATAGCCAAAAAAAAAGTCTACAATTAGCGCCAAAGTCGATTTTAGGACGGTATTTCGTCAAAAAAGTTAGGGTGTGACCTTAAAAAAACAAAAAGGTCTACAAAAGTTTCCAGGGCGATTTCTAAGCGGGTTCTCACGTACCAGGTCTCACCAGAGGGGGGGGGGGGGGTCCGGCCAGATCTCACGAAATCTCACCAGGGGGGGAGGGGGGGTCCAGAAATCCGGAAAAACACCTCACGTAATTTGTGGATGCCCCCAAACGACACGGTGGGTACAAATGTAGACTTTATTCAAAATATACACCATAGGCCTGAGCACAACGATCCCACTGATGAACAAGCCGCAGGATTCCTTGTTCCCAGAATTCCTGTGACCGTGACGAGACCCAGTCCTTCACAGCGTCCTCGAGTACGTCGTCCGAGTTGAAGCGCTTCCCTTTCAGGTGTTTCTTCAGTGTACAAAACACGTGGAAATCGCAGGGCGACATGTCCGGACTGTAGGGCGGATGGTCCAACGTCTCCCACTTGAACTTGGCCAGTTCCATGTGTGTGACTCGGGAGACGTGTGGACGCGCATTATCGTGGAGCAGAACCACACCCTCCGTGAGCAGCCCCGGTCTTTTGTTCTTGATGGTCCTGCGTAGGCGTCGGAGTGTCTCACAGTACACATCCCCCACCTGTACGCCATCCTGTCCTCATACGGACTGCCGCATCATTTGGACACCGCTTTTGATAAGAGCCTCTGCTCTCTACTGCGCATGCTCCGATCCCAGTCAGAGACTCCAATCGCATCCCGAGATGTTTCGCTACGTTCTCCCATGGCGGAATATGGAAATATTTAACTGTTACGTTTTTACGTCGTTTCGTACCTTTTCATTTGATCACCCCTTGTATCCTACGCATTCATCGCTATAGTCACCGACACGGAATTATAGTGCGCACCGCGTAGGAATGCGTCAGTACCTTGCTTCTTCTCACCTGAGTTTCATTTTGTGAAATTAGAAGCTAATTTGGCTTTTATTACTTTGTGGTTACTGAGGTTACCGAGGTGTCGAGACAGAGGCAGTCAGCTGAGAACAACTACAGATACCTGATGAAGACAGCATAGTCAGCTGTCGAAACGTCGTGTTTTTACACCACCATCCGGCTGGACACTCGAGAAGATTTTGTTGCATCAACATCAGCATTAACTTTGCCCAAATAGGCCTTAGGCTAAGTGACCGGGTTCGAAGATACGCATGGCTGACTGGCAGAAACGAATGTGGCGATGTCGCCGACCCAAACTAAGGACTGTGGGGTGGTGCGGGCATGGGAGTGCGTCACCTTGCAAGGTCTGATTTCATGGCGTGGACTTAACCTTTACGGGGAGGAAATGTATTGCAAACAGCTGGGAACCTGAAGATGTCACTATTGGCCGAAAAGAGTCAAACAAACTACAGCCAGGGGAAAAAAGGATAAAAAAAAAGAAAGATGCTTGATATCGAATTTCTAGATTCTCTATAACAAGATACCTGATAATGACAACAGAAGACATAGTCGAAACGTTGTCATCTTTTTATGACACTATGCAGCTGCAAACCCGGGAGGGTTATTATAAGATTGTTCGTGGTTTAATTAATACGGTAATTAAGTAGTCCACGATACGTTTCAATTCAAACTTGTTTATTTTCTTAAAACACGACGTGAACGATACTGTTTACATGCATAGATACAATCCAGAGATCGCATACAACAGTTCTTCCGCACACAATAGGCTACAGTTCCTGGCCGTCGTAAAATTCAGTCCGTGAAAACTTCGCCGAAAAAAACTAACTGTTTCTCTGTCTTTATATAAACTACACCGAAATTTCTAGAACACATCAAAAGATTCCGACAGATAATTCTCGAACATAAAAAATACTTAAACAATTGAAACATATTAAAACAATCAGAATTAATACATAATCATTTACAATCAATACAAAATGGTTAGAAATGGAAATTAAAGATAATTAAACACAAAATTATTCACAGAAATCATTTTGAACTGTAGCAAATTGTCCTTTAGACATCGTAACTTGCATTAATACTTGGAATTACGAACATTTAAGTATTGTCTTGCACTATTCTGTTCTTAAACATATTAAATGGCCTTTAAATAATAATTTCTTTTCGTAAAATAAAGTCTATATACATTGATTTACAGGAAATTGCAAAACAAACCTACCAGATCGTATTCAACCAAACTCCAACCTACTACAAATGGTTCATAAAATACAATTTCATTTAATTTTTTTTTTCATCTGCTTAACGTCTCTCTAAAAGCGAGGTATTTAGAGACGGGAAAGGATGGGGGCAAGGAATGGGAAGGAATTCGGCCATGGCCTTTTGAAGGAAGCATCCCGGCATTTGCCTGGAGTGATTTGGGGAAACCATGGAAAACCCAAATCTGGATGCCCGGACGGGGATTTCATTTAAGTTTAGGTTTGGGGGCTGCTACACTATGTCGCGTGAGATGAGATGTTATCCAATCATCCGTCTCAGCTTAGTATTACGGAGCGTGGTGGGTGAACGGTTATTGTTCTGGCCTCGATTTCGGAAGGATTGGTTCGAATTCCCTTCCGAGCATCCAGATTTGGGTTTTCTATGGTTTCCCTAATTCACTCCAGGAGAATGCCGGGATGCTTCCTTCGAAAAGGCAATGGCCGAATTCGTTTCCGTTCCTGGCACCTGGTCCTTTCCTGCCTCTAATGACCTTGATGTCGACAAAGCATAAAGCCATAAGGAAAATAAAACAATCTAGTATTCTAATTATCAGGTTCTAAAAATACCCAACGAAGGGCCAAAAAACTGCACTATTCAGTTGCCTACTACATTTGTAATTTTGAATTTTTTTTTCCGATGTTCTTGCACACGAATCATGCAGATGTCCCAAAAGGTGAAAAGACAGCTCCACATACCTGGATTCCAGGGGGCAGCCTACCTGCCGTGATACCGTGACAGTACGTACCTGTGGACAGAAAGAGAAATTTCTGTTATAATTACAAGCGCAGTACTGAACAACGTTCCGCAGGTATTAGTTGAGAGCCAAGGAATCAACCAATAAAAACCGCTTATTACTGTAATGTTGAGTAACTTATTAAGTCTAGAAATATCACATCGAGTATAAACGTCGGTTGTTGTGTGTTCCACCATAATGACGACCATGAATTCAGTTTTAGCAATAAGAATTTCATACCGAGCGTGGTGGGTGAGCGGTTAACGTTCTGGCCTCGCATTCGGGAAGACGTGGGTTCGAATCCCCGTCCGGGCATCCAGATTTGGGTTTTCCATGGTTTCCCCAAATCACTCCAGGCGAATGAAGGGATGCTACCTTCGAAGGGCCATGGCTGAATTCCTTCCCGTTCTTTGCGCCAATCCCATCCCGCCTCTAATGACCTCGCTGCCGACGAGGCGTAAAGCACAAGCAAAAAAAAAAAAAAAGAAATATTTTTATACCAAGCTTCGGTCGCCATATGCGACAACTTGATCACTTCTTAGGCTGTGGAAGGTCCGAGGAATGGAACATCGAGGGCCATTTGAAACAGAACAAAAACTCAAAGATGCGGGATTTGTATTTCAAATTCTCTCATTTTTCCTGAAATTTAGCATGCTGCCAATTCATGCTGTGGGGAGGCATCTAGTCGCCAACATTTCTTCCATTTCAAATGGAAATATGTAGATGGGGTTTGATATACCCAGATAGTAAAATGAAATAAATTCAATAAATTAAATTTAATCAAAAGTTACTAATAGAAACTATATTGTAATAACTAAGAATGAGTGGGTTTAAGAAAAATACGTGCGTTGTTATATATTACGAAAGACTTTTTTTTTTTAAATGAAAACAAAACTTTTTTAAAACTTAAAAACAATTAAAACGTTATTTGAGTACTAAATTCAAATGTCAGATGTTACAAACACAGTCGTTTCAGTTTATGAAACTAGAATTTTATCTCCTTGTAAACTATGTGAATTTGACATAAAAATAAGAATGTTACTTGAAATCATCAGTTACCGCAATCTTGACCAAAAAACATAGCAGTGTGTTACATTTTATACAGAGATATCTAGCCTTTCTATCTTCTATCTCGTATTCTGTCTGTATTGTACATCTTTGCACTGTATTAGACCTTTTTGACAGGGGTGCTTGTCGGATTTCAGGAGATTTTTGAAAGTATTTTTCAATTCTGCTGCGCAGATCTCCAGGAAACCTTTGGTTCTTTTTGTTTTTGCTCAGGTGGTCTTTTACTAAAGAAAAGTCAAATTCTAGAATTAATTTTCCTCTTGAATTAGTTTCATTTTACACTAGATACATGAGGAAAATTATTTTCGGGTCTGGTGCGAATTTTACTCCTGTATGGATTTTTCTGCCATTTCGTAACCCCATCTTCACCTATATGGGGTCCCAATCAAAAGGTATTAATGGAGGCATTAGAGATGGTTCAACGAAGAGCCGCCCGATTCGTGACAGGTATATATAGTTGGAGGGAAAGCGAAGTGCGATGTTGAAGGAGTTAGGTTGGGAAGACCTGGAACACCGAAGGCGTTGCTCTCGACAGAAGCTAATTGAAAAATTCTCGACTGACGTATTTCGGAAAGACAGTAAACAAATATTGCTACCACCAACATTTTTATCTCGGAATGACCGCGAAATTAAGATAAGAGAAATCGGGGCCAGAACCGATTTATTTCTATACTCATTTTTTCCACGAGCGATTAGGGAGTGGAATAGAAAGTATTTACCGTGCGAGTAAACTTAAAATCCAACAGGAGTAGATTACGATAAAGCTCTCCGGCCATCCTGATCTGGGTATTCTATACTCATTTTTTCCACGAGCGATTAGGGAGTGGAATAGAAAGTATTTACCGTACGAGTAAACTTAAAATCCAACAGGAGTAGATTACGATAAAGCTCTCCGGCCATCCTGATCTGGGTATTCTATACTCATTTTTCCACGAGCGATTAGGGAGTGGAAATAGAAAGTATTTACCGTGCGAGTAAACTTAAAATCCACAGGAGTAGATTACGATAAAGCTCTCCGGCCATCCTGATCTGGGTATTCTATACTCATTTTTTCCACGAGCGATTAGGGAGTGGAATAGAAAGTATTTACCGTGCGAGTAAACTTAAAATCCAACAGGAGTAGATTACGATAAAGCTCTCCGGCCATCCTGATCTGGGTATTCTATACTCATTTTTCCACGAGCGATTAGGGAGTGGAAATAGAAAGTATTTACCGTACGAGTAAACTTAAATCCAACAGGAGTAGATTACGATAAAGCTCTCCGGCCATCCTGATCTGGGTATTCTATACTCATTTTTTCACGAGCGATTAGGGAGTGGAATAGAAAGTATTTACCGTGCGAGTAAACTTAAAATCCAACAGGAGTAGATTACGATAAAGCTCTCCGGCCATCCTGATCTGGGTATTCTATACTCATTTTTTCCACGAGCGATTAGGGAGTGGAATAGAAAGTATTTACCGTACGAGTAACTTAAAATCAACAGGGTAGATTACGATAAAGCTCTCCCGGCCATTCTGATCTGGGTATTCTATACTCATTTTTCCACAAGCGATTAGGGAGTGGAATAGAAAGTATTTACCGTGCGAGTAAATTAAAATCCAACAGGAGTAGATTACGATAAAGCTCTCCCGGCCATCCTGATCTGGGTATTCTATACTCATTTTTTCCACGAGCGATTAGGGAGTGGAATAGAAAGTATTTACCGTGCGAGTAAAACTAAAAATCCAACAGGAGTAGATTACGATAAAGCTCTCCGGCCATCCTGATCTGGGTATTCTATACTCATTTTTTCCACGAGCGATTAGGGAGTGGAATAGAAAGTATTTACTCGTGCGAGTAAACTTAAAATCCAACAGGAGTAGATTACGATAAAGCTCTCCGGCCATCCTGATTGGGTATTCTATACTCATTTTTTCCACGAGCGATTAGGGAGTGGAATAGAAAGTATTACCGTGCGAGTAAACTTAAAATCAAACAGGATTAGAGTTACGATAAAGCTCTCCGGCCATCCTGATCTGGGTATTCTATACTCATTTTTCCACGAGCGATTAGGGAGTGGAATAGAAAGTATTTACCGTGCGAGTAAACTTAAAATCCAACAGGAGTAGATTACGATAAAGCTCTCCGCCATCCTGATCTGGGTATTCTATACTCATTTTTTCCACGAGCGATTAGGGAGTGGAATAGAAAGTATTTACCGTGCGAGTAAACTTAAAATCCAACAGGAGTAGATTACGATAAAGCTCTCCGGCCATCCTGATCTGGGTATTCTATACTCATTTTTTCCACGAGCGATTAGGGAGTGGAATAGAAAGTATTTACCGTGCGAGTAAACTTAAAATCCAACAGGAGTAGATTACGATAAAGCTCTCCGGCCATCCTGATCTGGGTATTCTATACTCATTTTTCCACGAGCGATTAGGGAGTGGAATAGAAAGTATTTACCGTGCGAGTAAACTTAAAATCCAACAGGAGTAGATTACGATAAAGCTCCGGGCCATCCTGATCTGGGTATTCTATACTCATTTTTTCCACGAGCGATTAGGGAGTGGAATAGAAAGTATTTACCGTGCGAGTAAACTTAAAATCCAACAGGAGTAGATTACGATAAAGCTCTCCGGCCATCCTGATCTGGGTATTCTATACTCATTTTTTCCACGAGCGATTAGGGAGTCGAATAGAAAGTATTTACCGTGCGAGTAAACTTAAAATAAAACAGGAGTAGATTACGATAAAGCTCTCCGGCCATCCTGATCTGGGTATTCTATACTCATTTTTTCCACGAGCGATTAGGGAGTGGAATAGAAAGTATTTACCGTGCGAGTAAACTTAAAATCCAACAGGAGTAGATTACGATAAAGCTCTCCCGGCCATCCTGATCTGGGTATTCTATACTCATTTTTTCCACGAGCGATTAGGGAGTGGAATAGAAAGTATTTACCGTGCGAGTAAACTTAAAATCCAACAGGAGTAGATTACGATAAAGCTCTCCGGCCATCCTGATCTGGGTATTCTATACTCATTTTTTCCACGAGCGATTAGGGAGTGGAATAGAAAGTATTTACCGTGCGAGTAAACTTAAAATCCAACAGGAGTAGATTACGATAAAGCTCTCCGGCCATCCTGATCTGGGTATTCTATACTCATTTTTTCCACGAGCGATTAGGGAGTGGAATAGAAAGTATTTACCGTGCGAGTAAACTTAAAATCCAACAGGAGTAGATTACGATAAAGCTCTCCGGCCATCCTGATCTGGGTATTCTATACTCATTTTTTCCACGAGCGATTAGGGAGTGGAATAGAAAGTATTTACCGTGCGAGTAAACTTAAAATCCAACAGGAGTAGATTACGATAAAGCTCTCCGGCCATCCTGATCTGGGTATTCTATACTCATTTTTTCCACGAGCGATTAGGGAGTGGAATAGAAAGTATTACCGTACGAGTTAACTTAAAATCCAACAGGAGTAGATTACGATAAAGCTCTCTCTGGCCATCCTGATCTGGGTATTCTATACTCATTTTTTCCACGAGCGATTAGGGAGTGGAATAGAAAGTATTACCGTGCGAGTAAACTTAAAATCCAAACAGGAGTAGATTACGATAAAGCTCTCCGGCCATCCTGATCTGGGTATTCTATACTCATTTTTTCCACGAGCGATTAGGGAGTGGAATAGAAAGTATTTACCTTGCGAGTAAACTTAAAATCCAACAGGAGTAGATTACGATAAAGCTCTCCGGCCATCCTGATCTGGGTATTCTATACTCATTTTTTCCACGAGCGATTAGGGAGTGGAATAGAAATTAGTATTACGTGCGAGTAACTTAAAATCCAACAGGAGTAGATTACGATAAAGCTCTCCGGCCATCCTGATCTGGGTATTCTATACTCATTTTTTCCACGAACGATTAGGGAGTGGATAGAAAGTATTTACCGTGCAAGTAAACTTAAAATCCAACAGGAGTAGATTACGATAAAGCTCTCCGGCCATCCTGATCTGGGTATTCTATACTCATTTTTCCACGAGCGATTAGGGATGGAATAGAAAGTATTTACCGTGCGAGTAACTTAAAATCCAACAGGAGTAGATTACGATAAAGCTCTCCGGCCATCCTGATCTGGGTATTCTATACTCATTTTTTCCATGAGCGATTAGGAGTGGAATAGAAAGTATTTACCGTGCGAGTAAACTTAAAATAAAACAGGAGTAGATTACGATAAAGCTCTCCGGCCATCCTGATCTGGGTATTCTATACTCATTTTTTCCACGAGCGATTAGGGAGTGGAATAGAAAGTATTTACCGTGCGAGTAAACTTAAAATCCAACAGGAGTAGATTACGATAAAGCTCTCCGGCCATCCTGATCTGGGTATTCTATACTCATTTTTCCACGAGCGATTAGGGAGTGGAATAGAAAGTATTTTACCGTGCGAGTAAACTTAAAATCCAACAGGAGTTAGATTACGATAAAGCTCTCTCCGGCATCCTGATCTGGGTATTCTATACTCATTTTTTCCACGAGCGATTAGGGAGTGGAATAGAAAGTATTTACCGTGCGAGTAAACTTAAAATCCAACAGGAGTAGATTACGATAAAGCTCTCCGGCCATCCTGATCTGGGTATTCTATACTCATTTTTCCACGAGCGATTAGGAGTGGAATAGAAAGTATTTACCGTGCGAGTAAACTTAAAATCCAACAGGTAGATTACGATAAAGCTCTCCGGCCATCCTGA
>CM061914.1:190042312-190120311 GCA_031002005.1 Vandiemenella viatica | reverse complement strand
TGAAGTTGAGTTACAGGCTGAGCAGCTGGCGCGGTCGAGTGGCGATAACAAAAGGGAGCATTGTGTTAGACTCGACCCCTCTTTAGGGCAGCAACCTCTGGCTCAACGAGCGAAATTTGTTATCAGCTATCGGAAATATTGTTTTTTTTAAAGTATTTTTTAGGTAAATAGAAAGCTCAGGTTTTTTCAATCAACGCTGTATAAATTTTATCATCGTACTTAGTGTGATTGGGGTAGAAATGACGTGCTTAATATTACGTTAAATGAGTTTTCAGAAATGTGTTTTCGTCGTATGTTTAAAGACATTAATTCCTAACTTAAGAAAGAAACCTCATTGGTTTAAATCGCATTTTATTAAGCGCTCAATATAAAGTATATTGCTTATTCCCGTCCATTGAATGCCGTCAAACAACGATCGCTGGTTCGAATCCCGTCTGAGCATACATATTCTCGTTCGTCGTATGTTTAAAGATGGTTTAAATCGCATTTTATTAAGCGCTCAATATAAAGTATATTGCTTATTCCCGTCCATTGAATGCCGTCAAACAACGATCGCTGGTTCGAATCCCGTCTGAGCATACATATTCTCGTTCGTCGTATGTTTAAAGATGGTTTAAATCGCATTTTATTAAGCGCTCAATATAAAGTATATTGCTTATTCCCGTCCATTGAATGCCGTCAAACAACGATCGCTGGTTCGAATCCCGTCTGAGCATACATATTCTCGTTCGTCGTATGTTTAAAGATGGTTTAAATCGCATTTTATTAAGCGCTCAATATAAAGTATATTGCTTATTCCCGTCCATTGAATGCCGTCAAACAACGATCGCTGGTTCGAATCCCGTCTGAGCATACATATTCTCGTTCGTCGTATGTTTAAAGATGGTTTAAATCGCATTTTATTAAGCGCTCAATATAAAGTATATTGCTTATTCCCGTCCATTGAATGCCGTCAAACAACGATCGCTGGTTCGAATCCCGTCTGAGCATACATATTCTCGTTCGTCGTATGTTTAAAGATGGTTTAAATCGCATTTTATTAAGCGCTCAATATAAAGTATATTGCTTATTCCCGTCCATTGAATGCCGTCAAACAACGATCGCTGGTTCGAATCCCCGTCTGAGCATTCATATTCAGATTCACCCCAGGCCGCCGTTTTCCGCGACTCTAATGACAAAGAGGTGTAACGCCATACTGGCACGCAATGACTGCGCATTTAGGAGGGCTCTGGTTCGAACCCCCGTCTGAGCATCCATTTGCTCGTTTTACTCAAATCACTCCAGGCGAATATGGGCTGGCAAAAGAGCAATAGAATCGACAGCTGGTACTAGGGTGGTGAAGCTGAGGTTGGCTCTGGTTCGAACCCCCTTCTGAGCATCCATTTTCTCGTTTTACTCAAATCACTCCAGGCGAATATGGGCTGGCAAAAGAGCAATAGAATCGACAGCTGGTACTAGGGTGGTGAAGCTGAGGTTGGCTCTGGTTCGAACCCCCGTCTGAGCATCCATTTTCTTGTTTTTACTCAAGTCACTCCAGGCGAATATGGGCTGGCAAAAGAGCAATAGAATCGACAGCTGGTACTAGGGTGGTGAAGCTGGGGTTAGTGTAGGAGAGGGGGGAGGGAGGGGGAGGGGAGGAAAAGGGGGCGTGGTCAAGGACAATAGGGGTGTAACTGAGGTTAGTCAAGTGGCCCTCAAGTCAAGTGGTTAGTCAAGTGGCCCTCAAGTCAAGTGGTTAGTCAAGTGGGAGGGGGGAGAGAACAATAGGTGTGAAAATGATTGACAGGTGGGAGGGGGGAGAACAATAGAGGTGTGAAAATGATTGACAGGTGGGAGGGGGAGAACAATAGAATGATACAATGTATCAAATTCTTTTGTGTGGGCTCACTCCGGCCTTTTATACCTACTGGAAATAACGATAGTTTTGCCCTTTAAGGATCAAATTTCGAAAAATTCTTTTCTTAAAATATGATTTGACCACAGCGGAATCATAAATCTTTAAAATGATACATCATTTTTATCTCTATCGATTAGATATCAAGGATGATAAATGTCTCGTGACACAAAAATGCGTAGTAGAAATATTAATACTTTTGCCCTTTAAGGGTCGAATTCCGAAAAAATTACTTTCTTAATACGTGATGTCACCAAAGCGAGATCTTAATCTTTAAATGATACTTGATTTATCGATTTTGGTTATGAATACAGGGAGATAAGGCGACATCCATAAATTTTATGAGTGTTTTTCCAGATTTCCGGCTCCCCCCTCCCTCTGGTAAGATTTCGTGAGATGTGGTCCGACTCCCCCCCCCCCTCGGGTGTGATCTGGTTCGTGAGGCCCCCCCAGTAGAAATCTCCCTCGGAACTTTTAGAGACCTTTTTTTTAGGTCTCTCCCTTCCAACCAGGTTACAACCCCACCTTTCGACGAAATCCTCCCCTAAAATCGACTTTCGCGTCATTTGTAGACTTTTTTAGCTCCACAGTCCAACAAAAATTTCCAAAACCTCACGTGCCATCTCCGTTGACCCCCCTCGCCCCTTGGTGAGATTTTGCCGGACCCCCTCCCAACTCCTATTTCACCTCACGTAATTTATGGACGCCCCCTAAATGGGTCGTGGTACAAGAAAACGCATTGTAGAAATATTGTCATTTTTGCCCTTTAAGCGTTGAAATTTAAAACGATACCTCGTTTATTGAGTTCGGTTAGGTATGAAGGGACATAATAGCTTGTGACGAAAAAACACCTAATAGAAATAATGATAGAGGAGTCGACAGGTTGTCTGTAGACTCCCTGGGGGGTTGTTGGGGGTTTGACGCATTGCTTCCACCCGAGTGCGCAACACATTCTCCCATACTTGTCGATGAAAACTCATTCACTGTTCGCGGTAAGATTAAAAATTTATTACTGTACACCGCAAACTCTGATAGTCCAATCGTTTTAATTAAACGTTTATCTCGATTTGATTAAAATTTAATTTTAATCCTATTAAATTCCATAGTTTCACCTATATCTTCACGAAGATCAAGTTAGCGTTCTCGGTTCGCATTCGGGAGGACGCCGGATTTGGGTTTTCCATGGTTTCCCAAATCACTCCTTTCCTGTCTCTAAAGACCTCGCTGTTAAGAGACGTAAAGCATTTAAAAAAAAAAGAAAACACGAAGATCAAACTTGTGTTTCCCATGGTTTTCCGAAGCCACTCCAAGCGAATTGTTTCGTCACCAGGTCATGGTCGAATACCCGTTCCTCATCATTCCCCCCCCCCCCCCCCGGCCGTCCCATTATATGCAAGCTCTAACTATACCCGCGTCGACGAGCCATAAAAAGATAAATATTAGAAAATGAAAGTAAATTTTCAATCTACCACATTTTTTTCTTTTAGTGTCAGTCGGATTTTCTCTATACAGCCAGAAGCCAGGTTTAACATCAATAAATACATAGCGTAAAAGTTTAAACAGAATATTTATTGTATCGTGATGGCTGAAACTGCTGTAAATTTAATTTAATTTAATTTGAAATGGAGCGCACGCTCCGGTGGCAATTTCCCTACACACCCAACTTCCCCTTTTCCTGCACCCATATACATTTGCCCTCTAAAAATTTTAACTTAAAATTCTTTCAAAGTTTTTGGTAAATTATTCATCATTTCCCTTGGTAACTTATTCCAATCCCTGACACCCTTACCTAAAAAACAGAACCTTCCCACACCCTTGTGCCTGAAATCGAGTGCCAGTTTGTGGTCATGGTCATCTTTCCCCTTCCACGCACTACTTTTCATATATACACCAATATATTTCCATGCCTCATCACCAGTATACTACTAGTACACTCCCATGACCCTCTTCACCCTTCTCCTGTCTTCCAATGAACCGCATTCCTGCACTTTAATCATATCAGTTACCGATTGCATTCTGCGATACTTTCCTAAATGCACTGAAATACTGTTGTAATCATATTAAAAACAATACAATACATTAAAACAACTTTAAATCATCATAATGTGCCAGTTAATATGTGTTGAGCTAGTGTGTGACTTTTGAGGAATGTTCAGTATCATAAAAATGCTGTATAATGCTTCTAAACATTTCGCAATTTCATTTAAAAATGACTTTTTACGATTTTAAACAATTTTGTATAATTAATTGTATTGTATGTTTTATAGTGTCAATATAATTTATAGCGGTGCAGGAAAGTCTTTATAGTTTTCCACAACATTCTGAGATGCCTATGTAACAGAGACAACTATACAAACTCCCGATAACCGGTTGCAACAGTGCATAGACTAGGGGTCCCAAAAGTGGTCGATACCGACCCCTTGGGGTCGATAAGAGATTTCCAGGGGTCGATTAATACAGAGAATTAGAAAGGGGGTCGATTAATACTAAAGAGAATCAATTAAACTGTAGGGGAAAGAAAATAGGAATGCTCTACTAAAATCAGGTCATTAAATTAAAGTAAAGCTCATCATTCTCGTCTGTTTGCGAAGTCATGTGAAGTAAATGATGAAATATGTGGCAAGTTAAAACAGTAAACAACCATCTGTTCTTTTCGGCAGGTCTTTATTTGAATTTTATTCATCTATCCATAGTTTTGTTCCTATTTTTTGAGATTGTAGTAATAGTGGAAAGTATCTCGTTTTTCTGTTAATGTTATTGGGTGAATTTTATAAATTATTTCGTTGAGTTGTTATGCGGGCCTCCTTATTGCTTAGCATCAGAAATGCCAAAAACGATTTAATGTTTTTATTAAATACTTGTGGGGGTCAATCAGAAGGCAAATATCCTGTCAAGGGGTCGACGGGGTAAAAAATTTGGGGACTCCCAGCATATACGAAGGGTGTTTCATTTGTTTACTGCAGAGTACTTTAATCTTTGGATACAAAGTCTGGCGTAAAGTTTTATGTATGTTTTCCCGCAGTGCTTCTACGAAATAAATTCAATTGTAAGATTTACCGTCTGTAGTACTTTTTTATTATTATTATTGATAACTACAAGTGTGTGTCTTATGTTTGTACTATTTGATGATAACCTCAAGTGTACATCTTAAATGAGTCTTTTATCATTATGCTACACTGTAATTACCTCAAGTGTGTAACTTAAAGTATGTCTAATCATCATACTATTTTGTAACAACTTCGAGGGGAGCGTTCATAAACCACGTAGCTCCATTTTGGCCTCCTGTAAACCCCCCCTCCCCCCCCCATGTAGCCCGACGTGACTTTAGCCTCTATCCCCCTCCCCCCCCCCCCCCCACCTCCCCATGTAGCACGTAGCTTTTTTTCTCTATTGATACCAGAAGACATTTTTGTACTGTTTTATTTTATCAGACTAGTAAATTACATACGGAGGAAATTAAATGACTGAAATAATAAATATTCACATGCTGTTGTGTGTTCTGTACCTGATTTTATCTGTGATAAATATTATGAATGAAAAGCTACATGGGCTGGCTGTGAAAATCGCTCCCCAGGTATCCCAGTGCAGATTTCCAGTCAACCCCCCCCCCAGACCAATCGGCTTAGTTTATGGACGCTCCGAAGTGTGTATCTAAAAGGTGTCTTTTATTCTTACAGGTATCTACAAGTTGGAAATATTTATAAATTGATCCGTAAGACAGTACTAGGTGAAAGTTATCAGCTTTAGTAGTTCCGTGTCACAAATATGTGAAATAGCAATAACATTGTACTGGCTGCATGGTCATGTAACCAAGTGAAAAAAAAAAATTAAATAAATACAAGGGGTGATCAAATGAAAAGGTACGAAACGACACGGTGGGTACAAATGTAGACTTTATTCAAAATATACACCATAACCCTGAGTACAACGATCCCACTGATGAACAAGCCGCAGGATTCCTTGTTCCCAGAATTCCTCTGGCCGTGACGAGACCCAGTCCTTCACAGCGTCCTCGAGTACGTCGTCCGAGTTGAAGTGCTTCCGTTTCAGGTGTTTCTTCAGTGGACCAAACACATGGAAATCGCAGGGCGACATGTCCGGACTGTAGGGCGGATGGTCCAACGTCTCCCACTTGAACTTGGCCAGTTCCATGTGTGTGACTCTGGAGACGTGTGGACGCGCGTTATCATGGAGCAGAACCACACCCTCCGTGAGCAGCCCCGGTCTTTTGTTCTTGATGGACCTGCGTAGGCGTCGGAGTGTCTCACAGTACACATCCCCCACCTGTACGCCATCCTGTCCTCATACGGACTGCCGCATCATTTGGACGCCGCTTTTGATAAGAGCCTCTGCTCTCTACTGCGCATGCGGGCGCCCGCGAATGCTCCGATCCAAGTCAGAGACTCCAATTGCATCCCGAGATGTCTCGCTACGTTCTCCCATGGCGGAATATGCAAATATTTAACTGTTACGTTTTTACGTCGTTTCGTACCTTTTCATTTGATCACCCTTTGTAAAACTTCGAGAAAATTTTGAAAATCTTCATAAATCAGTTTAAAAGCACAAAATTGCGAGTAACTTATCCAGATGCTTGAACGTAGAAATAATTGTTTGTTTTTGTCCAGGTGTCGCTGGAATATGAAAACCGCTACCAATGCAGCGGAGCTATCATCAGCGAGCAGTTCGTGATAACGGCGGCCCACTGCTTCATGATGCCGGAGGTAGTCCTGGTTACTGTGCGGGCGGGGTCGTCCAACATAATGTCTGGCGGAGTGATCTTCAGCGCCAAGGGCTACTCCACACACCCGCAGATAGATATCATCAACTTATCCTACGACGTGGGTCTGATTCAGATCCAAGGCAGATTCACCTACAGCGCCAAAATACAGGTAATGCTTTCAGTGCCCTGTGGTGGGGATTCCTCAGGTGGTTGACACATGGCGCAAGCAACCGGTTCTTCATAACTTGGTCACTGTAACTTCCTGGCCCTTTTAAAGGTCACGTCACAGATTATTTTAGTTTATGTCGCTAATTTTGATTTCCTCCTGTTATATCTTGGCATTACATTTGATAACAAGCTTAACGGGGCTGGATGCATTCGACAGGTAGTAGGAAAAGGTTTCAAAATTCTGCAGTTGTTGGAGAGAGTGATGAGGGGATGTACGAGAGAAGTAAAGGAATTGGGTTACAAAACTTCGGTCATACCATTGCTCGAATATTGTAGTGTAGTATGGGACCCACATTTTACGTATCAAATACAGGAGTTGGAGAGGGCGCAAAAAGGGCTGCTAGATTTGTTTCTGGAAATAACCGTAGAATGCAATCAGTAACAGATATAATAAAAGAGCTGGTATGGGATTCATTTGAAGACGGGAGGAGGGTGAAGAGGGTCTTGGGAGTGTACAAGGCGTATACTGGTGATGAGGCATGGAAAGATATTGGTGTAAGAATTAAAAGTAATGCGTGGAAGGGAAAAGATGACCATGACCACAAGCTGGCACTCGATTTCAGGCACAAGGGTGTGGGAAGAGTCTCTTTTTTTTTTTTTTTTTTTTTTTTTTTTTTTTTTTTTTTTTTTTTTTTTAATAGCTGTGTCAGGGATTGGAATGGGATGCCGAGAGAAATGATGAATAATTTACCAAAAATGTTAAAAGTTTAAAATTCTTAGAGGTTAAATGTAGGTGGGTACAGGTAAGGGGGAAGATGTGTGTGTAGGGAGATTGCCACCTGAGCGTGCGCTCCATTACAATTAAATTAAATATTATTATTACTTTAACGATTACACTTAGTCTTTGTCGCCAATTGTAGAGTCTTTTATGTTACCGATTATCTTAGTCTACAAGTCAATTGTAAAGTCCACATTTTTTCGTTAGTGAATGCCTTAGTTTATGTCACCGATTGTAATGTCCCCATGTTACCTTACTTATTATCTTAGTTTATATCAACAATTGTAATGTCATCCTTTTACGTTACTAGTCACCTCAGTTTCTGTCACCAGTTGCAATATTCGGTTTTACATTACTGCATACCTTCATTTATGTCAACAGTTTCAATATCCCAATTTTACCTTACTTATGACCTTATTTTTTGTAAATAATCATAATGTCCCCCTTTTATATTACTCATTCCCTTTGTTCATGTCGACAATTGTAATATGCCCATTTTACTTTCATTTATTATCTTAGTTTTTGTCATTAATGATAATATCCCTCTTTTATATTACTGATCGCTTTTGTTTATATTGCCAATTTTAATGTCCCCGTTTTAAATCACTGATTCCCTGTGATGTCCCATTTTACCCTACTCATTACCGTAGTTTATGTCAACAACTTGTAATATCCCTTCTGCCGGGGTATTAGTTTCGACATGAAAAACACCTTGTATGGTGCCAGCTAGCTAAAGTAGCAAAGGTTATTTATTTTAATTAAATAATATTTATGATGGGCTCATCACATGACAATTCTCAGGGGATCACACAGAAGAAATGGGTTCACATTAATAGAAATTTGAATTTAATCATTAAGACAAAATTAGTTGTCATTTCAAGATCATACATATATGGCAAACATATAATAGGCAACTCATGTGCTATCCCGGCGGAAAACCCTAGAAGATTTTATGCAACTGACTCACCGAGAAACCCTACATTCTTTCATTACCGTAGTGTGTTTCACAAATTTTAACATGTTTCACAAATTTTAATGTGTTTTGCAAATTTTATATTACCGATTAAATTAGTTTATGTCTGCATTTCTAATGTTCCCCTCTTACTTTACTTATTGCCTATTTTATGCCAACAATTGTACAGTCTCTCTTTCATCGTACTTATGGGCTTACTTTCTGTCAACAGTTTCAATGTCCCCATCATTTTAACAATGTTGAGGTACCTGTAAGCTGGCTGGTACCTCGGCACTGCATCCAATAGCAACAATGTAATTATTTTGTTAACCAATGAATTGTTACCAAATTAGGCATCATACGAATCAATGTTAGCTACGTTTTTCTTTCGTCAGAGCAACGAACTTTACACTTCAAAACGCCTAGGAAGCCTTCAAGAATAACGTTTAAGGCCCTACTCGCACTATGAAATTCCGAAGCGACGCGACTGAGAGTACAGTATCGTCAGTTTGAGTTGCCTGCGAGTATGATGCCCACAGGCGACCCAGTACCACACACTGAGGATACTGCGAAGAGATAAAGACTCTCCGGTCTGTCTTTAAAAGTGGTCATCACCATCACCCTCAACAGCTTCCAGCCTCTGGCCGGGTCTGCTTCATGCACAAGCCTCTCCATTTCCTTCTTTCATCCCACCACCTCTCTGTCACCACTTTGTTGCAGTCCTCTCCTCTCTTGCGCACACCCTCCTCCACTCCTTTCAGCCATCCATCTCTTGGTCTTCCTCTGGGTCGTTTACCACGCATCTTAATTTCGTGGATTTTTCTTGGGATTCTCTGAACCTCCATTCTCTTTACATGTCCATACCATCTCAGTCTGGTCCTCTCTACCCTTTCCTGTAGGTGTTCCTCTTTTATGGTGCATCTAATCACTTCATTCCTTATTCTGTCCATTTAAGTAACTCCCATTCTACCTCTTAAAAACTTCATTTCGCTTGCTTGTACTCTGCTGATGTCCCGCTTCTTCATTGTCCATGTTTAATCAGCATATGTCAAGATAGGCACATACTATGTGTGATAGATTACTCTCTTGCTTCTCTGTGGCACCTCTTTATTCCATATCAGGTTTCTAATGCTGCTTAGAAATACCTCTTCTTGTCTTCCTCTTTCACTTATCTCGCCATCATTTCCTCCACATTCCTCTAATACACTCCCCAAGTACCTAAACCTTTTTACCCTCTTTAGTCGTTCCCTGGGTTATCCTATCCTCCTTTATGGTTGTTGCCATCACATTTCTTTACATTAAATTTCGGGCCATATTTTTCCACGCTGTCTGTCCATATATCTATAAAAGTGGTAAGCGTCGGAATTATTACAATGCCCTGTTCACCTTCAACTGGCGGCTGAAGGTCACGTTCCCCTTCCCCTCTCCTCAACTCACCCCCGTCACCCGTTGTCTACCCCTCTAAGTAAACCAGTCACCAGGCCCGCTAGTGGAAAAATTGCCAGCGGGCACTCTGCCCCTCCCGATGCAGGGGTAAAGGCGGCAGAGTGGAGATAGAGCAACTAACATTGAGCCGTCGCTGTTAACTGAACGCACTATAGATACTAATTAAACGTATTCTTTTCTCAACTTCAACAACGTGTATGGTTTTTAAAGTGGCGTTAATTATTTAAATTAGTGTTCTTGATGTTAGACAGGAGGAGGATGAGGAGGGTAATGGTAGTGTACAGGGCGTATACTGGCGGTGAGGCATGGAAAGATATTGCAGTAGGTATGAAAAGTAGTTCATGGAAGGGAAAAGATGACCATGACCACAAGCTGGCACTCGATTTCAGGCACAAGGGTGTGGGAAGATTTTCTTTTTTAGGTAAGGGTGTCAGGGATTGGAATGATTTACCAAGGGTAATGATGAATAACCTACCGAAAACATTAAAAGAATTTAAAGTTAAAATTTGTAGAGGGCAAATGTAGGTGAGTGTAGGATAGGAGGAAGTTGGGTGTGTAGGGAAATTGCCACCGGAGCCTGTGCTCCATTGCAATTAAATTAAATTAAAAAAGTTACACCACGTATGCCCAACAAGAAAGGAAGAAAGAATTCTCTCAAAATTCTCAATTATAACTTCCTGCATCTCTTGATCAAATGACAGGTTGATACAGTAGAAATGTTATCTCACAAAAAATAAACTTTACTTCTTCTTTCATTAAACTGTTCGTTGATTCTTTTACATTATATCTAACTGTTTACTGCAAAAATTCTTGCAGTTGATTAGTATTGCCTGCTGACTATTCATACCAACTATACAGTGAAGGCTGCTTGTTCCTTCCACACTTCGAACTGAACAATATCGCACTACCTCCGACAATAAGTAGAAGTAACAATGTAGCATTGTCAAAGTCTTACACAGCACATTATTAAAGCCAAATGTTAATTAAAACCCGCTTTAAATAATTTTAATGATAAAGAAAATTATTGAACACTAATTATACATACTCTTTTTTTTTTCAACTTCAACCACAAACTTAACTCTGAACGTGTGCTCATCCGCCGTGTTTGGCAAGACGCCCAAGATATTTGACAGGTGGCCGACTTCCTTGCAGGTCGCGTGTAGGTGGCTTCCCAGGGCTACGATACCATCAAAGTATCGATACGTACTCAAGTGAGTAGTACTCAAATTGTCTTACGATACTTAGTCATATGAGTACTGCAAAGGTATCGATACTTACTCATATCGATACTTTTTTTAATTAATGTCGAAATATAAAAATATATGTGACATTTTGCTAAATTATTTATTTTATTTTCCTAGTGTAATAAAATCAAATAACACTCAGTAAACATTTTTATTCATTTATTAAATTATAATAAAGCTCACATGTAAGCATACTTGGAAGGTTTTGTCTTATCTTTAAATATTTATTTATTATAGCTTTAACACTTTTAAACAATGAAAGTCAGCTTTTGGAAGTTTTCACAAAAAAGCAATTTTTCCAAATATTTTGGGGACAGCTTGTTTCTTTTGTTTGTCATTGTTTCACCCGCATTAGACAACAAACATTCACTCAATATTGACGTTCCTACAACAATGAGATACTGTTGTGAACATTTATACAGACAAGGAAATATAAGTTTCATTTCTTCCCATTCTGTAAATGGATTGATTTTTTAGAGACGTTACAGTGTTTGACAAGTAGAGAGAGACTTTGTCATTGTGGAGCGTTTTCTTTTTCTTTGTGATGTTTCCAGAAGTGATATTCCTGTGAAACGCTAGCTGAAGCAGCTTTTTCTTCCGATTCACAAGAGCTATTTAGTTGCTTATGAACAATTACTTTTAGTTTTTGTGTGGGGCTGCGCGGGAACGACCGTTGGCCAGGTATAGCGAAATGCGCGCCAAGTACAGCTTTACTATCGTACAATGAAATAGGGACCTAAAACAAACTCTTTGAGATTAGATTGCCTATTCTAAGATTGATTTTGTTTGATTTTCAATGCTACCAACTTGTAGTCAGAGGGAAATTAATTTCGCAGGCGCGACTGAGTAGCGCAGCAAGGTTGATGCGCTTAGAATTTGACACCGGGTACGTTTCGATACTTTCGATTCGATACAAGTACTTTTCTTCCAATACCGAGTAAGTATCGAATGAATTAATTCGAATACGAAAAGTACTCGGTATCGAAACAAAGTATCGAGTACTTACTCGTATTTATTTGAATCGGAACATCACTACCCACAGCCCGTGCATTTAACAGTGGGCTGGCAGGGGTGGAGCGCGTCTGTCCGTCGCCCAGTCAGTAAACATCAAACGCCCGGTAGCTAAAACGGCACTATAGTCGGCGTCATGAAATCAGACCTGCCAAGGACAGGTAGTCTCCACTGCCTCCCCTGCTCGCACCATTGCCACATTAGCTTTTGCCGGTCGTCCATGCGTATCTTTACACGCTGTCGCTTTATTTCCTTAGTTTTGGGCCAATTCGAGTAATGTTAACGGTGGTGATGTTCAGGAACATAATCATGCAATTAGTGTATTAACAGACAGAAGTAATATTCGCGAACCTGCAGGTCGCCTGGGCATTGGAAACCTAGTTAAAATCATTGTAGCAGATATTTTAAAGTATTTTTTTAAGGAATATTACCAATAACATATAAGCAAAAAAAAAAAAAATCTTCGATAAATTAAAAACACTGACATGGAGGTATTTGTGGCAGTCATTTCTATGTATAATCGGTCCCTTATATTTGATAAATTGGCTTTTGAAGTTTTCTCGTGAAATTTGTAATGTATGGTCCATTGTGTACAATGACAATAATAATTCTTACAGAAGCTGAAAATAGGTTTTCTGTGGAGGACAGGAATTATGTTTGTCAGTCGTAAACGAACCGACCGACCAGCCGGCACTGGAGCATGCGCTGCGCGCAATCATTTGCGCAAATATAAACTGTGAAACAATCCAAAAGGGGTTGTCTGAAGAGTCTTTGCCTGCTACCAGAATTAATTTCAGTATTTTCTTAGAAACTTTCTCGCTGGAAGTTTTTACGTAAACGAATAAAACGGAAGTTAGTCAGCGACAACATTTTACATTACACAGCCGAAACAACTAAGCGCTTCGAGTAACATTTTTTCTATTTTTTTTATTCACATGCTTCCCTGTTTAATGAATAGAATGTATTCGGTATAAGTCTGTTAACTTTCAGGAAGGCCCAAAAAATTTCTTGAGTTCTTTCTTATTATTTTTATTGCTTTTTCTGTCAGTTGAAGTGAAAAAGTATTTTGATTTCTAATTTTCATGGAAACAAATTACTATTTTTTTTTTAAAAAAAACAGTCATACAAATTTTTGGAATTATAAAGCACATCACCTTGTTCCGCATGTTAAGTATTATGTTTTAGAAATTTTTTCGCACCCATTACTGAAAGTTGATTTTTTTTTTTTTGCTGATTTGCAACACTGTTCGGATACTCCGTGACCTTCACAGGACTAATTCCGTGACTGCCACTACAGTCAACGTGGTGGGGAGCGCTAGGCTATGGTGAGTGCTGATCCGTAAATTTTGGCTGCATGGCGTAGCCTATGAAACCATGGACCATGGGAAACCCGCTTAAGACGGTAGGATACCACATGATGCGCGTCCCTCGGGAGTGAAGGCTATTGTGCCTTCCTGTTACACAACACGGGAAGTGATTTACCAGACACTGTCGAGATACTCAAGTATCCTTCGCGTCGCCTGGGATTGCGCAGTGTGAAGAGGGCCCAACAGTAATCGAAAGATACCGAGCGAACCTCGGTCGCCCCGTCGTAGGCCTACCGATGATTTGTATTGTCACCAAATTAAATAGGCCAAGAGGACGATGATGTTTGAGCATTACTTCCCGTGAGATCCTACCGTTTTGCCCATCCCCAATTCTAACTTTGACGAAGATGGTTCGTTCCCACCTGCATTAATGACGGTGCTGCGACCGCTACCAGGATCGACTCGAAGACCTCCAGATGCACCCTCCCAGACAGACCCTCTTCGCAGTACAGTTTCGATCATTACTCCCCCCCCAGCATTGTACCTGGTGGGGAGATTTACTAGCCAACCACTGAGCACGTTGATGCACAACGAAAGTTAAATCGATTGCATACAAGTCACTAGTGCGTCCTCACCTAGAATATTGTTGTTCTGTATGGGGGCCCCATGAAAAGGTGTTAATGGAGGCATTAGAGAAGGTCCAAAGAAGAACCGCCCGATTCGAGACAGGTATATATACAGGGTGGGGCATTTAATATGTTTTCTGGAAATATTTCGGAAAGAAAGCATTTTAACAAACAATAACCTATATAAAAAATAATCGTACAGTAGGGGGCTACAATTATGTGATATTGGTTTTTTCACAGGTGGCGCTGTTGTCGTTACAACAAGGTCAACTTAATTCTTTTAAATGGGAACCCCTATTTTTTTTTGAAGATTCCGATTCCTCATGAAAAAATAAAAATAGTTTGCTTAACTCACTTTTCTGTTAGCCTCACAGATGGCGCTGTAATCGCGAAAAATGAATATTCGCGTTTTTTGTGTATAATTTTAATTATTGTTTAAATAATTACATGTAATTTTCATTCTGTAAACATGGAAGGTAATTTTAAAGGATAATGACGAAATTGATTTTTTAAATGCTTTTTCTTACTTATTTGCAGCCATGTCTACAGCAGGTGCTCAAAAAGGTGACCATTTACTTCCAGACATTTTCTGACCCTTTGCAGAAATGATGCCTGAACAGCTCGAAGTGTGTCAGAAAATGTCTGGAAGTAAATGGTCACCTTTTTGAGCACCTGCTGTAGACATGGCTGCAAATAAGTAAGAAAAAGCATTTAAAAAATCAATTTCGTCATTATCCTTTAAAATTACCTTCCATGTTTACAGAATGAAAATTACATGTAATTATTTAAACAATAATTAAAATTATACACAAAAAACGCGAATATTCATTTTTCGCGATTACAGCGCCATCTGTGAGGCTAACAGAAAAGTGAGTTAAGCAAACTATTTTTATTTTTTCATGAGGAATCGGAATCTTCAAAAAAAAAAAATAGGGGTTCCCATTTAAAAGAATTAAGTTGACCTTGTTGTAACGACAACAGCGCCACCTGTGAAAAAACCAATATCACATAATTGTAGCCCCCTACTGTACGATTATTTTTTATATAGGTTATTGTTTGTTAAAATGCTTTCTTTCCGAAATATTTCCAGAAAACATATTAAATGCCCCACCCTGTAGATTTGGAGGTAAAGTGCGATGTTGAAGGAGTTAGGTTTGGAAGACCTGGAACACCGAATGCGTTGCTCTCGACAGAAGCTAATTGAAAAATTCACGACTGACTTATTTCGGAATAACAACAAACAAGTATTGCTGCCAGCAACATTCATATCTAGGAATGACCGCGAAAATAAGATAAGAGAAATCAGGGCCAGAAACCGATTCATTTATGTACTCATTTTTCCCACGAGCGATTAGGGAATGGAATAGAAAGGGATTACAGGGCGAATAAACTTAAAATCAGACAGGAGTAATTCTGGATAAGCCGCTCCAGTCATCATAATCTGGGTCTTCCTTGTTTTTCCTAGACCATTCCAGGCGAATGACTGGGTGGTTCATCACAATAGCCCATGTTACATACATCCCCTTAGTTCTCTAATGCCTCTGTAGAGGGTGCTGGTGTTTACCATTGCTGTCGCAGTGACCTAGCTGGCTGTAGTGCTTTGTGAAATGTTACATACACCCCCTTAGTTCTCTAATGCCTCTGTAGAGGGTGCTGGTGTTTACCATTGCTATCGCAACTGACCTAGCTGGCTGTAGTGCTTTGTGAAATGTTTAGTTCTCTAATGCGACTGTAGAGAGTGCTGGTGTTTGGTGCAGCGCGTCCCGTTGGCGCTGAGTCTGCCGGAGCCCGGCTCGACGGCCACTCTGTCGGGCTGGGGCTGCGGCGACGTCGCCCACTGTGACCCGGCGTCCGCGATGCGGCAGCACTCCGTCAAGGTCGTCGACCTCGCCTCCTGCGCCTCGGCGTGGTCGGCCGTGTCACTGAACATCACCAGCGCCAACGTGTGCTCCGAGAGCACGTGCGAGGCCGGGGGAGGCGCACCCCTCACGGACGCCACCGGGAGCCTCGTTGCCATCACCATCGCCGACGGCCAGTGCGCCAACCACGAGCTTCCCTCGCTGTACACCAGCGTCCCAGAGATCCTGACCTGGATCTGCGATAAGACTGACGAGATTACAGGACACTGCGGTGGTTCCGACAAGGGCCTTCAGTAGCTGCTGGAAGACGTCGAAGGGCGCACACGACTTGTCAAAAAATGCACCGACTTCTGAATAAAGATACGAAAAAACAACAAATCTGTAAATCCTCTTCAACCTTACATTGTTTTCCTCAGATGTTCTTCTTCTCATTTTGAGGAAGCATCAATGAGGTACGCCGTTTATAAATCGGCCTCCGATTGTACAAGGGGTGATCAAATGAAAGGGGACATCCAATAATTACGTGAGGTGAAATAGGGGGGGGGGTCCTGCGAAATCTCACCAGATCTCACCAGGGGAAATGGGGGGTGTCTACGGAAATTTCGCGTGAGATTTTGCGAAAAATTTAGGGACAGTAGAGCCAAAAAAAAGTCTACAATTAGCGCCAAAGTCGATTTTAGGACGGTATTTCGTCAAAAAAGTTAGGGTGTGACCTTAAAAAAACAAGTCTACAAAAGTTTCCAGGGCGATTTCTAGGGGAGGGGGGTTCTCACGTACCAGGTCTCACCAGAGGGGGAGGGGGGGGGTCCGGCCAGATCTCACGAAATCTCACCAGGGGAGGGGGGTCCAGAAATCCGGAAAAACACCTCACGTAATTTGTGGATGCCCCCAAACGACACGGTGGGTACAAATGTAGACTTTATTCAAAATATACACCATAAGCCTGAGCACAACGATCCCACTGATGAACAAGCCGCAGGATTCCTTGTTCCCAGAATTCCTGTGGCCGTGACGAGACCCAGTCCTTCACAGCGTCCTCGAGTACGTCGTCCGAGTTGAAGCGCTTCCCTTTCAGGTGTTTCTTCAGTGGACCAAACACATGGAAATCGCAGGGCGACATGTCCGGACTGTAGGGCGGATGGTCCAACGTCTCCCACTTGAACTTGGCCAGTTCCATGTGTGTTACTCTGGAGACGTGTGGACGCGCGTTATCGTGGAGCAGAACCACACCCTCCGTGAGCAGCCCCGGTCTTTTGTTCTTGATGGACCTGCGTAGGCGTCGGAGTGTCTCACAGTACACATCCCCCACTTGTACCCCATCCTGTCCTCATACGGACTGCCGCA
Source organism: Vandiemenella viatica (assembly GCA_031002005.1). Classification (NCBI taxonomy): domain Eukaryota; kingdom Metazoa; phylum Arthropoda; class Insecta; order Orthoptera; family Morabidae; genus Vandiemenella; species Vandiemenella viatica. The sequence goes on along the minus strand of CM061914.1, from coordinate 190,102,962 downwards.
TCATTTGGACGCCGCTTTTGATAAGAGCCTCTGCTCTCTACTGCGCATGCGGGCGCCCGCGCATGCTCCGATCCCAGTCAGAGACTCCAATCGCACCCCGAGATGTCTCGCCACGTTCCCCCATAGCGGAATAGGAAAATATTTAACTGTTACGTTTTTACGTCGTTTCGTTCCTTATCATTTGATCACCTCTTGTATCTTACGCATTCATCGCTATAGTCGCCGACACGGAATTATAGTGCGTACCACGTAGGAAGGTGTCAGTACCTTGCTTCTTCTGACCTGAGTTTCATTTTGTGAAATTATAAGTTAATTTGGCGTTTATTACTTTGTGGTTACCGAGGTGTCGAGGCAGAGACAGTCAGCTGAGAACAACTACAGATACCTGATGAAGACAGCAGAGTCAGCTGTCGAAACGTCGTATTTTTTACACCACCATCCGGCTGGACACCCGAGAAGATTTTGTTGAATCATCACCACCATTAACTTTGCCCAAATAGGCCTGAGGCTAAGTGACCGGGTTCGAAGATACGCGCGGTTAACTGGCAGAAACGAATGTGGCGATGTCGCCGGCCCAAACTAAGGACTGTGCGGCGGTGCGGGCATGGGAGTGCGTGACCTTGCAAGGTCTGATTTCATGACGTGGACTTAACCTTCACGGGGAGGAAATGTATTGCAAACAGCTGCGAACCTGAAGATGTCACTATTGGCCGAAAAGAGTCAAAAACACTACAACGGCCCGCCGCTGGTCTTCAGCCAGGGGAAAGAAGGATTAAAAAAAAAAGAAGCTTGAGAACGAATTTCTAGACTCTCTATAACAAGATACCTGATGATGACAACAGAAGACATAGTCGAAACGTTGTCATCTTTTTATGACACTATGCAGCTGCAAACCCGGGAGGGTTATTATAAGATTGTTCGTGGTTTAATTAATACGGTAATTAAGTAGTCCACGATACGTTTCAATTTAAACTTGTTTATTTCCTTAAAACACGACGTGAATTATACTGTTTACATGCATAGATACAATCCAGAGATCGCATACAACAATTCTTCCGCACACAATAGGCTACAGTTCTTGGCCGTCGTAAAATTCAGTCCGTGAAAACTTCGCCGAAAAAAACTAACTGTTTCTTTGTCTTGTATGATCGCTTTATATAAGCTCCACCGAAATTTCTAGAACACTTCAAAAGATTCCGACAGATAATTCTCGAACATTAAGAATACTTAAACAATTGAAACATTTAAAACAATCAGAATTAATACATAATCATTTAAAATCAATACAAAATGGTTAGAAATGGAAATTAAAGATGATTAAACACAAAATTATTCACAGAAATCATTTTGCACTGTAGAAAATTGTCCTTTAGACATCGTAACTTGCATTAATACTTGGAATTACGAACATTTAAGCAATTCTCTTGCACTATTCTGTTCTTAAACATATTAAATGGCCTTTAAATAATAATTTCTTTTCGTAAAATAAAGTCTATATACATTGATTTACAGGAAATTGCAAAACAAACCTACCAGATCGTATTTAACCAAACTCCAGCCTACTACAAATGATTCACAAAATACAATTTCATTTAATTTTTTTTTTTATCTGCTTAACGTCTCTTAACAGCGAGGTCTTTAGAGACGGGAAAGGATGGGGGGGGGGCAAGGAATGGGAAGGAATTCGGCCATGGCCTTTTGAAGGAAGCATCCCGGCATTTGCCTGGAGTGATTTGGGAAACTATGAAAAACCCAAATCTGGGTGCCCGGAAGGGGATTTCATTTAAGTTTAGGTTTGGGGGCTGCTACACTATGCCGCGTGAGATGAAATGTTATCCAATCATCCAACTCAGCTTAGTATTACGGAGCGTGGTGGGTGAACGGTTATTGTTCTGGCCTCGATTTCGGAAGGATTGGTTCGAATCCCCGTCCGAGCACCAGATTTGGGTTTTCTATGGTTTCCCTAAATCACTCCAGGAAAATTCCGGGATGGTTCCTTGAAAAAGGCAATGGCCGAATTCGTTTCAGTTCCTGGCACCTGGTCCTTTCCCGCCTCTAATGACCTCGACGTCGACAAAGCGTAAAGCCATAAGGAAAATAAACCAAGCTAGTATTCTAATTATCAGGTTCTAAAAAATACCCAACGAAGGGCCAAAAAATGGCACTAGTCAGTTGCCTACTACATTTGTAATTTTGAATTATTTTTTTTCGATGTTCTTGCACACGAATCACACAGATGTCCAAAAAGGTGAAAAGACAGCTCCACCTACCTGCGTTCCCGCGGGCAGCCTACCTGGCGTGATACCGTGACAGTACGTACCTGTGGACAGAAAGAGAAATGTCTGTTATAATTACAGGCGCAGTACTGAACAGCGTTCAGCAGGTTTTAGTTGAGAGTCAAGGAATCAACCAATAAAAACCGTTTATTGCTGTAATATGGAGTAACTTATTAAGTCTAGAAATATCACATCGAGTATAAACGTCTGTTGTTGTGTGTACCACCATACTGACGACCATTAATTCAGTTTTAGCAATAAGGATTTGATACCGAGCGTGGTGGGTGAGCGGTTAACGTTCTGGCCTCGCATTCGGGAGGACCTGGGTTCGAATCCCCGTCCAGGCATCCAGATTTGGGTTTTTCCATGGTTTCCCCAAATCACTCCAGGCGAATGAAGGGATGCTACCTTCGAAGAGCCATGGCCGAATTCCTTCCCGTTCTTTGCGCCAATCCCATCCCGCCTCTAATGACCTCGCTTTCGACGAGGCGTAAAGCCCAAGCAAAAGAAAAAAAATAATAAAAAAAATAATTTCATACCAAGCTTCGGTCGCCATATGCGACAACATGATCATGGAACATCGAGCGCCATTTCAAACAGAAGAAAAGCACAGAGATGTGGGTTTGTGTTTCATATTCTCTAATTTTTTTCTGAAATTTAGCATGCTGCCAATTCATGCTGTGGGGAGGCATCTAGTCGCCAGAATTTCTTCCATTTCAAACGGAAATATGTGAGGTGCATACTAGGTGGGGTTTGACATACACAGATAGTAAAATGAAATAATATTAACAAATTAAAATTATTTAAAAGTTATTAGTAGAAACCATATTGTAGTAACTAAGAATGAGTGGGTTTAAGAAAAATGCGTGCGTCATTATACATTACAACAGACTTTAATAAAATGAATGAAACCAAAACTTTTTCAAAATTTAAAAACAGTTAAATATTTATTTGAGTATTAAATTCAAATGACAGATGTTACAAACACAGTCGTTTCAGTTTATGAAACTAGAATTATATCTCCTTTTAAACTAATGTGAATTTGACATAAAAATAAGAATGTTACTTGAGATCATCACTGTCATAGTTACCGCAATCTTGGCCAAAAAATATAGCGGTGTGTTACATTTTATACACTGATATCTAGCCTTTCTATGTTCTATCTTGTATTCTGTCTGTATTGTACATCTTTGCATTGTATTAGACCTTTTTGACAGGGGTGCTTGTCGGATTTCAGGGGATTTTTGAAAGTATTTTTCAATTCTGTTGCGCAGTTCTCCAGGAAGCCTTTGGTTCTTTTTTCTTTTACTCAGGTGGTCTTTTACAAAAGAAAAGTGAAATTAGTGAATAAATTTTCCTCTTGAATTAGTTTCATTTTACACCAGATAGATGAGGAAAATTATTTTCGGCTCTGGTGCGAATTTTACTCTTATATGGCTTTTTCTGCCATTTTGTAACCCCATCGTCACCTATATGGGGTCCCCATCAAAAGGGATTTATGGAAGTATTAGAGATGGTCCAAAGAAGAGCCGCCCGATTCGTGACAGGTATATATAGTTGGAGGGAAAGCGTAAGTGCGATGTTGAAGGAGTTAGGTTGGGAAGACCTGGAACACCGAAGGCGTTGCTCTCGACAGAAGCTAATTGAAAAATTCTCGACTGACGTATTTCGGAATGACAGTAAACAAATATTTGCTACCAGCAACATTCGTATCTCGGAATGACCGCGAAAATAAGATAAGAGAAATCAGGGCCAGAACCGAATCATTTCTGTACTCATTTTTCCCACGAGCAATTAGGGAGTGGAATAGAAAGGATTTACCGGGAGAGTAAATATAAAATCCGACAGGAGTAGCTTTCAATAAAGTACTCCGGCCATCGTGAACTGCGTTTTCCATGGTTTTCCCAGATCACTCCACGCGAATGCTAGGATGGTTCCTCACAATAGCCCCTGGGCGCCTCCTACCATATCCCGTACATCTTTTCCGAACCATTACCTTTCCGCATAGGTGCAATGCATCCTCTGCCACACACTGTAAGTGAATCGCGGAGTAATAGTAATAGTAATAGTAATATAGAATTGTGTTTGATGCAGCTCCAAAAGCATGTGGTCGCTATCCAAATCAAGAGATGGCATGTCGACATCCACTTCACTGGCTGCATCGCTTTGGATGCTCATATCATCAGATCCACTATAATACACCGGTTCATATATTCTGAGTCAAAATCAACGTTTTCAACTAAATACCCACTTAATGTCAGATTCCGTGCACTTAGACAAGTTATAATGAAATTTCTGTATGAGATAAAATATTTTTACATTAAATACATAAAAAAATAAAAACACCGAGCATGGTGGGTGAACGGTTCACGCTCTGGCCTCGCATTCGGGAGGACACCGGTTCGAATCCTCGTCTGGGCATCCAAATTTGGGTTTTCCATGGTTTCCCAAATCACTCCAGGCGCATGCCGGGATGCTTGCTTCAAAAGGCGAAGGCTGAATTCCTTCCCGTTCCCTGTCCCCGGTTCCATCCCGCCTCTAATGACCTCGACGTCGACGAGGCGTAAAGCCATAAGTATAAAATAATAAATAAATAATAGTAAAAACAGTGAATAGTGTCTTTTGAGTCACACGTCGTGCAAGATGAAAAAAAAGTAGTAGTTTTTTTTCGGATTTGTGAAAAAACATGAAAAAAACCGAGCACCCTTGTTTTTTTCGAAATCTGTTTTTTTTCCCAGAAAACAATATGTTTCAAAAATTATAGTTTATTTCCGGAACACATGTGTGTTTTAAATCTTACTGAATCATATAATGTCTTCCATAATGAATGATAAATGTTTCTATATAGGTAACAATTTTATCCATCCTCGATGTCAGTACCACATTCACTAGTATCAGCAACACCAACACTAGTTCGGTCGGAGTCGGAATTTTCTCTTTCTTCTTGTGTATCCTCTAGATCCATAACATCAGAAATAGTTACATTTTCTTTTACTGATTTTGAGATTGGAATTTTAAAATGTGAGCAAAGGACACATTGTGCGTTAAAACTGCGCCGATAGTTCTGTATTACGTTCTTTTAAGTTTTAATTTAAATCTATTATCATACGTACAAAATAGGAGCTTTATTTCTTTTCAGTCGTTGGTTTACGTCAACGGTTGCAAGGAAACGATTCATAATTACTGACAATTTAATGAATCAGTATCACTATATGCTCAGAGCTTAACAAGTATTCGAATATAAGGAAAGCACAATAAGTAACAAAAACCGTAGATAAATTTAAAATTCCTAATTTTATGGAAATATCCGTAGGTGTACAGATAAATTCTTAGGGCTGGCAGCACTAGTTCAAATAGTGAGTATCAATCCAAACAACGGGGAACGGGGATTCCTTCTCGCGCAACCTAGCCTCTTTGGGAAGTCCCCGTCGGTAAAAAAAAAACAAAAAAAACACTTCAGTCAATGTTGCCAATATTTTCATATTTTTTTTTCCTACTGAACCGGAAAAATATAGTAGATTTAAAAATTAAGATAAGTATTAGAAACAGTCATATTAAACGATAAATGCCTTACAAACTTGAGAGTTAGCAGTTGTGAAAAAAACGTGCCCCAGAAAAAAAACTTGTTTTTTTTCATAGTTCTTTTATCATGTTTTTTTTTCAAGTCAGAAAAAAACGTCTTTTTGCAACACTAGTCATACCCAACTTGTACACACATGGTTAAATATCATAAGCGAAATAAATCAGTACTCGGCCATTCCATTCTCTGGAGTGAAAATCATGGGAACCGATATTTGGATGATGTAAGCAGCTGGATGTCCACTGTACTACAACGGGCCATGTTAGACACGAGGCAGAGTACAATAAAACAGAGAGCGGGAGTTGAGTTGTGTGAACCGGTTTGGCGTGAGCTAACGACTCGCAGCGTATCAGATGCTAATCCAACACTTATAATAATAGCGGTACGCGCAGGTTAATGAGCGATTCACTTGTTCCCAGCAGGTAATGACTGCTTTCAAAATAACTCACAGCCGTCTCCCAGCCACGGAGTAGCCGCTCAGCATTCTCGCCGACTCGGCTGCTTTCACCTCGATATCTCTGCAACGGAATACCTCGCTCCACTGTACAGGAAGGTAAATTTAATTTAATTTTAATTGCAATGGGGCGCACGCTCCGATGGCAATTTCCATACACACCCATCTTCTCCCTTTCCTGTACCCACCTACATTTGCCCTCTACAAATTTGAACTTTAAATTCTTTCAACGTTTTTGGTAAATTACTATCTGGTACCCACGACTTCGTTCGTGTTTGTAAAGAATTTGGTTGAAAGCTACCGACATCTAACCACCATGGTGCACGATTGGAGACTCAAAGCTATTACCACACACAAACGCCAGTCATCTGCACTATGTAGTTCAGACAGCAAAGTAAAATATACGGACACACAAGTCTTTGGTGGAAATACGAAAATGTCCTTGATCCATCAATTTCAACGACCATATCTCCCATACTCTCACAGTTACAGAAATTCGGCCAACGTTGTGATCGACGGGTGACTCTGTGCTACTACCACACACAAACACCAGTGATCTGCGCTAGACAGTTTTGGCTGAAAAGTGATACACCATGACACATACGTTTTTGGTAGAAATATGAAAGTGCCGCAGGTCGACCACTTTAAACCACGATATCTCCCACACCCCCATAGCTACCGACATATAACCACCATAGTACACGATAGGAGACGTGATACCACTACCACACACAAACACCATTGGTCTATGCTATGTGGTTGTGACATCAGAGACACATGTCTTTGGTCGAAATACGAATGCCCTGCATCGACCACTTTTAACCATCATATCTCCCACATCCCCACAGCTATCGACATTCGGCCAACGTTGTGCACGACAAGAAACTCCATGCTACTTCCACACACAAAGACCAGTGATCTGTGCTAGGTAGTGGTGGCTGAAAAGTGAAATATAGGAAAACACAGGTCTAGTTTTATATATAAGATTCATTATTTCCTTTGTTACCTTATTCCAATTCCTGACACTCAATCCCAAAAAAAAAAAGATAATCTTCCTACACCTTTGTGCCTGAAATCGAGTGCCAGCTTGTGGTCATGGTCATCTTTTCCCTTCCATGCACTACTTTTAATTCTTACACTAATATCTTTCCATGCCTCATCACCAGTATACGCCTTATACACTCCCATAACCCTCTTCACCCTCCTCCTGTTTTGCAATGAATCCCATTCCAACTCTTTTATCGTATCTGTTACTGATTGCGTACGACGGTAATTTCCAGAAACAAATCTAGCAGCCACTCTGTCAAAAATTTATGTCACCTGTAAACTTAATAATGTGTAAGCTTACCATTAGTGGTTGTCAAGATATATTGCAAGCAAGAAAAGAAATCATCTAGTTGCAACATCCTTTTTCTCACTAATTTTATTCACATTTAACAACTGACTTCAGTAGACTATTCCACGATAATATACAACTTCACAGTTATGTAAACACGTTTTAAAAAGTGTTATCGGCATTTTTTTATAGCGTTTTTGTTCGTGCTGTGCTAAAATACATATACATACGTCCGATAGTTTTTCCAAAACTCCACAACTTTTTTTTTTGAATTTCTCTCACAGATTTTTTGCCCAGTAACATTCTTAATCCGAGACTCCTTACTCCAGAGATATTCTTAATACATCAGAAGTACTCGAAAAGATGACAGTGAGATGCATATCGTCTTTGGTATTTCGCACAACCCATTTCAGGGAACAGATCCGAACCTGAACTACCGGTAATTATTGTTTTTCTCAACACGACATTTTACGCACCACAGATCTTCTTGATAGCTTATGCCTCGCAAATGGTCCTGTAGACGAAACCATGCTAGATTATTCTTCGATTGTAGTTGTCAAACTGCGGAATGGGTTGGTAATTATATGTTCTGAGGGTATCACGGCGCTATCTATTGTTACAAGAATTCTCAAATTTCCAGCCGCGTGGAAACGTCGCATATCTTCGACGTTCCGACGGTTAACTAAACTGCCATTTTCCACAAATGAGGCGGAGAGTTGGACCTTACACTTAAATGTGCAAATTGAACCACAGAAGCCTTCTGGCGTACTTCTCATTACACAGCAAGCTATTCCTCAAGTGAAGGTCGAACAGGGGCCGGCCTCGGTAGCGTAGGGGCTAGAGTGCTAGCTCGACGTGCCGAAGATAGCCGGTTCGATTACGGTCTTTAAGCGTTGCTTGTGTGAATGTCATGTCCATGTTGTAGTGTCCATTTGTCAGTACTTGATAACAACAAGATACTGTCCAAACTAATACACTGGAAGAATTACCACATTGAGCTTTCTGTATGGCCTCAGAAGCCGAAAAAAAAAAAAAAAAAAAAATTGAACAGGAAACCTTCCGATTTTCAGTCAGACGATTTAAACATTTTTTTTCTTCGATGTCATTAGAGGCGGGATGGTACTGGGGGCAAAGAACGGGAAGGAATTCGGCCATGGCCTTTGGAAGGAAGTATCTCGACATTCGCCTGGAGTGATTTGGGAAAACCATGGAGAACTCAAAACTGGATGGCAGGACGGGGATTCGAACCCTCGTCTTCCCGAATGCGAGCCCAAGGCGTTACCATTCACCCATCACGACTTAACCACTGAGCCATCAGACCCCTGCATGATTTTCCCAAATCATTCCAGGTAACTGCCGGGATTGTTCCTTTAAAGAGACCATTGTTGAATTTCTTCCCGTTCCCTGTCTCTATTTCCTTCCCTCCTTTAATGACCTTCTGTCTTAAATGCGCAGACATGCGAACTCCACTGAGTTGGGTTTGGGGATTGGAGTTTTTGTTACACTTGACGTACGCTCTTGCAGAAGCTGACAATTCATTCAAGAGTGATCCAGCGAAGTGATTGGTGAACGACCACCGCCCCTCTTCTTTTTCCAGATAGATCGTCAGGGTGCGGCCTCGACAATCTGAGGAAAGGTTTCGGAAATACAGCCCCAGGGTGGTCATTCAGTTCGGGAAGACCACAACAACCGGAGACGAGAGATTCCGGCCCTTTGTCAAGAAAACGTATTCGGGGAAATGTTTTTCAAGCAGCAGCTCCTGTTGGCTCACTGATTCTTCCTGTGAGAGCGGTGCCCATCTGTTTCCTTTTGCAGCCTTATGGTAGCTCATAGAAACGATCACGAAGTAATGTCTTTTTTAAGTGATAACTTCTATAGGCGCATTAGGCGATGTTTGGACTGGTATAAATCTGTGAGTTATACCCGTAACTCATAGATGTGGCGCGTATGATACGCCCGTTGGAACTTATTTGGAAGGGTAAAATCTTATGAGTTCGCGTCACCAACATGCTGTCACAGCAGTGTATCTGTAGCTATAAGTATGACGTGTTGTGCAACAGCGGTGAAAGTATAGATTATACTTGTAACTAATATATAAAAATGACTATTTACTTGTTGTTGATGTTGTTGTTTTAGCTTTTGTTGTTTTAGTTGTTGTTGTTGTTGTTGTTTTAGTTGTTGTTGTTGTTGTTGTTGTTGTTGTTGTTTTGTTGTTGTTGTTGTTGTTGTTTTGTTGTTGTTGTTTTAGTATCGTTGTTTTGTTTTGTTGTTGTTGTTGTTGTTTTGTTGTAGTTGTTTTTGTTGTTGTTGTTGTTGTTTTTAGTTGTTGTTGTTGTTGTTGTTTTTAGTTGTTATTGTTTTTAGCTGTTGCTGTTATTGTTATTTTAGCTGTTGTTGTTGTATTGTTTTAGTTGTTGTTGTTGTTTTAGTTGTTTTAGTTGTTTTAGTTGTTGTTGTTGGTTTAGTAGTTGTTTTAGTTATTGTTTTATTGTTGTTTTAGTTATTGTTTTAGTTGTTTGTTGTTGTTATAGCTGTTGTGGTTTTAGCTGTTGTCGTTGTTGTTTTAGCTGTTGTAGTAGTAGTAGTAGTTGTTGTTGTTTTAGCTGTTGTTGTTTTAGCTGCTGCTGCTGCTGCTGCTGCTGTTGTTGTTGTTGTGGTTGTCGTCGTCGTCGTCGTCGTCGTTGTTTTTTTTGTTGTTGTTGTTGTTGTTGTTGTGTTGTCGTCGTCGTTGTTGTTGTCTGTGGTAGTGTTGTTGTTGTTTTTTCCCAATGTTCTTCACACAAACACTTTTTATACAATTTTAATGGCAAAACAAATACTTAGCACACATATATTTCAAGATGTGGAGGTCTGGTAGCTCAGCGGTTAAGGCACTTTCTTCCGTAACTTTCTCTCTCCAGTCGCGGGTTCTAACCCCGTGTTGAGCAGGAATGTTTAGGAGTTGTTTTTGGTTGTATGAGATACGCCGGGATGTTACGTAGTTCTTTACCCTATACACATACTCGTATTTAAACTTAATGGTCAGTGGAATTATTTCTTGACACTTTGCTGGTGCTCGGTTTGAAAAATGTTGGGGACGCCGTATTGGGCTGTCTTATTCACAGTACGGAGGTGTTTACCCGAGCACAGTGCCACGCGCCGACTTCACCGCCTTCTAAATAACAAATTACTGTCGGCCTAGTTTCTCCGCCTGCCGCATAATCGCCGCAGCAGGCGTGCGCCGCCTGTTCCTAGCTTCTTTTTGTTGTGCGTGTGTTTGTGTGCGTCTGTTCGCCTCATTTCCTCCGCTGTGGTCCGCTCGGACTCGATAAATAAAACATTTAGGCGCAGCGGTTCCGTCGGCTGCCACCGCGTCGCCACCGTCGCCTCGTAACGCGAGATGCTGAGTGAGACGCGGGAAACCGCAAGCGAGCTGGCGGCAGTAATATCTCTGGACGACTGCGAGCTGGCGGCAGTAATATCTCTGGACGACTCCGCGCTATAACAACCGCAATCTTGTGACGGACGAAGGTCATAAACTTTATTAATAACACAAACAACGAAGACTAAATACGGTAATATTAAAATAATAAAAAAGTTCAAATACCTTGGTGAAATTTGTATCAATTGTTTATTCGTTTAGTGTAATAGGTACGTAACAAAAGTCGGCGCCAGTGAAGCAGTTTATTAATATCTCTGTGATATGTGCTACTGCTATCTAGCGGCTAGGCTCTGAACTGTCTCATACGCGCGACATTCTCAGTTATTACTTTTACCCTTTAAAGGTCAAATTCCTAAAAATTTCGTTCTTAATTTATAATGTTGCCTGAGTGGACGCCTTAATGTTTTAAATGATACCTCATTTATCGATTTCAGTTTGGTTTCGAAGGACATAATGGCTACAATTTAAAAAAAAAAACGGAAATAATGATAATCCATCCCTTTTAGGGTCGGATTCCGAAAAATTCCTTTCTTAAAATATGACGTGACGAAAGAAAAGACCTTATTCTCTAAAATGATACATTATTTCTCGATTTCGGTTAGATATTATAATTATTATTACTCCGCGATACACTAAAAGTGTGTGGTGGAAGTTGCATTGCACCTATCAGAAAGGGTAATGGCTTGGAAGGGATATGCTAGGAGGCGCCCATGGGCTATTGTGAGGAATCATCCCATCATTCGCATGGAGTGATCTGGGAAAACCATCGAAACCCAGATCAGGATAGCCGGAGAGCTTTATCGAAAGCTACTCCTGTCGGATTTTAAGTTTACTCGCCTTTCTATACCATTCCCTAATAGCTCGTGGGAAAAATGAGTCCACAAATGAATCGGTTCTGGCCCTGATTTCTCTAACCTTATTTTCGCGGTCATTCCGAGATATGAATGTTGCTGGTAGCAATATTTATTTGCTGTCATTCCGAAATACGTCAGCCGCGAATTTTTCAATTAGCTTCCGTCGAGAGCAACACCTTCGGTGCTCCAGGTCTTCCCAACCTAGCTCCTTCAATATCGCACTTATGCTTTCCCTCCAACTATATATACCTGTCACGAATCGGGTGGCTCTTCTTTGGACCTTCTCTAAAGCCTCCATTAACCCCTTTTGATGGGGACCCCATACAGAACAACAATATTATAAGTGAGGACGTACTAGTGACTTATATACAATCGATTTAACTTCCAGAGTGCATTGATTTAAATTACGACCTAGAAATCTGAGCATACGATTTGCTTTCCAAGTTACATTCTCGATATGCTCATTCCACGACAAATTGTTACGAATGTTACCCCGAGGTATTTAGCGGAATCTACCGTTCTAAGGACAGTATCATTAATTTTATGTTCATAGTTAACTGGTGTCACCTTTTTACTTATACGCATGACTTGGCACTTTTTAGCGTTTAACTCCAACTGCCAATCTTTACACCACGCAATTATTTTCATAATATCGTCTTGTAACAAAGCACAGTCTTCCTGGGTTTTGATTTGACGATAAATAATAGCCTCATCAGCAAATAATCTTTTCATCCCCCCTATTATGTCGCATAAATCATTAATGTATATGAGAAACAACAGAGGCCCTATCACGCTACCCTGGGGTACCCCGGACCTCACTTCGGTAAGTGATGAACGCTCACCGTCGAGAACTACACACTTTGTTCTGCCCTTCAGAAACTCTGCAACCCAGTCGCATATTTGTCTAGATATGCCGTAGCCACGAAGTTTCCTAAGCAACCTAGTGTGAGGCACAGTGTCGAAAGCTTTTTCAATATCAAGAGAGATATCATGACAAAAAATATGTTATGGTAATAAAGATACTTTTGCCCTTTAAGGGTAAAATTTCGAATAATTCTCCTCTTAAAATATGATGTGACCAAAGCGGAGACCTTAATCTTTAAAATGACACCTCATTTATCTATATTGGTTATATATCAAGGGAGATAGATGGCTCTTGACGCAAAAATACCTTGTAGAAATACTGATACTTTTGCCCGATGAGGGTCGAATTCCGATGAACTCGTGTCCTAATATATGTTATCACCAAAGCGGAGGTCTCAATCTTTAAAATGATACTTGATTTATCGATTTTGGTTTGGTATCCATGGAATTAAATGCCTTGTGACACAAAATCTACGTGTTAGAAATATTGACATTATTGCTGTTTACGGGTCGAATTGGAAAAAAATTAGTTTCTTAATATATAATATAATCAATGTGGATACTTTAATCTTTAATGTGATACCTCATTCATCGATTCGGTTAGGTATAAAGGGAGATAATGACTTGTGACAAAACAAAACACCTTACAGAAATAATATATATGAATGATTTTATAGAACTGCGTTGGCACGGTGGCATGTACCTACTCATTTTTCCCAGCATTTCATTCATTTTTGTTTATAATTCTCTCAGCGTATTTCCCTTATTCCTTTTTCGTATCTTGAAGCAATTTTACATTAAATTGTTACAATGTTTGAGGTAAATTATTGAGCATTTCTGTCGGTAATCAAAAGTAGGAGACCCCCTTTCCAAGAAAAAAAAAATTTTTCTTCTCCATTCTACTAAAAATTTTTATTCTTGTTTCTTGTACCTTCCTCAAATTACATGTTTCACTACTAAAAAACTTATTTGGGCAATATATATATATTTTACAAAAAAGAACACGTAAAAAGACCGAACGATTTATTTATTTTTGTTTATTGCTTTATGCGTCTACGTCTAGTCGACATCGTCGGTATTAGAGACGAGAAAGCACTGTGGGCAAGAAACGGGAAGGAATTCGACCGAGAGTTTTAGAAGAAACCATCCAGACATTCGCTTTGATCGATTTCTGGAAAGCACGGAAATCCGAAATCTGGCTGCCCCAACTGAGATTTGAAACCGCGACCTCCGTAATAAACGATAAAACAACTGTAACATTTTGACAATATGAGATAAATAAATTAACTGAACTCGTAAAGTAAGAAATGAACGAGTTTTGTAAATGATGGGCGAGGAAAGAAAATTGTGGAAGGAACTTACAGAAAGAAGAGACAGGATGGTAGGTCATGTTTTGAGACATGCTGGATTGGTTAATTTGTTAGTGGAGGGAACAGTTGAAAGTAAGAACTGTATAGGAAGACAGAGATTAGAATATATGAAGCAGACAATTGAGGAAGTGGTTTGTAAGGGGTATTTGGAGATGAAGAGGTCAGCACAAGATAGGAAGGGATGGAGGATTGCATCAAACCAGTAGAAAAACTGATGAAAGAAAAAATGTTGTTTTTTTTTTACTGATATAATCATTAGAATAAAAATGGTAAACGTTCATAACTGACTGTAAATTTAGAAAGAAAAGAACAATATTAGGTATGACGGATGTAAGTCTCAGCTGAATACGGAAGCTGAAGATTGAGAGGCGTCAGTATCGTGACCGAAACGTTTTTTCCAACCGCAGTGAAAGGTGGCGAGAAAGTCAGACAGGAACTGCGAAAACAACGGAAACGCGACGACAAGAAAATGCGACAGCTGAGGGAGAAAGTGCAAGGAACGCGCAATCTGCAGCCTCAGTGTAGTGCGAGCATCGGCCAGGTTGGACTTAAATTAACAACTTCGGTTTTAAACTGGAACAGAAATTAATGCGTTGACGGGGTACCTATATGCCAAGTCTCTTCTGTGTCGTCCGAAAGAGTGGCTTCTGCAGTTAACTTGGCGGCACCAGACAACAGGAGCAGATTGGCGGGGGAATATGTAAGACAGAGAGTTCTTTTGATGCTCTAGGGAGCGTCCGTAAACTACATAGCTTCATTTTGGCCTATTGTGAACCCCCCCCCCCTCCTTGAAGTAACCCGACGTGGCTTTTGACCGAGCTTGGTGGGTGAACGGTTAACGTTCTGGCCTCGCATTCGGGCGGACGATTGTTCGAATCACCGTCCGAGCATCCAGATTTGGGTTTTCCATGGTTTCCGCAAATCCCTCCAGGCCAATGCCGGGATGCTTTCTTCAAAAAGGCCATGGGTGAATTCCTTCCCATTCCTTGTTCCAAGTCCGATCCCGCCTCTAATGATATCTTAGCCGTCAACGAGGAGTAAAAAAAAAAAAAGTTCTTCTTCGCGGATGGAACCAATATTTGTTGGCCTTTCTATTACCCCAGTATTACTTATTACTTCAGACGTAACGGGTGGTTGAACTTTCGTCGCATTGACCATGTATTTCAGTTAGTCTATATTTTCTTCCTTGAAACAGCGCGTTTGGAGAGATTTTCCTGTTTTCATTCCGGTCCTATAGATTACGTGATGCTAATTCTTACAGGTCCTTTTCTTATCTGTTTGTACCAATTTGGTCGGGTGGTCTTGTTTTTTAGGAATGTTTTGAATTTTGTGTTAGTTAGTCTGCTTGCGTCCATTCTTCCCAAGTGTCCTACGAATACGTATTGAACGTGTGATTTTTATTTTAGGCTTTTTGATATATTTCTGCACTATATTTTTGGAAATGCATCCTGTCTTATAATATTGGTGCTCTAATTTTGCTCATTATGTTCCTTCACTTCTAGTTGCCCTTTTAGTGTTTTGTGTTTGAGGGAGAATGTTTCTGATGCATAAAGAGCTTCGGGCTCGATTGCTATTATATATTGTAGGATTTTTCAGTTCCAGGAAACACATTTATTGTTGTAGTATTTTTTTGTTTGCTATACAAAACAATGCACTACATTACTACAATTATTTTTAAATTTATAGATGGGTATTCCAAAACATTTAAATATATGTCTTCCTCAAGTAGTTATTCCTTAACAAAATAATTATAACAAAACTAATTTTTAACAAAGAAAGCCAATCCAATAGGGCATTAAATAGTATTAAAACAGTTTTTATATATATATATACAGAAACATGTCTTGCGGGCTACTGGAGAGTCTCGGGGACACTTTTCAGCCGATTTAACCTAAAGGGGAGGGAAGGAGGATGGGAGCCGGCCGTGCCCTTGAAGGGAATCATTCCAGCATTCACCTTGAGTGACTGGGGAAAACCACGGAATACCCAAGTCAGTACGGCCGGACGGGATTTCACCCCCGTCCTCCCGAATGTTAGGCAGAAGAGCAAATATGCATTACTCCTAACTCGGTCATTAAAACAGTTAAACTGACGTTTTTAATAAACATTTAACTTACCAAGCAGCTGCGAGAAAATAGCGTACAGCAACATTGCATTCATTTTTCTGTTTCCGGACCAGGAAGCTATTGAGTCTTTCTGGCAGTTAGCTTCACTGCCATGTTGATTTATCCAGCAAGCTACTCAGTAATTGTTCACAACTTGTCACACAGACGATTTCCGTTTCAGAATACGTAAATTATAACAGTACTTAAATTATGCGGGATGATATGCAATTCTTTCATATCACGTTAGAGACATCGTGTCAATGACACGGTTGGGAATGTGTTTAGAAGCACATGTGAAGTTTCCTGGACTTGCAGCGTGCGAGAGCCTGGGGACAGACAGACGTGTTAGCACGCGAGTTGAGGAATTCGCGAGCGCCGAGCAATTTGCCGACTCGTTTGGTCCATTACCTCGTCAGCCCGAGATCGTCGGATGCACTTACGAGCGGCGAACGGTGACGGGCACGCCGAGGAAGTGCTGACGGCGATTCGCGTCCCGCGCTCGTTAATACTCGTGCCTTTTATTGTGTTGTCCGCCTCTTCCGTCGGTATTTTCGAGGCAGCTGTTCGTTTTTCCTTTTGTCCCGGTCCGTCCGTCTCTTGGTTCCAGCGTAATCGCCTGAATCTCGTTTCTGGCGGAGATGATGTGTGATTGTGTCTGGCTATTACAGCTTCTAACACGCCGCTCTGTGTATTTTCTGTACTAATCCTCCAGTCACGGTCGTATTTTATTCTACACTGAAGATCGTAACGACAAAACAACGTCGATATTATGCAATTTACAAAAATGCCGGTGGAAAAAACAACTTAACCTCTGTGCTTTCGAATCCATAGTGCCACGACGAAGGGAGAAATACAATTAGGTTCAGCACCTTATTTCCCTTACCTTATCTCTCCTAAAATGATTAATAAAACTCAGATTATTAGGTACACACATAAAAAACAAAAGGTTAATTACGATTATAGCGTGGGGTCAGAATTGCTTGTTGAAAGCTTGGAGTGTAAATCTTGGCATAACGTATGATAACATACTCAATTGGGCAGAGCACATTGGGCAGGTGGTAGGAAAAGGCTACAAAATACTTCATTTACTGGAGAGGATGATGAGAGGATGTACCAGAGAAGTTAGGGAGTTGGGTTTGGTCAGACATTTGGTTGAATATGGTGGTGTAGTTTGGAACAAACATTTTGGTTATCAAATACAGGAGTTGGAAGGTGTGCAAAGAAAAGCGACTAGATTTGTTTTTGGAAATTATCGCAGGATCCAGTCAGTAACTGATGCGATAAAGGAGCTGGATTGGGACTCATTGGAGGAAAGGAGGAGGGTGAAGAGAGTGTTGGGAATGTACAGGGCATATGTTGGTGATGGAGCTTGAAGGAATATTGGTCAAAGAAATAGGAATAGTGCATGGAAGGGGAAAGGCGACCACGACAACAAGGTGGCGCTCGATTTCATGCATAAGGGAGTGGGAAAGTTTTCTTTTGTTGGTATGGGTGTCAGGGATTGGAACAAATTACCAAGTGCAGTAATGAATAATTTTCCAAAAACGCTTAAGGAATTTAAAATTAAAATTTGGATATCATAATGGTAAATGGGAGAGGAAGTTAACATTCCAACAGTAAAAGAAAATTTAAAAACAATATGTATATAAAAGGGGTAAATGGATGAATGGGGGAATACCCACCGGAGCGTTGGCTCCATCGCAATTAAATTAATAGTAATAATAAAAAAAAACTACGATCCATACTACTTGGTGAGCGAAGTATTTCTCTTCAGTCGAAATTGAACGTTTTAACTTTATGGTAGCCATTTTGCTATGTTTTACTTCAGATTTTTTTGTTTTTTTATTTTTTTTTTTCCTGAGTTCAAATAACATTGCTTCAAATAACCCTCAACTAGTATTATACGTCTGTGAGATCACAAAGAAACTCTGGACTGTTTTGAGGAAAATCTAATTACTTATGCAGAAAGGAAAGATGTACGCAATTATAAAAGGGAAGGATGCAAACATGTCTCAGACCAGGTTAAAGAAAATCTACACTGAAGAGCTAAAGAAACTGGTACAGGCATGTGTATGCAAACACAGAGATAGTACGGCGCTGCGGTCGGCAACGCCTATATAAGACAACAGGTGTCTGGCGCAGGCGTTAGATCGGTTACTGCTGCTAAAATGGCAGATTATCACGATTTAAGTGAGTTTGAACGTGGTGTTAAAGTCGGCGTACGAGAGATGGGAAACAGCATCTCCGAGGTAGCGATGAGGTGGGTATTTTACGACCATTTCATAAGTGCACCATGAATATAAGGAATCCGGTAAAACATCAAATCTCCGACATAGCTGCCGCCGGAAAAAGATCCTGCAAGAACGCGACCAACGACGAATGAAGAAAATCGTTTAACGTGACAGAAGTGCAACCCTTCCGCAAATTGCCGCGAATTTCATTGCTGGGCCATCAAAAAGTGTCAGCTTGCGAACCATTCAACGAAATATCATCGATATGGGCTTTCGGAGACGAAGGCCCACTCGTGTACCCTTGCTGAGTGCACGACACAAAGCTTTACGGCTCGCCTGGGCCCGTCAACACTGACACTGGACTGTTGATGATGGAAACATGTTGCCTGGTCTGACGAGTCTCGTTTCCATTTGTATCGAGCGGATGGATGTCTACGGGTATGGAGACCACCTCATGAATTCATGAACCCTTCATGTCAACAGGGGACTGTTGAAGCTGTTGGAGGCTCTGTAATGGTGTGGGTCGTGTGCAGTTGGAGTGACATGGGACCCCTGATACGTCTAGATACGACTCTGGCAGGTGACACGTACTTCCTCATCCTGGCTAATCACCTGCTTCCATTCATGTCCATTGTGAATTCCGACGGACTCAGGCAATTGCAGCAGGACAATGCGACACCCCACACACCCAGAATTGCTACAGAGTGGCTCCAGGAACACTCTTCTGAGTTAAACACCTCCTCTGGCCACCAAACTCCCCAGACATGAACATTATTGAGCACATCTGGGATGCCTCGCAACGTGCCGTTCAGAAGAGATCTCCACCCCCTCGTACTCTTACGGATTTATGGACAGCTCTGCAGGATGCATGGTGTGAATTCCCTACAGCACTACTGCAGCCATTAGTCGAGTCCGTACCACGTCGTGTTGCGGCACTTCTGCGTGCTCGCGGGGGCCCTACACGATATTAGGCAGGTGTACCGGTTGTTTGGCTCTTCAGTGTATGTGAAAGTTATCAGCTTTTGTAGCTCCGTGTAACAATTATGTGAAATAACTATAACATTTGTACTGGCTGCATGATCATGTACCAAGAACAAATACGTATATGTATATAAATATAAAATAAAAACTTGGCGACCGTAAAAATTTGAAAATCTTCATAAATCAGCACAAAATTGCGAGTAACTTTTGGAGATGCTTGAACACAGAGAGGTAAGTTTGGCTAGAAAACAGTGGATATGGTGTTGTGGTATGGGTCTCAAATTTTTTTATCAATTGGAGGGGGGAGAAGGGGTGTAACGAAAGGAAGAAGGGCAACTAGACTTGTCTCAGAAAACTACAACAGAATACAATCTGTAGCTGATGTGATAAAATAGCTGGATGGGAATATGGGATTCAATGGAAAACAGAAGGAGGATGAAAGTACTGGGACTGTATAAGGCGTATATTGATGATGAGGGATGGCAAGATATTGGTGTAAGAATTAGGAGTAATGCATGGAAGGGAAAACATGCTACATGATCACAAGCTGGCACTAGATTTCAGGGACAAAGGTGTAAAAAGATTCTCTATTTTAGGTAAGACTGTCAGGGATTGGATAAGTTAACAAGAGAAATGATGAATAGTTTACCAAATACGTTGAAAGAATTTGAAGTTGAGATTTATAGAGGGAAAAATTAGGCGCCAACAGGAAAGGAGAAAAAACGTGTATGCAAGAAAATTGCCATCGGGGCGAGCGCTCCATCCTAATTAAACTTAATTAAAAAATTCTAACTACGCCTCAACAACGAGGGTTGTTCAAAACACCTGAAAAGGGAGTGTTGCCAACCGCAGCAAGTAGAAAACAAGTTGGCTCCGAAACAGAAGTAGGTAATACTCATAAAATATTAATGGAGAAACTTATCATTTATGGAACGGACACTGAGAAAAGAGAAGTTTACATAAGACGGTAACAGGAAAATTAAAACCTTGTGGCGCTACTGTACGAAGTATAACAACAAGCTGTTACACAGAAGTACATATAGTCAGTAGTGAACTTTCTACTGATTCCAAAGAGAATCACAGACAGAGTTACTGCACACAGTAAAGAGACATGATTTTCCAAAGATATTGCGTCCGAGGGATAGGATCTTTATAAATTTCTTTCATCGATGGGAACCTGGGTGGAAAATAGTCTGTTTTGTATTTGTTTCTTTGAAGGAATGCATTAGCCTATCAGGGATAGTTAAAAGAACTTTAATGAGTTTATTTTAAAAAAAAACCAGTATCAGGTTATGAGGGAGCGTCCATAAACAACGTGAGTAGGTATGAGGGAGGGGGAAGGGGTTGGCTGGAGAGCTACGGTGGGCTATGTGGGTGGGGAGGGGGGTTGGATTCCAAGCCAGGCCCGTAGCTTTCCATTCATATTATTTGTCATGGTTAAAATGAGGTACAGAACACACAACAACGGGCGAATATTTATTTCCATCATTCAATTATCTTCGTATGTAATTTACGATAGTCTGACAAGAGAAAACAATACAAAGTGTCTTCTGGAATCAATAGGGGAAAAAACTACGTGCTAGGTGTGCGTGTGTGTGTGTGGAGGGAGGGAGAGGGCGGGGGGGGAGGGGGGTAGAGGCAAAATCCACGTTGGGCTACGTGGGGGGAAGGTGGGTTCACAGGAGGCCAAAATCGAACTTCGTTGTTTTGTGCACGCTCCCCAACGGTAATAATAACGAAATCTGTCCCGGGATAGAGATCTAAATGCGGGGACTATTCCATGAAAACCGGTACGTCTGGTAACAACAGCGCAGACGGTACCAAATAAGAGTTGTGTGTTTGACACAGATGGCACTGTAGTAGTCACGCTCTTTGAAGGACGACTCTGAACAGGTAGGCCTTTCCACTGGAGTGTCGGAGCCGTGACGAATGGTCGCCAGCTGCAGCCGCCGCTATCTCCGATTTAATTGCCGGTGGCTGTTTAGGCTGTTGCGAGAGCGGCTGTTGGCGCTGTGGTTGTTATGCATGAGCAGTCGCCGCCGGCTCAAGCGACGCTCATCTTCGCGTCTTACGCAACGTCAGCGGACCCACCGCGACCGGCCGGCTTACCTTCTCGACACTGACGGTAAGACGACATCCGCAGTATCCCAATGGCTGACATCTCTCCAACTGGAACAGAAAATTCCACGCATTTCTCGGGCGTAATGTTGCAACATTGCTCTTACTTTGCGCCAGTGTGACTGGTGCTGACAACGTTTCGGTCCCAACCAAAGGGCAGCTTCAGGTTAATGTATCCAGTCCGTTGTTTCCCGGCACACTGGACGGACTATTTTGTTTTCCGACAGAGAGCGTGCGGTGTTCGAGAGACGTATGAAGGCGCGTTCCCACGATCCCTTGTAACAAAGACGAGACGGGAGGGGACCTCATTAGCCGAAGTGTAGGGACGACCGCGGGCCGCAGGTTAGTCCCAGCTTACCTGGCCGCCACCTCCGCACCACGTTGCCTAGTGTCGTTTTGCACAGAGCACTTTACAGCAACAGAAGGGGTGCGCACCGCTGATGCAACCCGACGGCAACAGCGCACTGCTACACACGCCTGTGATGTTTACCGACTCAGAGTGGGTAGCCGCGTCTCGTCTCCGCTAGCAGAGGCGGTCCTGTTCCCATGGCGTGTGGCCGAGTATACGTCCGGTCCCGTCCCGTCTCGCCTTCGTTACAAGGGATCGTGGGAACGCGCCTTCTCTTTGTCAGAGTGATCAGGTTGTTTGTATTTGTCTGCGAGCATACACTTCCACGTTTGACTGAATCCATACCCACCGCCCTTGTTGATGTTTATCAGTAAGGGAGCATCCATAAACTACGTAGATTTTTGCCTCCTGCGATAGCCCCTCCCCCCCCTCCCTCCATTGCCACGTAGCCTGACGTGTTTATACACCTCTCCTCTGAACCAGGCAGTGTCTTTCATTTTAGGAATTTCAGGAGGTTGCGGTAGCTGCCATATTAGCAGCAGGGTGAAGCCTAGAGGTGAATCATCCTGCTCCCACCATCCCCCTTGGCCAGTAGCCAACCCACGGACGCGAAAAGGTTTCTTTTGGGAGAGGTAGTATCTCTGGCAGCCAATATGTTCTCCCGTCTGGCAGATTGTTCTCACGGCAACCGCGAAATTAGGAAGCCAATGTTGGCAATGCTCCACCCCGAAAGACATCAGGCAATCCAGAGTACAGTTAGGGGGCATCCATAAATTACGTGAGGTGAAATAGGGGGGGGGGGTCCGGCGAAATCTCACCAAGGGGGAGGGGGGTGTCAACGGAAATCTCACGTGAGATTTTTTAAAATTGGGCAGAGCTAAAAAAAAAAAAAACTACAATTGACGCGAAAGTCGATTTTAGGGGGGTATTTAGCTGAAAAGTGTGGTTGAGACCTTAAAAAGAAGTCTCAAAATGTTGCAAAGACGATCTGTAGGGGGGGGTCTCACGGGACCAGATCTCACCACAGGGGGGGGGGGGTTGTCGGGCCAGATCTCACCAAAATCTCACCAGAGGGGGTGGGGTCCGAAAATCCGGAATTTATGGATGTCCCCTTATGCAGAGGGTATTTAAGGCCCACCGGAATACAGTAGGGCCCCCATTTTTGTTCAGTTCGCGCAATGTCATCGATTGTGGTCACTGCCAGAACCTCCTGTCTTCCCAGTATGAAGTAAGTCCACTTTCTATCTCATGTTTTGTATCATGCTCATTCTTGCTTCAGTGACTGGTGAAGAAACACTTTCGTGTATAGAAAACATTAGTGTTGGGAACATCTATTTGGACGAATTCTATGAACCGTTGAAGTGCATGTGATGAAAAGGGCTTGTGACAAGAAAAAATGATTTAGGTACAGAACTGTTGTTTTTTGAACGACTTATATTAATTTGAATAATTGAATTACATGATGCAGTTTCTAATATCGATCCTTGTGTCGAAGTACTTGAGTATAAATGACTTTGCTTTCGATAATGTGGTGTAATTGTTGCGGTTTCCTAGGATTTTGCTATTGCTAAAAGACGATGCAGTTAATCTCCAGTAAAGAAGTTCGATTAAATAAAATTAACCGAGAAATATAAAAGGTGGGGGGTTCAGAAGGTTACATCACCGATGCAAGTACCGAGCTGTCCTCATTAATTGGAGATGAAACAGTCGTAAGTACGGCACCAGTAGAATATCATCGAGCGAGCGTTTTGCTCTGTCGATGTTGGCAATACTGGGACGTAATCTGTGGGGCCAAGACGCTGCAACTTGAGGCAGATCTGGCAACGCCGAAAAACGACATTCGATTTCCGAGGGTCTTTAGCGGGATGGCTCTTTATGGACGAAGTGCGGCGGAAAAGCGATCGCTGGGGAAAAAGCCTACAGCTCGACTGCAATCAGAATACGGAAGTCGGGACAGTAAGAAATGTATCAGGAACTGAGAACCTGCAGCAAACACGAGCGGCAACTTCAGCTTGTAACAGCCCTCAAACCTAGACTTGGAACGGAATTGTATTTTACGAAGCATATGTAGAGTTTGGTTGAATATGATTTTTGTATGTTTGTCTTGCAATTTACTGTAAATCAGTATAAATGGACTCTGTTTGATGAAAAGAAATTATGTAAATAGAACTATGCAAGAGAATTTCTTAAATGTTTGTAATTCCAAGAATTAAGGTGAACTATAATGTTTAAAGTATGGTTTAGGACAGTTTAAAATGATTTGGTGGATAATTATGTGTTTAAATATCTTTAATTTTCATTTCTGACCATTTTGTAACGATTTTAAATAATTATGTATTAATTTTGATTGGTTTTAATTGTTTAAGTATTGTTAAAGTTCGAGAAATATCTGTCGGAAGCCTTTGTAATGTTCTAGAACTTTCGATAAAACTTATATAGCAAGCGGCAGAGACTCAGAGACAGTTTCTCGACACAATTTATGCTCAGAGTTTACGTGTACTGTGAGAGTGTAAGGCAATATTGTCTCTGGAAAAAGTGTCAGATGTAATCGCTGGAGTTTATGGATACAATTGACTAGTATCTTTGAAGTTGTGAATGTCGTCGAGAAATAAAAAGCAGTTAAAATTTTAATTTTGATTAGTTTTAATTGTTTTTAATTGTTAAAGTCCGAGAAATATCTGTCGGAAGCCTTTGTAGTGTTCTGGAACTTTCGATGAAACTTATATAAAGCAAGCAGCAGAGACTCAGAGACAGTTTCTCGACACAGTTTATGACCAAGTCATTTGGGAAATACTAGTTTGCATTGGAATGTAAACTATAAAGCAATAAATCACGATATGAATTGTTCAGACGAATCGAGGTGTTTGTGGTTTTGTTGTGATGGGCGACGAGAGGAAATGGGTACACAAAGATGTCGGAATCTCACTCTGTAAGCTGCTCAGGCAGTTAAGCGGACTACCTCCTCTCTGTGCTGAGGTAGAGCAGTTGGCTCGAGGATTAGCCAGCCCAAGCCTCGACGGGCGAGTAATCAGCACCAGATGGCACTGCTATCGCTCGCTCTGTGCGCAGATCAGTTCGCTGGACCCAACTGAACCTGGCCGGCAAGGGACACAAACACACAACAACAACCGTGTTTCAACTGTAGCAGTGTGTTTATTTTCAGGTCCAGAAATTCTCTACAGTTTATGTGAAAAACTAACTTGCTGTCCATTCTTAGAAGGTATCAATGCATTATTCTAATGGATAATTGTGTTGATCACCTACTATCAGAAATCAGAATTGTTTGCAGATGACATAATGCTATACGAAAAGGATCAAAACGGTAGAGGACTGTTAACAGTTGCAGGGTGATTTGGAGAGTGTATCAACCCTCATACCTGAACTTTAAAGAGAATTGAATTTCCTGAAGTATTTGTAGTGAGCTAAAGTTTGCTTGAATATGATCTTGTAGGTTAGTTTTTCAATTTACTGTAAATCAGTGTATATAGACTTTATTTTATGAAAATAAATTATATAGAGACCATTTAATGTGTTTAGGAACAGTACTGTGCCAGAGAATTGCTTAAATATTTGTATCAATGCAAGGTACGATGTCTAAATAACGATTCACTACAGTTTAAAATGATTTCTGTAAATAATTTTGTGTTTAACTATCTTTAATTTCCATTTCTGGCCGTTTTGTAATGATTTTAAATGATTAAGTACTAATTCTGATTGTTTTTAATATGTTTAATTGTTTGAGTAATTGTTAATGTTCGAGAAATATCTGGCGGAAGCTTTTGAAGAGTTCTAGAAATTTCGATAGAGCCTATATAAAGAAATCAGCAGAAGCACGGTAGCAGTTTTAGTTTATACAGATTCACTTTGCAACTGCCAAGGACTGCGTTAGTAGTATCTCTGGATTGTATCTATGCATGTAAACAATATCGTTGACGTGTTCTCTGGAAATAAACTAAAGATTAAGCTGAAGTACGTCGTGGACTAGTTAATTACCGCATTAATTATAAAACCACGAAGAATCGAACAACAGGATATCCGGCTGGGTTGTAAACATGGGATAAAGATGAATGCAAAGAACAGTCAGCTTATTAGATACACAGATAAAAAAACTAAAGGTTGACTACGATTTTAAGGTGGGGAAAAAATTGCTTGTTGAAGACTTGAAATACAAATATCTTGGCATTACATTTGATAACAAGCTTAACTGGGCAGGACACATTGGACAGGTGGTGGGAAAGGGTTTCAAAATTCAGCACTTGTTGGAAAGAGTTATGAGGGAATGTACGAGAGAAGTAAAGGAATTGGGTTACAAAACTTTGGTCAGACCATTGCTCGAATATGGTAGTGTAGTATGGGACCCACATTTTGAGTATCAAATACAGGAGTTGGAGAAGGTGCTAGATTTGTTTCTGGAAATCACCCCAGAACGCAATCAGTAACAGATATGACAAAAGAGCTGGAATGGGATTCACTGGAAGACAAGAGGTGCGTAAAGAGGATAATGGGAGTGTACAAGGCGTATATTGGTGTTGAGGCATGGAAAGATATAGGTGTAAGAATTGAAAGTAATGCATGGAAGGGAAAAGATGACCATGACCACAAGCTGGCACTCGATTTCAGGCACAAGGGTGTGGGAAGATTGTTTTTTATGTAATGGTGTCAGGGATTGGAAAAATTTACCGCAAACGTTGAAAGAAGTTAAAGTAAAAATTTGTAGAGGGCAAAAGTAGGTGGATTCACGAAAGGGGGGAAATGGGTGAGTGGGGATATTGCCACCGGTCGATGTGCTCCATTACAATTAAATTATATTAAATTAAATCTGCTTCTGTTGTTTAATGAATTTTCGCATTGTGTAACTAGATACGAGGAAGCTAGTTTTCAGGTTTCTGTAGCAAGGAGACACTATCGCTGTAGTTCGTTGTCTGTCACAGGACTCATGCAATCAAACGGACTATCTTGGAGACTTCACGTTTTTACATGTGATGTCTTTCCTTGAACCAAAAGCGTTAACCCTCAGTTTTTTTTATTATTCTTTTTATACTCGGCATTGTAACAACGCAGCCAATGTATTTTACATATCGTCTATGTTATGTTAATAAATCTTTCCGTGTTTTATGCCTACATTGAACTGTAGACACACACAACACAACATTTAATCCACACGCTCCACGTTTTACTCGATCAGGCAAGACGTCAGATAAAACTGACCAACAACTCGTGTCCACATTCTTACGTTTTTAACTTCCGTCTTTGGTTCAGTTTTATTAAAAAAAAAAAAAAAAAAAACATGGACGAAGCATTACTTTTAGTGGTTATTTCACTATGTCTGATGAGATAAAGGTAAAAATGGTAGAGAAGATAGTTGTTAAGGAGGAAAAGTTTATTTCATCTGAATTTGCTTCGGGAATTGACTCATGAACCTGAAGACTGGCGTAATTATTTACGAATGGTTATGGCCCCTTATTTAAAATTGCTATCCACTATATTAAGCAGATAATTGAGGACGTGGGTTGTAAGGGGTATGTAGAAATGAAGAGGTTAGCACAGGATAGAAAGGGATGGAGGATTGCATAAAACCAGTCGAAAGACTGACAACAAAAAAAAAACTATGTTACTAATTGTTTCTCTTGGGATATAAGAATAAAAGAACGTCAAAATTTCACAAAGAAGGTTTGTAAATATCATCGGTAGCAGTACAAGAACGCTGTGACTTCTCAATTTTAGTAACCCTTTACGAAACACTGAACGAAAAGAATTGATCATTTTTTTCATATTCATTTCCTTTGTATCTCCAAGATACACTTCGTTACATTTATCAACCCAAGCATTTTGCTTGATTTTCTTGTCTGGATCACTGTAGTCATTTGTCTTTAACTTGCCATTTACAAAGATAACCAAGATACAACTCAATGAATTCCGTAAACGAATCATTTGACTGCTGTCGTAGATTCGAAAAAGTCCACCGCGTAAAATATTTTCGAAAAGAAAAACAAAATAACAGTTAATATGGTGATTGGCCATCTTCCCGCAGTTGTTGAACAATAATTATGTAAATGAATCCGTCAAAAACAACTGGTTTGGTGAATTTTGTGTTTTATTTGATTCCCCAGACGCGTTTCGACCTTGTGGTGTGGAGCCACTGAAGATGCCCTACACCACAAGGGCGAAACGTGTCTGGGGAATCAAATAAAACACAACCAGTTGTTTTTGACGGAATCATTTACATAATCAAAATAACAGTTGTTTTAGCTCCGCACAAGCTGAGAGATTATTAAAGACTGAAGGCAAAAACGTCAGTCAAATGCGAAGACAATGCTCCCACCGATCCGTTTTCTGGATGTCGTCAGTCTTGATTCAGTTCAGGTAAAACGTGTGTTTTGTTGTCCACACACAGTGTTTTGTCTGATACGTTTTACCTGATCAAGTAAAACTTTGTCCCTCAAGACGTAATGTGTAGACCGGCCTTAAGTTCTCAGCCCCTGGACGTAGTAAGCATCGAACTACCTGGACCTCTCTGCAAACTGGGAACTATTCCGGACACGTGTCAGTATCGAGATAGCATTGCGTATCGACTGAGAACCTTACACTAATCCCTGCCTTTGTTGCTCGCCGGCTCTCCAGCCGTGTATGCACGCGTCACGTGTGACGCTGGACGTTCGACCCTCGAAGCCTTAATTGAAATGCACTGGCGCGGAAAATTAAATCTTTTGCATAACACTGTCTTCCTAATGAATCATTCAACCCGTCTGCCGCGCTGTCGACATCCGTCTCCCGATTTACATAGTCGACCCGTTACGGTATCGATAAAAGAGCAGTACGGGTATCGGGTGTCGGGAAACATCGCGACGCATGTGAACCGTGAATTAGGAGGATTCGCAGCGGCGGAGTTTAAGATGGAAAACACACATGGCGGCAAGTTGGACACGACACTGAGCCCGTAATAACCCAACATCCCGCCGCGTGATTTCAACGTACATCTGTTATTTGATTCAAATGCTATTTTTATGAATAATTATTAGTAACAGTCCACTAGTCGGCCGGGCTGCCTATCCAGATATTGCCGCTAGTACTTTCAATCAATCCGAGCGTGGTGGGTGAGCGGTTAACGCTCTGGCCTCGCATTCGAGACGACGCCGGTTCGATTCCCCGTCCGGGCATCCCGGTTTGGGTTTTCCATGGTTTCCCCAAATCACTCCAAGCGAATGGCGGGATGCTTCCATCAAAAAGGTGTAACCTCCTTGTTACTTTTAAATTAATACAACAGATGAATATACCTTGTAGCAATTCTTTTTTAATCATATATAAACTTCTATTCAATAATAATTATTACAAATTCACACATTAAGTTTTAGTTAACAACTTTTTTTCTCCTTTTTTGTTCAACCACCAAACAATTAAAGATACTAATACTAATAAAAAACATTTATATTACTCTAACGTCAGACAATTTATATATACCGTCCGTGGAAATACTCGTTACTTTAAATTTTTTTTAAAAATATGTACACAAATCATTAATTATTTCTTAACATAATTATTCCAAGTATAATTTCTTAATTTATATAAAAAAATGGTGCATCAGGGAATGACCATATGTCACAAAGGCCATGGCCGAATTCATTCCCGTTCCTTGTCCCTAGTCCCATTCCGCCTCTAATGACCTCGACGTCGACGAGGCGTAGAACCATAGGTAAAAAAACTACTTTCACTTAATTTCCAAAAAAATTGTTGACTTTTTTTTTACATAAATTATAATACATTTCAAAGAGAGACATGTAGAGAACGTAAAAAGTTTTGGCTCCCTATGTAAAAGCGGCCGCAAGTAGGGATTACCAGCTGTTAAAGACATGTAAGAGCGAGGGAGAGTCAGCGCACCACAACATCTGACATCTTTTAACAGCTGGCAACCCCTACTTGCGACCGCTTTTACATAGGGAGCCAAAACTTTTTACGTTCTTTACATGCCTTCTCTGAAATGAATTATAATTTATTTAAAAAACAGGTGAATATATCTTATTTGTTGATGACGGAAATTTTTAATGTTATAAAAATGTTTTAAGTATAATTTGTAAAACAAATAACTGTTATTCATTTCACTTGTATATTTCTTTTCGTGTAAGCTTTCTCTTACATTTAATAAACTTCACTGATTGTTATCGTATTTGAAAATACTGTTAGGGTATGTAGTCCAGTGCTGTATTTCCCATTAGGCTGTATAGGCTCCAGCCTAGGGGCGGCAGCGTTTTAGGGGCGGCACATTTCCTAGGGTGCCCACTTTAGTAAGCCGTCAAATTTGTGTGTGATTATAAACATAATAGAAAAACGTCTACTACAAATTTTCATTTAAGTGGTGACATCTAGTAGTGAAGTGACAAACTCGGAACAATTAATAGAAAAGAAAAATACGTTTACTATCAATTTTCATTTAGGTAAGTGGTGACAGCGAACAATTAGCTAAATTATTAATTTAATTCTTCATTAGTTTCCTGACTTTCTATATTGTTCAAAGCAGTCTGTAGCCCATCCTATATTTCCGAAGCAACACTCTATAGACAGACTTACATTTCATGATTTCGATAATAAAAACACTTAAGTATGATCTAAGATTTTATTAATTGGGTATCTGGATGTTGAAAGTCCCCGAGCACTCGAAAGTCCTAATTTTATTAACCGACTTCAAAAAAAAGGAGGAGGTTCTCAATTCGTCTGTATTTTTTTTTTTTTTTTTGTATGCATGTTCAGTGATATCTTCGCCAATTTTGAACCGATTTAAATGAAATTTTTTTGTGGATAGGGTATACCTCCAAAGTGGTCCCATATGAATTTCATTGAGAAACCACCCCTTCTACCCCCTTCCACCCTTAATATTTATACAAATCCACAGTTTTTATTCGATCTCGATGAAACTTTGGACATATATAGCCAAAAATAAAAAGAAAAAATACTATCAACTTTTGGTTTTAAAAAACTGAATCCCTCTCCCCCTATCCACTCCCTTAATTTTTACCAATTTTCTTTATTCAAAGCTACAGTCAACACTATTTAACTGATCTCCATTAAAGTTGGCAGTTACATGTAGTTTTTCATGGCGAAAAATGTAAACTGACATTCCTTAACACAACACCCAATTCACCTCGTTCTGGAAGTTGTTGGGGTATATAAAGACAGAATTCTTCTTTGAAAGCAAGCGCTTTAACCTTTGAGCTACCAGGAAGTTCGCAAAATGGGAACTGCTGCGGCATATTTAAAATATAAAACAAACTATAATAGACTAAAAATTTAAAAATAAAATAATTGTTTAAAAAAACATAAAAAAACCTTAAAAAAAACATCACTAAAAACTTTAAAATATTTTTATACCATGCTTAGGAAAAAGTAAATCTAAATGGACAATATTTTACATTACTGTCATTGAAATTTTTACATTAATTAGTTATTTTTGGAGTCGGTGCCAGCTAAATCAAGAAAAACAAAAAGATAAAAACAATAAGGAATAACAATAATACACAAAAAGTCATTTTACTGCTTACCTACAATTAATGCTAGAAACATGTTTCAACAAAACTGAAACATCCAGATGATACGCCAATATTATACTCTGTAAATCGTTTACGTCATGATGCAACCTACCAACTGACACTGTAGCGCCAGAGATATGCCAGGATGACCAATAAGGCCGATCCACAGATTAAAATCCTGTTAATTTGTTTCCCTAAGCTGTCTCCCCCAATAACACTATCTGCCTCACGACATGCTGTAAAATATTGGGAATTTTTGTTCGTACTCCCCGTTTCACCTCTAACACCAAAAGAAGTTCCAGTAATTCGATCTTCGCGATGTGACAGCTGGCACCGACTCCAAAAATAACTAATTAATGTAAAAATTTCAATGACAGTAATGTAAAATATTGTCCATTTAGATTTACTTTTTCCTAAGCAAGGTATAAAGTTATTTTAAAATTTTTAGTGCTGTTTTTTTTTTATTTTTTTTTTTTTTTTGAAGGCGGTTTTTATGTTTTATAAACAATTATTTTTTTTGAAAAATCATTGAAAAGTGAATGATTTTTTAAACTTAACTCGTCATTTCTCAGCTATTAATGAATTAAATTCTTTGAAATTTTTATGGAACATGCATTGAGCTATGCCGAAACCGGTATTATGATTGAAATTAATATAAATTATAATCGTTTAGTAATAATTGATTAGAAGTCAGAGCGTACGGGCCTTATTACACTAGGCGACTTGGCGGCGCAACCAGCCGGGCCACTGGCGGCTCTGCTCGTCGCTGGGCACAGGGTCTTATGGAGCTTATTACACTAGGGCAGCCAGTGGCGCCGCCAGAAACTGGCGGCCGGCTGGCTGCCCTGCCCGGCGACCAGGCGGGCAACCACTGGTGGCCGAGAGTCGTGGCGGGGCATTGTATCTTACGTAGCTTATTACACTAGGCCACCTGGCGGCGCCGCCAGACTCGCCACCACGCGTTCAGTCTACTGTTCATATGCCCCTTTACAATTTTAAAATTGCAGAGATACTGAGTGTTCAGGTTTGGTGAGACAACTGGGGACAGTCATCCTGTGATGGGAGGGAATGAATCAGAGGAGATTATAAACGACGAACCTACAAAATTTGAAATAAATTTTCAGGAAATTGCGAAGTAACTCAGAAAGCTAAAACTGGTGTAACTGGTGTAGGTAATATTACTACATATTTATTAAAGGTTGTGGGATAGGATATTGTACCTTACCTTCAAATTTGGTTTAAAATGAGTTTGGAGACTTGCTGCTTACCAAAGGATTGGAAAAGACCGATAGTAGTACCAGTTCATAAAGGAAGGGTTAAAAATATGGTGAAAATTCCTGGCCAATTAGTTTGTCATCAGTGATGGGCAGAATGATTGAGAGATATGCAACTATATAAGAAATGTATGTGAAGAACGAAACTAGTTTTCAGATCGACAACATAGCTTTAGGCAAGGATACTCATTTGAATCTCAGATAGTGGGCTATATGCAAGATATTTCAAATGAATTTGAAATGGGAGGCCAAGTTGATAGTGTGGCACTAGATCTTTCTAAGGCATTTGACAGAGTGAGCCATAAAATGGTTTTAAATAAACTGAAATGTATTGAATTGAATGAAAAAGTTACTTGCTGGGCACAGGAATTCTTAAAAGTCAGAAAGCAAAGGGTTAGAGTAGGAAATACATTATCAAGAGAAGTGGAAGTAAATATGGGAGTTGCTGTTCATTATTCTAATGAATGACTATGTTACGGTCAGAATCTAGGCATTTTTCAAATGATACAATGGTATACAATAGGATAAAAACAGGTGAAGACTGAACAGTTGCAGGATGATCTGGATAGAATATCTAAATGGGTAGGTCAGCATGGAATGAAGATAAATGCCAAGAAGAGTCGGCTTATAAGATACAAAGATAAATAGATCTAAAGGTTAATTATGATTACAGAGTGGGGTCAGATTTGCTTGATGAAGTGTAAATTCTTTGCATAACGTTTGATAAACTCAATTGGGCAGGTGGTAGAAAAAGGTTACAAAATCCTTCATTTGCTGAAGAGGGTGATGAGAGGATGTAACAGAGAAGTTAGGGAGTTGGGTTACAAAACTTTGGTCAGATCATTTGTTGAATATGGTGGTGTAGTTTGGGACCACATTTTGGAGATCAAATACAGGAGTTGGAAGGTGTGCAAAGAAGAGCTGCTAGATTTGTTTGTGGAAATTATCGCAGGACCCAGTCAGTAACTGATATGATACAGGAGCTGGATTGGGACTCATTGGAGGAAAGGAGGAGGGTGAAGAAAGTGCTGTAAATGTGCAAATTGCTACCGGAGTGTTAGCTCCATCGCAATTAAACTGTATTCAGACAACAAGTTTTTTAATTACTTAAGAATGTCTAAATCGTCTTTCTTTTAATCATTGTACTTAGTAAAGGTTGATATTACCGGGAAAGATACGAAAATGAGAAATTCTTCTTGCTTTACCCCTTTGTCTTCTCTACACTTTCGCTTCCCGTCATTTCCAAGGTGACATTCTGTAGATCACTGGACAGATTCAGCTACACAATTCGCGTACAATGCGAGGATAACAGCAAAGTGACTGCTCGGTTGTGCGAGTGGCTGGCTGGCGGCGCCACCAGAATCCTGGTTGCGTCGCCAACAGAGACACCAGTGCCGCGGCTGGTTGCGCCGCCAAGTCGCCTAGTGTAATAGGGCCCTACGTCTTAAGGTCGGGCCACACTTGACCAACACCGGGGCGCAACGACACTTTTCGTATTGTTGTCGGTCACTCGATTGAAGTGAGTTCAAACGACACCGCATGCCGTCCGACACACGGCCGACACTCGGCTCCGATTAGTTTAGTTTACTTTTTGACGTTGCGCCCCGGTGTCGGTCTGGTGGAAATAGTGAGTTGTTCAGAAAGTTTGGATCCTTTACAACAGCAACAGTGCGTTTTCAGCATGGTGGATGTGGAAAAACTTGTAGAGGAAGTTAGAAAATATCCGGTACTGTATGAACAAACTAAAGAGAAATACAGAAATCTGGATTATAAAGATAAAATCTGGGAAAACATTTCAACCACGCTGGAAGCAAAAGGTAAGTCAAAAATCTGTGGATAATACACTAATCATAGAATTTGAAAAAAAATATCTGTAACCTCTAGATAAAAGTTATTATCGTTGAGCATATTAGAGAAAAAAGCAAATGAGAAAATATATATTTAAAAAAAACAGTATTCAAGTTATACAGAGAACACAAAATAAGTAATTTTGTGTTCTCCTTGATTTACTTAAAATTTTAATTTGTTATCGTACGAAATACATTTTTTCTTCCATAAACAGCAGTAAACCAATGTTAGTTCTATTTCAAAATGTGATGAGGATTTCGTAAATAAATGAATTTAATAATACAGTACAATTTATTACACTCAATTTGCATACATTTATTATTTTTAATCTTAACATTTTCAAATTGCCAGTACAGTTTCAGCTTGCCAGTCCACGCTTCCCTCAGGGGAATTCAGAAAATATTTAATCTGTTCTCGCACATCAAATGCTGCCTCTGAAGACCTTCCACGTAGGCGGGGCAACTGACTGAGATTTGATAACCTGTCACTGTTGATAGCACTTGTGTCTTGTTTCTCAACGTGTTCAAAAATAATGTAGCCTTCATTTTTTCGAATAAAGTTGTGCAAGACACATACAGCCAATACAATCAATGTTATGTTTTCCGGCTTTCCCTGAAGCCTTCTTGTGAATATTCGAAATTTTTGCTGCAAAATGCCAAATGCATTTTCAGACACCCTCCTTGCCCTGCTCAAGCGGTAGTTATATATTTTTTTTATCATTTGTCAAGTCTTTTCCAGGATATGGTCTCATAATATAAGTTTTGAGCGGAAAAGACAACCACTAAAGGAGACTGACTATAAGAACACGTCCGTCACGCGGCCGAGCGCGAGGGGGGCGAGCCGACACTCGGCCGTGTCACGTCTCGGGTGCGCTGCGCCCCGGTGTCGGTCAAGTGTGGCCCGACCTTTAACGTGTTTTCTGTTCTTTGCCGATAAAAAGTGTGTTACGAAGTTTGTCGTATGGAAAACTGACAGGGAGAAAGTTGTTCTTCTATGTTTACCAATCAAAAATCCCATAAAAACTATAATTATGTATTACATTTTTTATTTTCTTGTTTGTATACTTGTTTCATAATAAACATTCCTTTTTATTGTTTCTATTTTATGACTAAATCTGAATACTTTCAAGTAATGAAGTCACTCTTAATCTATATCCATTCACATATCCATATAATCGTTTGCTACCTAATAAAGGTAACACAAATTAGTGATTAGTATAAGCATGAAGGGGAAAAGGGTGGCACAAAATGAACAGCCGACACTAAAAAAAAGTTTAAATCCGGCGCTGATGTAGTCACTTGGTTCCAGTATCTGCTTGAGAGAATACTGCGTCAAATCAACCCCTGTTGTCCTTGCGTGAATTTCTGCATCTAGTTGTCGTAACCAAACAGAAAGTAACATGTAAATTTGAGCGAACGTCACGTTACTATTTTTAATCTATCTATCTCAAGTCAGGGTTGTGAAGAAGGTCGTTTTTGCGGATGTGGGTGTTCATGAAACAGCGCTGTGGTGGCAGTCAGCGTAATTAACACTTGAGGCACTATCGGCACTGAGGTGGGCGCAGTCTCCAGGCTCAACTCATTTTAATGAAGTGGATAAGCACAAGTAATTGAAATTTTTCTGGTCATCCAAGCAGCGTTGCTGTGACAGTCAGTGTAACTGACACCTGGGGCGGAGGCCGAAGGTTCCGATCCAACGAGGTGAGCGCAGTCTCCAGGCACAAATCATTTTATTAAAGTGGGATACACACGCGTTTGCTTGATGTATGTCCGCTACAACTTGGTACAAGTAACACACAGCATATCTTACATCCATTTACAAGAAACGTATACTGTCCGAGGGAGCGTTCATAAACTACGTAGCTCCTTTTTGGCCTCCTGTGACCCCCCTCCCGCCATGTAGCGCGACGTGCCTTTTGCCTCTACTCCCCCACCCCCCCCCTTCTATGCGTAGCACGTAGCTATTTTCCCTATTGATTCCAGAGGACATTTTGTGCCAGTCTGGTCCATCCGAGGAAGATCAGGAGTCGGGTGGGTTGAATGGAGTTCCCGGTTCGAGGTAGATGGCTCATTAGCGAAGGTAGGCTGTGGATATCCCTCTGACAGTGGAGAGTAACTACGAGAACATAGATGATACAAGTATCCGGTTTATTAGACTCAGTCTCACAATACACAATGACAGATAGCGGAGTGAAATCGCCTCGATGGTCAGGCAGCAAAAGAGTTCCGTGTAGGTCACTCTGCAGTCGCTGTGGCGCTGGCATCCTGCTCGCTGCGTCTGTGGCGCCATCTAGTAGCGTAGCCCCGTACTCCACATCCGACATAATGTTTTCTCTTGTCAGAATATCGGAAACTACCTACGGAGTTAATTAAATGACGGAAATAAATATTTATATGCTGTTGTGTGTTCTGCAGAGGCGGCCTTAGGGGGTGGCGAACAGGGCAATCGCCCAGGGCCTAGCTCTTGGAGGGGCCTCGCGCAGCAACCCGAGTTGATTGAAATTTATGTTAAAAAATATTTTATCTTTAGATATTAGTGATAACAATAAAATAAAGTCGGTAGTGTAGTATAGTATATATTAATAACTATCTAACCAAAATTTCTCATTCAGATTTATTCAATGTCACATTTGTATAACAGCAGGAGAAACATCTGAAATTGGTGGACAAGAATTGCATGAAGAACTAAATATGTTTATCCGTGTATAAGAAGAAAACGACGGCGTTATCTCGGTGATGAAGTAATAATAGAAAAAACATTAACTGAATTACTGAAGTGTACACCACTATCGAAGTAGCCTTGAGAATTATTGTCACCAGACGTAATTCAGTTGCGTCAGCAGAAAGAAGTTAAAAATTATTAATACATATTTGAGGAATTCCATGTCACAAGATCGGTTAACGGCCCTTCCTATTATTGAATTGAAAATTACATAGCTCATTCGTTAGATTCTTGTGCTTTAATTAAATATTTTAGTCTCAGGAAAAGCCGCAAACATCATTTTTAAATCCCTGCGTGTATCTTTCAAGGTCATAATGTACTTCAGTTTATCCTTAAAAATGTGTCCTCTTTATGTTTGTTAACTTTTAATAAGTCTTGCAATATAATATTTTAAAACTCGAAATATATTTTTTATGGCGTTTGCATTTTTCGTCGATCATCATAAATACCTACTTGCGATTAACATATTTTGTACAAAGGACAAGGGCCTCGCAATGGCTAAGGCCGCACCTGGTGTTATGTACCTAATTTTAACTGTAACAAATAATATGAATGAAAAGCTACGTTGCCTGGCTCGGAAATCCACCCCCTCCACGTAGCCTAGAACAGCTTTCCAGCCAACCCCTCCCCCACCCCTAGATTGAGCCTCGTAGTTTATGGACGCTCCCGAAGTAGTAACTGTAAGGTGTAGTAACCCCATAGACAGCGCGTCTGTGCTGTCCTGTACAGCGTGTCGCGCGGGTAATCTGGCCGCTGGTAATTACCTGCTACCTCGTTAACCGGCGAGATGGGTCCATTAGTGTTGTTTGCGGCGGCGTTGTTTCTCACTCGAGATTTATTTCGGGTTAATTGTGCGGAAACAATAAACCGACCTGTTTTCGGGTGAACTTGTGAGTCAGCCTGTGTGTCAAGTTTTTATCGATCGTAATTACAGAGCCCCTCTACCCCGTCCAGCCTGCCAACTTCCGAGATGCACGGCGGGAAATACCGACCAGTGATACCAACCTCTGCGCGCCAAATCTCTGTCGCGGCGGAGTTTACGAGTCCTCGGGCCGAGACGACCGTCCAAATAATTAAAAAGGCGACCGCCGCCACGGGGGAGAATGTTGGGGAGAGGGGTGAAGGGGGGGGGAGAGAGTTCCACAGGGCGATGTAGGGCCTTTCTCTGCAGTTTCATATAGCAAGAGACCTCTTAGAGGGAAAACCGGATGGCAGGAAAGCTTTTCTCAGGAGTGTTTCTTTCGATTTTTCTTTGTTAATCCATCGAGTACAATATTACTGAGCTCATTGTGGAAGTAGCTTTCAGTAAAATAAAACAGATAAAAGTTATCGACCTTCCTCATAAATCTTCGATAGATCGATTTGTTGTTATTATCATTATTATTATTACCACTTCTTTTTCTAATTTTTTTTTTTATAAACGATCTCTGTGTCAACGTTAATTGCAGGTTGCGATTGTTTGCTGATGATGCACTTATCTACATGGAAGTAAGGTGCTCTGACGATTGCTTAGAAATTCGGCGCGATCTGGATGTTGTTTCGGAATGGTGCCATAAATGGCAGCTCACACTTAACTGCGAAAAGTGCTAGGCAATGGGAATAAGTAACAAAAAGAATCAGTTTGCTCACGAGTACAATGTTAACGATTCAGCTGTTGACACGGTACATTTCCCTGAAGTATATGGGCGTAATAGTACACAGCAACATGAAATGGCACTTGCACATCGTAGGCAAAGCTAATTCTAGATTACGATTCATACGTCGTATTTTGATA
Source organism: Vandiemenella viatica (assembly GCA_031002005.1). NCBI lineage: Eukaryota > Metazoa > Arthropoda > Insecta > Orthoptera > Morabidae > Vandiemenella > Vandiemenella viatica. The sequence goes on along the minus strand of CM061914.1, from coordinate 190,063,888 downwards.
AGTTTTAATGTTCATACAGATGAAATAGCATACAAAACACTAGTGGGTCCACATTTTGAATACTGTAATGGAATTTGGGTTCCGTATCGCAAGGGATTGATTGATACGTTAGAGAAAGTACAGAGGAGAGCCGCTCGATTCGTGACCGCTAGTTACAGTCCTTACGAAAGTGTCACGGAGTTGATACGTGGGTTGGGCTGGGATTTTTTGGCAGACAGACGACGTCATTTTCATTTAAATTTATTGGAGAAAATGCGAAATTCTTTAATTTACGAGTTCAATGAAATACTTCTTCCGCCAACCTATTTAGGTCGCAATGACAGGAGGGATAAGATTAGAGAAATAAGATGCCGCACTGATGCTTTTATGTATTCCTTCTTTCCTCGTTCTGTTCGGGATTGGGATGCACAGAATTAGGATTCGTAACTCCTGAGACCAACCAACATGTCACTTACAAACAAGCAGTAAGGAAATACCTGGAGGACAATTGGAATTATTCGTTTTTTATATATACGGACGGATCCAAAATAGACTCAGGGGATGGAGTAGGCTGCGCCTTTTATTGCCCGAGGACCAAGTATCAAGAAAAGTACAAATTACCATCGAATACATCAATTTATACGGCAGAAGCCATCGCTATATTAAGAGCACTTGAGCACAGCTTGACATTGACTGAGACGAGTTTTTTAATAATCTCTGACTCGCTTAGCGTACTGAACTCCATCCAAAGAAAATTTTTGGGCAAGAAAACCAATCAATTTATAGTTAAGATTGTGGAGACATATCTAGAATTGTCCAGAAGAAATAAATCCATAAACTTCCTTTGGCTAAAAGCACATGCAGGGGTTCCGGATAACGAAACAGTGGATCAAATGGCAAAGACAGCCGCTAGAATAGGAGACACCTTGGATATCCAGCTTCCGTACACTGACTACCTCTTCAAAATAAAAACAAAGGCTCTGAACAAATGGCAAACTGAATGGGACTCCAGCAAAAGCAGGAAGGGACATCATTATGGATTGATTCAACCCCGAATACCATCCCGCCCATGGTTCTTCAACTTTCCGGATCATAGAGGCGTCATTTCCACTATAATTAGAATGCGCTTTAACCATGGTTTATTCCCCCAGCATTTACATCGGATACACATCCTAAATACTGATATTTGTGATTGCGATAGAGCAGAAATAGGGGATATTAATCACGTAGTGTTTTCATGCCCTAAATATAAACAACATCGACAAAGATTTATAAAACAACTCGTCAACTATGGAATACCTCTCCCAACAAGCATTAGCTGTCTATTGTACGGTAACAACGTGACCATATACAAGTTGCTAAGTAACTTTGTAAAGTCAACTAATATAAAAATTTAGATGTGAAAAACTAGTTGATTGTAAGGATTTTAATCATTGTAATGTCAAAAAAAAAAAAAAACAACAACTATAAGGAATTAACAATAATTTATATATCTGTATATTACACTGTATCATTTGTAATTAAGTGTGAGCAATTGTATTTAAACATAATGTGTCAAACCCCTTTAGGGGATATACAAAAATGTTCCTTTCTGAATAATCAGTTTACCTAGTTCTATCGTTTATGTTTTACTAATCATGTCAAGTCTTGCTCTCTTACCTAAATGTAAAAAGTTTATATATGTATGTACAAATGGATGATGGTTGTATAGTGCCTAGGCACTTAAAGCCAAATAATTAAAAAAAAAAAATTAGGATTCGTGCTTAGCACCCTCTGCCACCCACAGTATTTATGAATTACAGAGTCCAGATGTAGATGTATTATTATTTGCTGATAAGCCCATTAGGTCTACGCAAAGTGCTCAGAAGCGTTTGTTCGCTTTCCTTTGTGCCCATATTTCCTTCATACGTTTGCTGTGGGCTTCTTTCCTCTCATCTAACCATGTTGTTCCAGGTCTTTTCTTTAGTCTTTCCTCCCGGCCAACTTGCCACTTGTGAATTTTGGATTTAAATTTTTCGATATCTTTTGGAGCGTTTCCTGTTAATTTGAGGTCTTTCTTGATTTCTCCAATGCATTTTATTGTATCTGATAGTCGTTTACTTCGGTTTTCATAGAATCAACTATTTGTCTTGTGAGTCTGTTAGGGTTCATTCTTTTGATATGTGTCAGTCAAAATTTAGTCTGCATATTCTAATATCACTGTGAATGTCTGAATATTGTAAGATTTCCTGATTGCTTTCGAGTGTGTATAGTTATCTTATGAGATTTGGGCACAAAATGTTCCTTGTAATTTTGCGTTCTTTTTTCTCAATGTTTTCTATATCTTTTTTCATCTTCAATACGAATTATTATTATTTTCGTTCGATCTTTACGTATTGTCAACGTCCAGGTTATTAGAGGCAAAGACAAGGAACGGGAAGGAATTCTGCCATGGCGTTCGGAAGGAACCAGACGAGCATTCGACTGGAGGTATTTCTGGAAACCACAAATATGATCTAGCTCAATATGCGTGTGTATGTATATGGGTGTATATGTGTATCCGTATACACAGAGAAACCAAAGTGGAAAAAGCAGATGGTTTTTTGATAACTGTAAACACACTGTTTGACAAAAAAAGAGAAAAAAAAGAAGCATCCAGATGAAAAGAGGAAACGAAATGAAACTTTAATGGTTGGCAGGATATGTGATATAATTTTAGTGATTACAAAATCAAGTCAAATTTAGGAAGAGCTTGACAGAATGATCCCACTTGTCAGTATGACGTTGCACCCCCTCTGTCCTGGATGCATGCACTGATTCGGTTGTGAAGGCTGTCACAAAGCCGTTATATCCTCTCCTGAGTCAAGCTGGCCACAACTGTTGTAACTGGTCCTTGATATCCTGGATACTGGCACTGGGACGGAGTTGACGTCAGAGCAGGTCCCACACATGTTCCATCGGGGACAGATATGGGGATCTTGCTGGTCACGGGAGTACCTCAACATCACGCAGACAGTTCATAGAGACACGTGCCGTGTGTGGACGAGCATTGTCCTGTTGGTACTGTCGCGTGAGAGGTAACACGTGAGGACGCAGGATGTCCGTGACGTACCGTTGTGCCGTCAGAGTTCCTTCAATCACTACCAGCCGTGACCTGAAGTCACACCCGATGGCTTCCCTACACTATGACGTCAGCATCAACACCGCTGTGCCTCTCCGAAACATCGGAAGACTGGGACCTATCCCAAGGTCTCCACCATAATTGCCGACTATGGTCATCCGAGGTAGTGCAAAATTCCTGTTCATCGCTGTACAAAATGCGAAACAATTGTTTGTGTTCATGGATTCCGCTCTACATTATGGTTTAATCAGTGTTCTTAGTTACAGTCTTTTTCTTAATATTTAAGACTTTTAAGACCAACGATTCATGTAAAATTTCACACTATTCGCTGGCGTAATTTTTGAAAAAAAAATGCAATTACTTGTCTTTTTCGGGGTTTGCGATGAGTTTTTTTTTGCTGCTAATGCCAACGTTTCGCCTCCATCCTTGCACCTTCTTCAGGGCTTCGCTTTATCTATCTGCTTGGTTTACGGATACACTTGATCACTTGATTCACGGCACACAGTGATCAAGTGTTATCCAGTTGGAAACCAAGCGGATTGATTAAGAGAAGTCCTGACGAGGGTTCGAGGTTGGAGCCGAAACGTAGGCAATAACAGAAAAAAAACAACGTAGCGCAAACCCCGAAAAAGACAACTAAGTGCAACGAACCATAGTTACATAATGAAATCCCCTTGGGTATCCAGCCGAATGGAGTTGTATAAACACGACGTTTCGACAGCTAGGTCTGTTGTAATCATCAGCAGAGCTTATTGTGGAAGCGTTGTGTATATACAACACCATCTGGCTGGGCACCCGAGAGGATTATATTGCATAAGTACACCTGGAAAGTCTCCACTTATACATATTTTTTTTTCAACTGCTTAACGTCTCTTAACAGCGAGGTCCTTAGAGACGGGAAAGGATGGAGGGCAAGGAATGGGAAGGAATTCGGCCATTGACTTTTGAAGGAAGCATCCCAACATTTGCCTGGAGTGATTTGGGAAACCATGGAAAACCCAAATGTAGATGCCCGGACGGGGATTCGAACCGCCGTCCTCCCGAATGCGAGGCCAGAACGCTAACCGTTACACCACCACGCTCGGTACTTATACATAGTTAAAACCCACGAGTTGCAGAGTAGTTTCTCGTTAAGTGGTTGGTACGCCGCGACTTTGTGGCGCGCCAGCTGTGATCGCAGGTGTCTATTTTATCGCGCGGAGAGTATTAAGGCGGTGGGGGCGAGACCAGTAATTATACTCCTCCGCCCCGGGCGAAAATCCACTGAGGCGGTGCAGAACTGAGCTTTCAGAATTAACACGGCCCCACTAATAGCCGCTCCGCCATGCAAATTGAGACGCAAGGCGTCCATTTGCGGCGGTTAGGGAAAATTATTGAGTGTGGCCCGGGCGTACAATCGATTATTCGCAACCTAATATCTCGACGGTTCGCAACAGCTGCGGAAAAGCCGCAAAAACTGCACTGCCAGGATTTACAACTCTGTTCTGGCCGCTGGCTCGACATTCGCTATAGCTAGGCAAGCTGTCAGGTGCAACACTACCACGACGAAAAGTTACGCAACTACAATGACAAGATACGAGAAGACATGAAACTGATAAAGATAACTTTTAATCAATATTTTATTTATATATAATGGTGAATAACAGTCCAATGCAATTGAATATTTGTTTTATTCTTTGTGTCGTACGGGTTTCACTTTATTTCTTGAGCATCATCAGCGACGAATGAAAACCTTAAATATTTTGTTAAATATTATTTATTGTGCAGAAGTGGTACAAAGTTGTATCACTTTTGAACATAATCTCCCCCACGCTCAATGCAAGTCCTCCAGCGCTTACAAAGTGCATAAATTCCTATAAAAAAAATTCTTTTGGTAGTCCGCGCAACCACTCATTCACCGCGTGGCGTACCTCTTCATCAGAACGGAACTTCTTTCCTCCCATTGCTTCTTTGAGTGGTCCAAACATATGGAAATCACTTGGGGCAAGGTCTGGTGAGTATGGTGGATGAGGAAGACACTCAAAATGCAGGTCTGTGATTGTTGCAACTGTTGTACGGGCAGTGTGGGGCCTTGCATTGTCATGTTGCAAAAGGACACCTGATGACAGCAATCCACGTCGCTTTGATTTGATTGCAGGCCGAAGATGAATTTTTAGGAGATCTGTGTATGATGCACTGGTGACAGTGGTCCCTCTAGTCATGTAATGCTCCAAAATGACGCCTTTTTCGTCCCAAAAGAGAGTCAGAATAACCTTCCCTGCTGATGGTTCTGTTCGAAACTTCTTTGGTTTTGGTGATGAGGAATGGCGCCATTCCTTGCTCGCTCTCTTCGTTTCCGGGTGGTGGAAGTGAACCCAGGTTTCGTCCCCAGTAACGATTCTTGCAAGAAAGCCATCACCTTCTCGTTCAAAGCTCCGAAGAAGTTCTTCACAAGCATCAACACGTCGTTCTCTCATTTCAGGAGTCAGCTGCCGTGGCACCCATCTTGCAGACACTTTGTGAAACTGGAGCACATCATGCACAATGTGGTGTACTGAACCATGACTAATCTTTAAACATGTTGTAATGTCATTCAGTGTCACTCGGCGGTTTTCCATCACTATGGCTTCAACTGCTGCAATGTTCTGTCGAGTCACAACTCCTTGTGCCTGACCTGGACGAGGAGCATCTTCCACTGAAATCACACAAGTTGCTTACTTCCTACTCCATTCGTAGACTTGCTGCTGTGACAAACATGCATCACCGTACTGAACCTTCATTCTTCGATGAATTTCAATAGGTTTAACACCTTCACTACTCAAAAACCGAATAACAGAACGCTGTTCTTCCCTGGTGCAAGTCTCAAGTGGGGCAGCCATCTTTATACTGATACTGCGACGGTATTTGTGCATCTGCACTATGCTGCCACCTACAGGCCATTCTACACGCTGCTTGTAGCACGCTTACCAACTTTCAGGATAACGGCGCGAAATTTCGATTTTTTTTTTTATTACAAATTTAAGGTTTTCATTTGACTCATCTTCGTATATACATCTATACAAAGTTCAGTTGAAATTAATTTTAAATGCATGTTACTATTTTATTTTATCCTCGTGGTCAGGGTTATTATTATTTTATGCAAATAGACCTATAAAGATCACGAAAAACTTTGTAATTTTCTGTCTGGGTTTCTTTTGCCATTCCAGTATTCTCGCACCCGTTTACTGAAGGCAAGTTTTCTCTCTTCTGTCCATGTTGTGCCGGTCTTCTTGGCTTTGGTTTCTGGCATCACTACCCAGTCGTGTATTTTTTGTCTGAAGATTTTACAATCCAGGATTTCTAATCTCTTGGTATTTGCTTTTTCCAGGTCTTGTGTTACTTGACCGAAACGGCTGTTAGGCATTTTTAATGGTTGCATGTGTTTGAATATCTGCTTAGTTAATCTGTGATCTGGCATCCTGTAGATGTGACCGTAGGATTTTAGTCTGCGTTTTCTGATGTCGTTGGCTATGTTTGAGTGGGACTCTACTGTTTTGTTTGACTTTAGTCTGTAGCCTTCTTCTGTTTTGGTTGGTGCAATAATTTTCCTGATGATTCTTCGTTCTTGTTTTTGGATGTTCTCGATATCCCTCTTAGAGTTTAGTGTGAGTGTTTCTTATGGCGTATAGAGCGTTGGGTTTAATAACTACATTGTAGTACCTAATTTTTGATTGGATTCCTATGTTCTTTCTGTTGTAGACGTTGCAGGTCTGTCCGAAAGCCTTTTTCATTTTGTTGATTCTGTTTTGTTGTGCCTTCTTTTCGAGTACTGTTGGACTGATAATTTTGCCTAAGTATTTAATCTCAGTGATCCTGATGATTTTCGCATATTTTGTGTCCAGTGTTTTATGTTCACTTTGTGTGCCCCCCCCCCCCCCAAAAAAATAACGTTTTCTCAAAGGCGATTGTCATCACACAAATTTATATATATATATATATATTACTTATTGGTTTACGCCTCGTCGACGTCGAGGTCATTAGAGGTGGGATGGGACTGGGACAAGGAACAGGAAGGAATTCGGCCATGGCCTCTTGAAGGAAGAATCCTGCGATTCGTCTAGAGTAATTTGGGGAAACCATGGAAAACCCAAATCTGGATGCCCGGACGGGGATTCGAACCGGCGTCCTCCCGCATGCGAGACAGGAGCGTTGACTGCTCACCCAGCAAGCCCGGTGACAAGAATGGAACGCGGCTTTATTTGTACATTAAAAATAGTTATAAGGAAAATTAATTTCAAGTTCCATGGAACATATATACTCCGGCGGCAATTTCACTAAGCGGATAATTTTACATTTCATTTGTTGTTTTTTATTCCATCTTATTTATTTTAAAATAGTTTCCTGCCTACATCTCGCCTTTGCGAATTTTAGTTTTAAATTGTTTCAATCTTCTGGTAAATTTTTCCCCAGTTTTCTATATAAATTATTCCAATTCCTTATTGTAATACTCGTATACAAAATTTTCCCATTCCGTTATGCCTCGAATCGAATGTCAGTTTCCGCCAATGGTCATCTATTCTCTTCCACGTTCTACACCTTATTCTACTGCCAATATTCATCGAAGTCTCTTAACCAGTACATGCCTTGTACACTCCCAGCACCCTCTTCACCATCCTCCTGTCTTCCAATAACCCTCTATCCAGCTCCTTTATCGTATTATTATCGTCGTTAGTGTTCTGCCCTCGGGCAGGTTTTCACGTGGTTGCTCTCCATGTTCTTCTGTCTTCTGCCCTTCTCTTCATGTCTATGTAGTTGCCGTTTTCTTTGATATTACCACTAATCTTGTATATGCTTCTTCCTGTCCCTCTCCTAGTCCTTCTGAGGAGTCTGTTAGCAAGCACTCCCCTCTCAGCAAGTGTCCCGTCCAGTTCTTGTTTCACTCTTGTGTGACTTGCAATAGTTTTCTCCTTTCATCAACATTATTCAGCACTTCAACATTACTCACTTTATTCACCCAGCTTATCCTCTCCTTTCTCCTCCACATCCACATCTCAAAACGCTTCTATCCGCTCTTCATCGTCGCACCTTAGCCTCCGCGTCCATGTCCCATAAAGAGCCACAAACCACACAAAACATTTGCCGAGTCTTTTCTTCAGTAACTCTCTGGCCTCGCATTCGGGAGGACGCGGGTTGGAATCTCAGTCCCCGGATCCAGATTTAGGTTTTCCATGGTTTCCCCGAATCACACCAGGCGAATGCCGGGGTGTTTCCTCCAAAATGACATGGCCGAATTCCTTCCCACTCCTCGTCCCAGTCCTTTCAATATAAAAAAACAACATTTTCTTCAATGTTTTATCTACTTTCCCAGTTAATAGTCGCCTCTTCCTGTTAAACACTTCCTTCGCTGTAGCAATACGAGTTTTAACCTCTTGCTGGCATTTTAAGCCCTCAGAGATTGTACTTCCAAGATAATTGAAGCCACTTAATTTGTTGACATAAGCTAGTATCATATCAATATTTATAGTCTGAGTGGATACTTTGCCGGAATACTGATACAACAAAATCCTCCCGGGAGTCCAGCCGAATGGTGTTGTATAAACACGACGTTTCGACAGCTGACTCTGCTGTCTTCATCAGGTATCTTGTAACTGTCGAGGCAGTAACAGTCAACTGGCGACAGCTACAAGACACCTGATGAAGACAGCAGAGTCAGCTGTCGAAACGTCGCGTTTTTATAACACCATCCGTCTGGACACCCGAGAGTATTTTGTTGTTAAATATTTATCAGTTTTCTTCCTTTACCAATCACCAACCTCTTTTTGCTGTATTGAAGCTTATGAGATATATACATATAGCGCACGAAATTGTTGGCCGCGAACACAGCTGAATACACCTATTATTCTACGTGATAGCATAAAAAAACATCTCTAGGATCTTCTATTTGGCTGCAATTTTTCGCTAAATTTCAAGTTTCGTAGATTGCCACTTGCTCGGGGTCAGTGGCCGAGAACATTTCGGCAGAGTAACACCAACAGAACACAGTTCCATTTATTTCCGAATCGCACTCGTTAATTTGCAATAGCTTTTTTTTTTTTTTTTTTTTTTTTTTTGGTTTGCTAGAATAGTAGACAAAGCTTTCCTGTTTCGAAATCTCACAGCGCTTCTATATTTCAGGTTTTTTTTTCAGTATATTCCAGTGTACGTGGGGTGTCCTGTGAGTGTGGTAGAGACTCTATTCTCGACGGAGTGGTGCACTAAATCCGGCAGAGCCATCTGGGGAGCACAGAGAGCAAAGTCGCTCAAAGACCCCGCGCCTCCAGAGACCTCCAGGAACCTCAGCCGACCTCAGTATTCCACAGAGTCGAGAGCAAGAGCTTTGTTCCGAAAAGACGACGAACTATTTGAGCGTGCTGGGACAGACGACGCAATCGCAGCGCATACAGCAGTGGTGCGCCTGAAGAGACTTGAAAGTACTAAATTTAATTCTGATGGACCGCGTGGTCCGGTGGCAATTTCACTGCACCCTTAAGGAGAATAAAATCTCTTGGGCTTGAAGAACTCAGAAGTATTAATAGACTTAGTTATTAAACACGGACTGGAACGATCGCGCCATCTTATACTTGTTTCGGAAGTCGTACATTCGAACTTGTTTAAATACAAACTGGACTTGTACTTGACACTTAAAATTCACTCTGTAAAATTTGAAGAATGCCTGTTTGCTTCCGAAGCATCAGGTTTTTGTAGAGGCTGTGCGTTTATAATATAATCTTTGGTCATAGTGTCTGTAACGGCCAGAGAACTTATAGGGCCTACTACAGATTCCAGACACCGAAGAAATGAATTGCCAGAAAACTCGTTTCGGTAACATATTTGGTCTGATGTACCTTTTAAACAACCTAATAACTCATGTATAGCGAACACGAACAAAGACCATTAGCGAAAGTGGTCGGTAAAATATGTAAAAAGCAAATAAATCGTAATTTATGATGTTTGGTCAACAACGACATCAGCGAAAGTTTCAATTAAAATGAAATTCATCCTAGGCCGGTATGACAATTCGTATTCGTGTTTACGGCAGAGACCCATCTTATGTATTTTTTATTTGGCTTTCGTTAGCAACATTTTACTGAAAAGGAGTTCCACGTATTTTCAGCCGTAAAGTTTGTCCATATTTTTTTATCTATGAAATGCTACCAAAATCAAAATTATTATGGCAGTTAATTTGGCAGCAGTTGCTTAGCTATTAAATTTGGGACACAACCTCGAATTTCTTCCAATAATATCTCTGGTGGCTGTTAATTTGCGACACTTCTCACCAAAAATGCAAAGGCACTGATTCTGCGAGTAGAGCTAAGAGAATTGCAATAGACCACAAAATGTAATTAGATTATAAGTTAGATAATAATTCCACTGTACCAAACACAACATAACCAACTTATAAAATTTGTACGTAATTAACAAAAAAAAACCACTGAAGATGCTTCCGCAAAAGATAGTGAAACGGGTAAGGTAGATTAATAAAAACAAAAAAGTCAATTGCTTTGGCGTAATTTATTTGTTAATATTATCAGCAATTGCTGAAAATGATCCACGACATCCAGTATATTAATGCTTTATCAGTATAGAAATAAAAATGTTGTTATCCGTAAATAATGATGCACAGAAACTTTAGCCATAAGGGTAAATACTTAATCATTGACTGACCGTTTTTGTTATAACTGTAAGGTATTTAGCGACAGTAAAACACATTTGTTTTACACACAAACACAAAAGAAAGGAAAAAATATTTACTAGGAGCAAAATAATAATAATTTAAGAACTTCCTATTTTGTTAACCAGTCAGCCGTCGATGGAGACACGGTATTGGACGCAGGTGGATTGACAAAAGACTATAGAAGTGTTCGCGAGTGGTTTGTTGGGAATGCTAAAGCTGTTTACCTGGCTTATCGGAAACAACGAAGAATAACGCTGCCCCATAAAACGGTGGAGCCATTTTATTGCTTAACTTGTGGAATACATTTAGAGGAACGCTTCCGGAAACGTTCCGATAGTGCTCTGGGGACGAAATTTTACCAGTTTGGTCATCCTTTTTTTTTATACTTATGGCTTTACGCCTGGTCGATGTCGAGATCATTGGAGGCGGGATGGGACTAGGAACAAGGAACGGGAAGGAATTCAGCCATGGCCCTTTTGAAGGAAGCATCCCGGCATTCGCATGGAGTAATTTCGCTAAATTATGACAAACCCAAATCTGGATGCCCGGACGGGGATTCGAACTGCCGTCCTCCCGAATGCGAGGCCAGAACGTTGACCGCTCGCCTACCACGCTCGGTTTGGGTCATCCTGATCCTGTCCAGAACTAATTACAAGCTACTTCAAGAACATTGTAAATAATGTTTATTATGCTATATAATCGCACAGTGGTACTGGTCCTGATAGATGGAGGAAATTTTCTTCATCAAGACTAGGTCGGTAGGAGGGGTGGTGGTGCACAACTCCTAATCACCTGATGAAGATGGCGAAGTTAGCTGTCGAAACGTCTTGCTTGGCAGAACTTATTCAGCTGAACACCGGAGAAGAATTTTAAGAAGCTGTACCGCGGTCACTACAGTAAAGAGACGTTGGATTCCATTTCATGAAGTAAAGTCACGTATCGGCAAAGGCAGGGCTACTTTCAATAAGGCGACAAATCTTTATAAAAGTCGTAATTTATCGATTATAAAGAAGATGAGACTTCTGCGCTGTTATGTGTTCTCTGTCTTCCCGTATGGCGTTGAAATGTGGACGTTAACTAAAACAGTCGGTAAAAAGTTTTTTGAAATGTGGCTGTATTGAACAATGGATACCATGGACAGACCACGCCACAAGTGTTGAGGTGCTCCACAAAATGAAAAAGGATACGGAAATATTGAACACCGTAAAAACAAGGAAGCTACTGTAGTACCTTAGCCATATTACGAGACCGTACGTGGTAGGTGAGTGGTAACGCTCTGGCCTCGCATTCAGGAGGATTTGGGTTCGAATACCCACCCGTACATCCAGATATGGGTTTTTCCACGGTTTCCCAAAATCACTCCAGGCAAATGCCGGGATAGTTCCTTCAAATGACCATGGCCGAATTCTCCCCCGTTCTTTGTCCCCTGCCCATTCCAGCGTCTAATGACGTTAACGAGGCGTAAAACTCATATCTGGATGGACGAAAAGGAATTCCAACCCGCGTCCATCCGAATGCGAGGCCACATCGTTACCATTTACCTTTTGGTCATTTCACTGTGCTCATGAATTTGTTAAATTGCATTCCACGATATTTGCAGCTATTGTAGCGACGATATTGTGTGTAATTATTCGGTAATTTGTGATAAAAACTGAAAAAGATTCTGCAAGACCGGAAAATTCCCCTGGAACACATACGTACATGCGCCATTGCATGTTTAAAGTTGGGTCACTCATGGCGCTGGGTGATGAGTTTTTTTTTTCTTTTGTTGCCATTTGTCTTGACCAGGGTGTCGAACGGCACGCGGTCTCGTTTGAACTAACTTCAATCGAGTGTCCGCCACTCATCACCCGACTGCTGTCTCCCCCACCCATGTTCCCTCTCTGTTCTACACCACTACACCGGTCATTGTTTATCCACTAGTTCATTCGTTCGTTCTCCGTTGTCTTCTTTCTGGTGGCGGGTGAGTCGTTGTCCAATCCAGCTCTCAGCGGAGCAGTGCCAGTGGTGAGCTATAGCTGTGGCCAGATTAATTGGCGGGTCAGTGTGAACGCGCTGTTGCCGTACTTGGGGACAATCTCGCGATGCGCTCTCTTTCTATCACCTGAAAATTGCAACGCTGTGCGGCCCGTGTTGCCTAGTCCAAGCGGCAACAGCTCGCTACCCACCCCCCAACCTTCCACCTCCCTTTCACAAAAAAATGTGTGAACCTGAGAATCGGAATTAGAAAGTGTCAGTCTGAGTGTGACCTTGCTCGAGAGAGGATATTTTGATTTTTAGCGATTTAAGATTTTTACGTGCGATTTAAGTAATTCCTTTTGGTTATTTATTAATTATAGTAACTTAGTGTAACAATTTTACCGAACAAAAATTGCAGTAACTTATAATTAGGGAAATTTAGCAAGAGAATCTTGCTACTAAAAATGTATACTCAGGAAGAGACTTATTCTCCTATTCCAGGTGTTCCCGAACTAACGACTCCCAACAAGTCATCGACAGCAGAACCACCGCGGCTGAAGCAGACAACAGAGTAAATCTATCATTCACAATGTATATAAATATTTCAAACTTCTTGTGGACAATGATCGTGAAATTTTGTCTTCTACATATACGCTAGTAGGAAAAGACTTGAAAAATATGGACGTACTTGATATGGATGAAATAAAAAACTGTAGGGATTTGTTACCGCAAAAAACAACCATATCGTGAAAAAAATTAGGGAATGGACAGGCTATTTGCGCTGCAGCTTGTGATGTCGGTTTGAGAACTGTCCAGCGCGTGTGTCGTGAGGGAAAATAACCTACGTTTGTTTCTCGAAAGAAAAATGTGAAACAATACAGCAGTCTAACAAAGCTTAGCGACTTTGACAGGTCCTTTGTCAGGAGGACAGTACACGAATTTTACGATAGTGGTGAGTGGTAATATATAAACAGATAATTTTGTCATTAATTATGCAAGTTTTTCAGTTCAGAGGATGACAAAATAAAATTTTAGTTATAAGTATACACACTGAAAATAAAATTTAACACGTGGACTTTTAGCCACAAATAAAAGAAGAGTATTTCCATAAGTTTCCTTAGTTTGTCGAGAATTTTATTTTTCTGCGCAGATAATAGAATAATAAATAACAGGTAATTTGAAATCTCCAATTATATTAAAAGCATCTGCAATGCATAACCTTCTTTACAAAATGACATGCATCAATATTTTATGACAGAATAGTGATCATAAATTACTTAAAACACGTTACAAACCATTACTACAAGTAAAGAGGTGAATACAACTGTTACGCGCACGGCATGGCAACGGCGCATTTGACGCCACCCGCCAAAAGATTTGGCCACAGCTATAGTTCGTTCCAGTCTGACTGACGTACCAAACCGTTTCTCCCTCTCTCTCGTATTGTGCTATACGTTCAGTTACGTTTTCAATCTATATTACGGCGCAGAAGTTTCTAAATGACCACCGTACACGTTTAAACATAATCATGACGTGATATCTTTTCTGATATTTTTTCATAGTTTTGCATCAAAGATGTATCGTTTGCGAGTGAACCGATTTTGCAAAGCTCTGCAAATTACCACAGAAATAGGAAGTAGGCTGCTGAGCTTAAAAAAGCCTCAAATATTATTTGTGAACAGTAACTCGTATTTGATTTAAGGTAAGAAGTCCTGTAAAACTGGTAGCAGTTTTTGTTTTTTCCTATAAATAAATGATTGAATGTTTAATTAACCATTCTTTATTATTATCAAACTACCGTCTAAAAAATTCCAAGCAACCCATAAAACTATTTCATTGTCGCTTCAAACGACCTTTTCTGCGCGAAAATAGTTCGGTTGTATTTAAGGGGGAAAAATATTTCAGGATGAACAGAAAAATAGATGAAACTAAACTTCTGTGTTATTAACGCAGGAAATCAGCCTAAATGTAAATAAAACAAACAGTATCTTTAGTTTTCATTTCTGATCATTTCGTAATGATTTTAAATGATTATGCATTAATTTCTATTGGTTTTAATATGTTTTTAATTGTTCAAGTATTGTTAAAGTTCGAGAAATATCTGTCGGAAGTGTTTGTAATGTTCTGGAACTTTCGATGAAACTTATATAAAGCGAGCGACAGAGACTCAGAGACAGTTTTAATGACACAGTTTACGTCGGCAAAGACAGTTTTGAGCGAGCAGTTTTAGTGTGTGGCAGTATTGTCTTTGGAAGAAGTGTCGAATGTAATCGCTGCAGTCTGTGTATACATGTGACTAGTATCTATGCAGATCGATGCTTTATGAAAATACCAGCGGAGTTCCCGGTGTTGCCCGGTATAGTTGGCGTAGATTTACCCGTACCCTACTTTTATTCACGCAAAACATTTGTATAAAGCTTCATAAAATATGCGCCAACTTTTTTCGGAATTAAAGCAAACGTAGATTCACCTGCCCCCTATCAAGAAACGGGTGGGTTCAATTTTATTTGCACGTACACTATTTTCATTCGTCCGAAAAGATTCGTATATATCAAGCTTCCTTAATTTGGTTAAGAAATTGTATTACTACATTACTAAACAAAGCTAGATTATGTTACAAACTCACATTTGATTCTATTGCGATGTGAATGGATACACTTTTTGCTCGAAACGTCAGATACTTTAACTCCGCAGATTCAGCCTTTTATACAAAAATCAGAAGTGAATCCGTAATAATACTATCTTAAACAGAAGACTAATAGTGAAGGCCAGGGATATTGTCCAAAGATCGTGGTTAAAGAAAATATTTTTTTTATTTTTTTTTTTTTATTTTTTTTTTTTACGCCTATCTATGGCATTTAAAAATTGAATATCCCGAATTAAAGGAAAGAATACTTCAAGTTTTGTTTAGTGCGCAAAATAGTTATTATTGTAAAGTTATCTTATTGTTTGCAATAAAGGCTGTAATCAGAGACATTGTGTTGTGTGTTTAGTGCGAAGTATGCTGCATCTAATCTTTCCATCTTTGGGATTTGTCATCATTAGTTCAGAATTTCATTTATTGCTCCTGCATTATTTAACGTTGAAACATAAGACATGCCAAACAACTGAATTGAGATTATAAGCTTTAAAACGGTGAAAACCCCATCGAAATCTACTTCGTAGTTTCAAGTTTTTATAGACCAATATATCCGGTTTTCGTTTTATAGATATATAAGATAAGAAAAATAAGTAAACTGTATGGTGGACTGATTGTTTCATATATTAATTAAACCACGAGACACCTAGTAAACTGGTTGCGGAACTGTGACATTGTTCGTCCGCGAAGATACGCTGAGTTCTGACGTCACGGCTATAAGTCTGGGTTCGCTGTTTGCTCAATTTTCCTCGCTCTGTCCGTTCTCTCGATTCAGTTTGCTTTCAATCTCTGCAGCTCATCAAGCGAATGTTCTCAGAATAGAGAGCGGACTAGCGCAAGTGGGTGGAAGCGATTTGGGCGACACAAATAGTTGAGCTCGGGCGGGAATCGAAAAGCGGACTCTTCTGTATGCTCTCGAAACTATTTACTCTCTGTCTTTATTCCTGCGAGTAACTCGAGCAGTTAGCAATCAGGTTGGATGGCGACCGCTTAACACAGGGTCGATAAAAGCTCTTCCAATACCACGTGACCTATGAAAACTAACCCTCCACCCAACCAACAAATGCAGGTCAAATATGTGAAACTTTCCCGACTTATAATTATTTTATTTCATTTAATTGCGGCGGCAATTTCTATAAGTTCTATTTTCCCCTGTATTGTAACAACCTACTTTTCCCCTTCACGAATTTTAATTCTAAATTCTTTCAGCGTTTTTCGTAAATTATTCATCATTTCTCTTGGTGATATTTCGAATCCCTGACACTCTTATATACGAACTAAAATCTACCGACACACGTATGCCCAAAATCAAGTGCCAGCTTGTTGTAATGGTCATCTCTTTCCTTCTATGCAACTCTTCTAATTCTTACACCAATATCTTTCCACTTCCCATCACCAACATAAGCCTTGTACAGTCCCAGTACTCTCTTCACCCTCCTCCTGTCTTCAGTGAACCTCATTTCAGCTCTTTTATCATACGTGCTACTGATAGTATTCTGCCGTAATTTCCAGAGATAAATCAAGCAGTCCGTCTTTCCCCCCTGGCCCCCCTTCCCACTCCTGCATTCGATGCCCCAAATTTGGGACTCATACATCACCTCCATAGCCAACCAATGGTCTGACCGAAGTTTTGTAAGCTAAATCTCTCACATCTCTTGTACATCCCCTCAACACACTCTGCAACAAGGAAAAGATTTGGAAACCGAGAGAAGTTCGTTCAGTTGACAGCACCGAATGTTCTGTACGCGCTCAAAGGCGCCGAGATATGTTTCTCGAGTGATCATGGTTGCAGCAAACAATATAATTCACTTAAAAAACAACTATACATCCTTAAAACTAAATGAACGTTCAACTTGTGACTCACAAAAAATGAGCACATGCGTCACAAAACCAAATCACAATTACGTTTTTTTCTGTTTTTTTTTGCTTAAGGCTTTACGCCTCGTCGACGTCGAGGTGATTAGAGGCGGGATGGGACTGGGGACAAGAAACGGGAAGGAATTCGGCAATTGCCTTTTGAAGGAAGAATTCCGGCATTCGCCTGGAGTGATTTAGGGATACCATGGAAAACCCAAATCAGGATGCCGGACGGGGATTCGAACAGCCGTCCACCCGAATAGCGAGGCCAGAGCGCTAACCGTTGGCCCACCACGCTCGGTACTTAAGGTATGATGGCTCGCACAGTATTCGTAATTACTGTTCTTACTGCAATATGCTTAGCATATTATGTAATCGGTTTGTTTTTGATCATCCGTGTTGCAACTAAGCAAAATGCTTTATTTAACATTTCTTCAGTGGCCTTGGTATATATAAAGTGACCATTTATGTTTTTCGTCAAGGCGGGACACCTGAGAAATTTAGTATTTTTCTCGAATTTTACTAGTTTTTATTCATAAACGAAGAACACTTATAATAAGTACAACGTAACACATTTTACCTGAGTTAATTAGCCTACTAAGCCTTAGTGCCTGACACATAATATTTAAGTAGGCAGTTATTTTGTATTTATCGGCATGAACAAATCAGTTTCAAAATATTTAGTTTTCAAGTAGAAATGATTACATGATTTGTTGGTGTGTGTCTTGGTACTCAAAATGGCTTTCAATACTGCAGCCACCGAGCGTGGCGGTGTAACGGTTAGCGTTCTGGCCTCGCATTCGGGAGGACGGCGGTTCGAATCCCCGTCCGGGTATCCAGATTTGGGTTTTCCGTGGTTTCCCAAATCACTCCAGTCAAATGCCGGGATGCTTCCTTCAAAAGGCCATGGCCGAATTCCTTCCCATTCCTTGCCCCCCATCCTTTCCCGTCTCTAAAGACCTCGCTGTTAAGAGACATTAAGCAGTAAAAAAAAAATCAATACTGCAACTCTTAACTGTGTTTTGTTACTTGACCATATTTTATTTATCAGAGAAAAAACTATTTCGACAGGAGCGTTACTTCCAGTCGTACACATAACGTACTCAACAGTTATTCGAAAGTTCGTACAGTTGTGAGTGTTAGCACGGAAGTGTTGAAATAATTCCGCCTAAAGGTTTTCAGCAGCAACATTCTCAGCGTTACAGCTAGTGATTTTTTTATCTCTGATTTAGCTGAAAACAAGCGAAAGCTCGTCGACAATTTCCATGTCTCGGCTGCTGCTGATAAATCCTTGCGTGATCAGCAAAGGTCCAAGCGTCGACTCGACCGCCGCGCTGCAAAAACAGCATCGTCAGATTTAGACCTTAATAGATAGATTACCGCACCATTAGTCTAACATCACTTGCCTCAAAATTACTGACCAGAATAATATACAGAAGTATGGAAAAAGTAGTAGAAGAGATAGTAGGTGAAGATCAGTTTGGGTTTAGGAAAAATCGCGGTACAAGGGAAGCAATTCTGTCTTTAAGATTAATATTTGTAGGGCGGCTCAAGAAAAACAAAGGTACTTTTATGGCATTTGTTGATTTAGAAAAAGTATTTGATAATGTTAGGTGGGACAAGATGTTCAAAATTTTAAAGAAGTCAGCTCTAAAGTATCGAGATAGAAGAATACTCTATAAACTATATAAGAATCAAGTGGCTGTAATAAAAGTAGAGAATCACGAGAGACATGCATCAGTTAAAAAGGGTCCCCGTTAATATTCAAATTGTATGTAGAAGAAGCAATGAAGAAAGTCAAAGAAAAATTTCCATGTGGCATAAGTTTTCAGGAAGAAAAAATTAGTATGGTACGATTTGCTGATGACATTGTCTTGTTAGCAGAGAGGGATGAGGATATCGAGAAGTTACTGAATGGCATGAAAAAAATACTGAATGAAGATTTTGGAGTGAATATAAATCAAAGCAAGACAAAAGTGATGAAATGTAGCAGAAATGATACCAATACTAGTAGACTAAATATAAAAATAGGATCGGATGCAATAGGAGAAGTAAGTGAATTCTGTTACTTGGGAAGTAAAATTACAACCGATGGCCGAAGCAGGAATCATGTTAAAAGCAGAATATCACTAGCAAAAAGAGCCTTCATGAAAAAGAGAAACCTTTTAGTTTCAAATATTGATCTAGGAAACAGAAAGAAGTTTTTAAAACTCTTTGTGTGGAGCACAGCACTTTATGGTAGCGAAACATGGACTTTAGGAATACCGGAAATAAAGAAAATTGAAGCATTTGAAATGTGGTGCTACAGAAGAATGCTGAAAATTAAGTGGACAGACAAAGTAAGAAATGAACGAATTTTGGAAATAATGGGTGAGAAAAGAAGTTTGTGGAAGGAGCTTACAGAAAGAAGAGACAGGCTGGTAGTTCATATTTTGAGACATGCGGGATTGGTTAATTTGTTAGTGGAGGGAACAGTCGAAGGTAAGAACTGTAGAGGAAGACAGAGATTAGAATATATGAAACAGATAATTGAGGACGTTGGTTGTAAGGGGTATGTAGAAATGAAGAGGTTAGCAGAGGATAGGAAGGGATGGAGGATTGCATCAAACTAGTCGAAAGACTGACGACAGCAAAAAAAAAAAAAAGGTGGATATATTAATTTGTCGTTTTGTTTACGGAAGTGGGACATTTTTACTGTCGTCGGGGACAGCGGGACAAACAACCTGAAAGCGGGACTGTGCCGCCCAAAGCATCATAAGATACAAGCAGTCACAGATGCTGCTTTTTAAGATGGCGTCGAGTGTCTATTTTCGTTGTATTATGTTTTGTAAAATCAAAACTCAGTTTCTTAGCAATGGGCGATGGAAAAGAAAAATGTATAAAAGTACCAGATTATGTTTTATATATGACTGTCAACATATTTACAATACAATGTTTTTTTGTGTTTCGTTACTTTGGCCGAACTCTTCTAGCTTACCTATTCTCCCTGTGACTTAAATTTGTCTATCTCCTTTAAGCAACCGAACTTCTATCTGGCAAATTTATGTTATAGTATTTGATTACAGAACTAAATGGTATTCAAATTTCAGCTATACTAAAATGGTTCGAAAATTTTATTATTTTTTTATTGCATGTGGCGAGATCATAACAACGATAAAACTGTCTGATTACTATAAATTTATACTACTAAAAAGATATGGAAAATTATGAAAAAAAGAAAATTTTGTGTGGGAATGATTTCAAAATGCACTATTTTTCACTGTATGGAGGGGATTCGCACAGGTAAACGCAACCGCTCCCAGGTGCTAGACGTACCACATCCATACACAACTCAGTAGTAATAGAAGAAATAAAAAAAACCAGCATTTCTAGAAAACGTTGTTGGCTCTTATACTAAAAAGAAACAATACTTTTTTTTTTTTAATTTCTCATGTAGCACAGAAATCTCATGAACTGATGCATTATTTTCTTTCGTGTTGATAGCCAGAAAATATTCAAGAATTTGCTTTTGGAAGATAAGTTCCAATCATTGTTTAATCAGAAGATTCGTAATGAATCTTTGTTGCAGGACTGTTGATAATATATCGATATTTCATTAAATATCGATATTTATGGGTGATATTTTTTAGGACGATATTTCGATACTGAAACCTGGATGTCGGCTTCGATATTTTTTAAAATAAGTTATCATTTTTCGTTTGCTCTGAATGGCACTATGTCTCAAATTTCTGTTACGCTTAGAGATCAGCAAGCTTAAGTAAATCTTATTACGTTTCTACAATTAATTTGGAAGTTATAGGTACCAAGTCTACTCAGATGATGACAACAGAAGAGGCAAGGCATCGCTCGCCCAGCACGATCGAACGCGAGTCCATTACTTGAAATAGCGTGTGGATTGTCCCGGGTAGTCCAACTGTAAATTAGTGTGTTAGCGGGAATAGTGTGATGTGTAAATAACAAAGAGTTACTAATTAGAGAGCAAGAAAAAAACTCAGAATAAGCTATCAACATAAGAAACTAAATGAAATACCACAAAAAATCTTATAAAAAAAGTTATGTATCTTTCAGCTAAATAAACTGTATTACTTATCAAACTTAAAAATGCACAAACTAAGATTTGCCTCGAATCTCTTTCGAGTTTTATAAATTTTATTAATTTTTATGAAACTTATGAGACGCATAATGATCAATTTTTAAAAAAATCTACAATCATCATCACCAACAGAAACCATTCGAAAGTGGAAACCTGATTAAGAACAAAATCACACGTCTATTTATCAGTGGACAGCCTTATTTTTGCAATGTTTCATTTTATGAAATTTCATTTATTGAAATATATCGATACTGTTTTCCGATATATCGACAGCCGAT
>CM061914.1:190008878-190041312 GCA_031002005.1 Vandiemenella viatica | reverse complement strand
CTATGGCGTTACTACACCTTACAGTAACCGCTTATGGAGCGTTCATAAACTACGTTGCTCAATCTAGGGGTGGGGGAGGGGTTGGCTCGAAAGCTACTCTGGGATTTCCGAGCCATCCCACGTAGCTTTTCATTCATATTATTTCTTACATTTAAAGTGAGGTACAGAACACACAACAGAATATAAATATTTCTTTCCGTCATTTAATTAATTCCGTACGTAGTTTCCGATATTGTGACAAGAGAAAACAGTATGTCGGATCTGGAGTACGGGGCTACGCTACCAGATGGCGCCACAGACGCAGCGAGCAGGATACCAGCGCCACAGTGACTGCAGAGTGACCTACGAGGGGTCTACTTAACGCAGCGCACAGCACACGGAGCTCTCTTCCTGCCTGACCATCGAGGCAGCATCATTCCACTATCTGTTATTGTGTATTGTGATACTTAGTCAAATGAACCGGATTCTTGTATCCGCTGTGTTCTCGTAGTTACTCTCCACTGTGCGAGGGATATCCACAGCCTACCTTCGCTAATGAGCCATCTACCTTGAACCCAGAACTCCATTCGACCCAGCCCGATTCCTGATCTTCCTCGGCTGGATCAGACTGGCACAAAATGTCCTCTGGAATCAACAGGGAAAACAGCTACGTGCTACGCATAGAAGGGGGGGGGGGAGTAGAGGCATAAGGCACGCCGGGCTACATGGCTGGAGGGGAGTTCACAGGAGGGCAAAACGGAGCTACTTAGTTTATGAACGCTCCCTTGGGCAGTATATGTTTCTTGTAAATGGAAGTAAGATATGCTGTGAGTTACTTTTACCAAGTTGTAGCGGACATACATCGCGCAAACGCGTGTGTGTCCCACTGTAATAACATGATTTGTGCCTGGAGACTGCGCTCACCTCGTTGGATCGGAACCGGCCTCCGCCCCAGGTGTCAGTTACACTGACTGTCGCATCAACGCTGCTTGGATGACCAGAAAAATTTCAAGTGAATCACTGCATGATCTTGAGTTGTGCTTATCCACTTTATTAAAATGAGTTGAGCCTGGAGACTGAGCTCACCTCAATAGCTCGGCAGCCTTAGGCGAGTGCCGATAGTGCAAGTGTTAAATACGCTGGCTGCCACCACAGCGCTGTTTCCTGAATACCCGCATCCGCAAAAACGACCTCCTTTACAACCCTGACTTGAGATAGATAGATTAAAAATAGTAACTATTATTACTATTACAATTACTCCGCGATTCACTAAAAGTGTTTGGCGGAGGGTGCATTGCACCTATCAGGAAAGGTAATGGTTTGGAAGGGATATACGGGATATGGCAGGTGGCGCCCACGGGCTATTGTGAGGAACCATCCCAGCATTCGCCTAGAACGATCTAGGGAAAACATGGAAAACCCAGATCAGGATGGCCAACGTGACGTTCGCTCAGATTTACATGTTACTTTCTGTTTGGTTACGACAACTAGATGCAGAAATTCACGTAAGGACAGCAGGGGTTGATTTGACGCAGTATTCTCTCAAGCAGATACTGGAACCAAGTGACTACATCAGCGCCGGATTTAAACTTTTTTTTTAGTGTAGGCTGTTCATTTTGTGCCGCCCTTTTCCCCTTCATGCTTATACTAATCACTAATTTGTGTTACCTTTATTAGGTAGCAAACGATTGATTATATGGATATGTGAATGGATATAGATTAAGAGTGACTTCATTACTTGAAAGTATTCAGATTTAGTTATAAAACAGAAACAATAAAAAGGAATGTTTATTATGAAACAAGTATACAAACAAGAAAATAAAAAATGTAACACATAATTATAGTTTTTATGGGATTTTTGATTGGTGAACATAGAAGAACAACTTTCTCCCTGTCAGTTTTCCATACGACAAACTTCGTAACACACTTTTTATCGGCAAAGAACAGAAAACACGTTAAGACGTACGCTCTGACTCTAATTAATTATTACTAAACGATTATAATTTATATTAATTTCAATCATAATACCGGTTTCGGAATAGTTCAATGCATGTTCCTTAAAAATTTCAAAGAATTTAATTCATTAATAGCTGAGAAATGACAAGTTTAAAAAATCATTCACTTTTCAATGATTTTTTCAATAAAATTAGGACTTTCGAGCGCTCGGAGACTTTCAACATCCTGATACCCAATTAATAAAATACTTAGATCATACTTAAGTATATTTATTATGGAAATCATGAAATGTAAGTCTGTCTATAGAGTGTTGCTTCGGAAATATAGGACGGGCTACAGACTGCTTTGAACAATATAGAAAGTCAGGAAACTAATGAAGAATTAAATTAATAATTTTGCTAATTGTTCGCTGTCACCACTTACCTAAATGGAAATTGATAGCAAAAGTATTTTTCTTTTCTATTAATTGTTCCGAGTTTGTCACTTCACTACTAGATGTCACCACTTAAATGAAAATTTATAGTAGACGATTTTTCTATTATGTTTATAATCACACACAAATTTGACGGCTTACTAAAGCGGGCACCCTAGGAAATTTTCCGCCCCTAGGCTGGAGCCTATACAGCCTAATGGGAAATACAGCACTGGACTACATACCCTAACAGTATTTTCAAATACGATAACAATCAGTGAAGTTTATTAAATCTAAGAGAAAGCTTACACGAAAAGAAATATACAAGTGAAATGAATAACAGTTATTCGTTTTACAAATTATACTTAAAACTTTTTTATAACATTAAAAATTTCCGTCATCAACAAATAAGATATCTTCACTTGTTTTTTTTTTTTTTTAAATAAATTATAATTCATTTCAGAGAGGCATGTAAAGAACGTAAAAAGTTTTGGCTCCCTATGTAAAAGCGGTCGCAAGTAGGAATTGCGAGCTGTTAAAGATATGTCAGAAGTTGTGGTGCGCTGACTCTCCCTCGCTCTGACATGTCTTTTAACAGCTGGCAACCCCTACTTGCAACCCCTTTTACATAGGGAGCCAATACTTTTTATTTTCTCTACATGTCTCTCTTTGAAATGTATTATAATTTATGTAAAAAAAAGTCAACAATTTTTTTGGAAATTTAAGTGAAAGTAATTTTTTTTTACCTATGGCTCTACGCCTCGTCGACGTCGAGGTCATTAGAGGCGGAATGGGACTAGGGACAAGGAACGGGAAGGAATTCGGGCATGGCCTTTGTGACATATGGTCATTCCCTGATGCACCATTTTTTTTTATAAAATAAGAAATTTTAGTTGGAATAATTATGTTAAGAAATAATTAATGATTTGTGTATATTTTTTTTAAAATTTATATTAACGAGTATTTCCACAGACGGTATATATATAAATTGTATGTCGTTAGAATAATATAAATGTCTTAGTTTTTTAATAGTACTACCGGCGGTTCGAATCCCCGTTCGGGCATCCAGATTTGGGTTTTCCATGGTTTCCCAAATCACCAAATCACTCCAGGCAAATGCCGGGATGCTTCCTTCAAAAGGCCATGGCCGAATTCCTTCCCATTCCTTGCCCCCCATCCTTTCCCGTCTCTAAAGACCTCGCTGTTGAGAGACGTAAAGCAGTTAAAAAAATAGTATTAGTATCTTTAATTGTTTGGTGGTTGAACAAAAAAGGAGAAAAAAGATTGTTAACTAAAACTTACTGTGTGAATTTGTAATAATTATTATTGAATAGAAGTTTATATATGATTAAAAAAGAATTGCTACAAGGTATATTCATCTGTTGTATTAATTTAAAAGTAACAAGGAGGTTACACCTTTTTGATGGAAGCATCCCGCCATTCGCCTGGAGTGATTTGGGGAAACCATGGAAAACCCAAACCGGGATGCCCGGACGGGGATTCGAACCTCGAATGCGACGCCAGAGCGTTAACCGCTCACCCACCACGCTCGGATTGATTGAAAATACTAGCGGCAATATCTGGATAGGCAACCCGGCCGACTAGTGGACTGTTACTAATAATTATTCATAAAAATAGCATTTGAATCAAATAGCAGATGTACGTTGGAATCACGCGGCGGGATGTTGGGTTATTACGGGCTCAGTGTCCTGTCCAACTTGCCACCATGTGTGTTTTCTCTCTTAAACACCGCCGCTGCGAATCCTCCTAATTCACGGTTCACATGCGTCGCGTATTTCCCGACACCCGATACCCGTACAGCTCTTTTATCGATACCGTAACGGGTCGACTATGTAAATCGGGAGACGGATGTCGACAGCGCGGCAGACGGGTTGAATGATTCATTAGGAAGACAGTGTTATGCAAAAGATTTAATTTTCCGCGCCAGTGCATTTCAATTAAGGCTTCGAGGGTCGAACGTCCAGCGTCACACGTGACGCGTGCATACACGGGCGGAGAGTCGGCGTGCAACAAAGGCAGGGATTAGTGTAAGGTTCTCAGTCGATACGCAATACTATCTCGATACTGACACGTGTCCGGAATATTTCCCAGTTTGCAGAGAGGTCCAGGTAGTTCGATGCTTACTACGTCCAGGGTCTGAGAACTTAAGGCCGGTCTACACATAACGTCTTCAGGGACAAAGTTTTACTTGATCAGGTAAAACGTATCAGACAAAACATTGTGAGTGGACAGCAAAACAGACTTTTTACCTGAACTGAATCAAGACCGACGACATCCAGAAAACGGATCGGGGCGAGTATTGTTTTCTGTCTTTGACTGACATTTTCCCTTCAGTCTTTAATCATCTCTCAGCTTGTGCGGAGCTAAAACAACTGTTGTTTTAATTATGTAAATGAATCCGTCGAAAACAATTTTGTGAATTTTGTGTGTTATTTGATTCCCCAGACACGTTTCGCCCTTGTGGTGTAGGGCATCTTCAGTGGCTCTACACCACAAGGGCGCAAGGCGTCTGGGGAATCAAATAAATCACAAAATTCACCAAACCAGTTGTTTTTGACGGATTCATTTACATAATTATTGTTCAACAACTGCGGGAAGTTGGCCTATCACCATATTAACTGTTATTTTGTTTTTCTTTTCGAAAACATTTTACGCGTTGGACTTTTCGAATCGACGACAGTAGTCAAATGATTTGTTTACGAAATTCATTGAGTTGTATCCTAGTTATCCTTCTAAACAGCAAGTTAAAGCCAAATGACTACAGTGATCCAGACAAGAAAATCAAGCAAAATGCTTTGGTTGATAAATGTAATGAAGTGTAACTTGGAGGTACAAAGGAAATGGATATGAAAAAAAATGATCAATTCTTTTCGTCCAGTGTTTCGTAAAGGGTTTCTAAAAATTGAGAAATCACCATTTTCTTGTACTGGTGCCGATGATATTTACAAACCTTCTCTGTGAAATTTTGACCTTTTTTTTATTCTTATACCCCAAGAGAAACAATTAGTAATATAGTGCTTATTTTTTTTTCTTTCGTCAGTCTTTCGACTGGTTTGATGCAATCCTCCATCCCTTTCTATCCTGTGCTAACCTCTTCATTTCTACATACCCCTTACAACCCACGTCCTCAATTATCTACTTCATATAATGGATACCAATTTGAAATAAGGGGCCATAACCATTCGTAAATAATTACGCCAGTCTTCAGGTTCATGACGTAATTCCCGAAGCAAATTCAGATGAAATAAACTTTTCCTCCTTAGCAACTATCTTCTCTACCATTTTTACCTTTATCTCATCAGACATAATGAAATAACCACTAATCGTAATGCTTCATCCATGTTTATTTTAATAAAACTGAACCAAAGACGGAAGTTAAAAACGTAAGAATGTGGACACGAGTTGTTGGTCAGTTTTATCTGACGTCTTGCCTGATCAAGTAAAATGTGAAGCGTGTGGATTAAATGTTGTATTGTGTGTGTCTACAGTTGAATGTTGGCATAAAACACGGAAAGATTTATTAACATAACGTAGACGATATGTAAAATATATTGAGTGCTTGCTGTGTTGTCGCAATGCCGAGTACAAAAATAATAATAAAAAAACTGAGGGTTAACGCTTTTGGTTCAAGGAAAGACATCACATGTAAAAACGTGAAGTCTCCAAGATAGTCCGTTTAATTGCGTGAGTCCTGAGACAGACAACGAACTACAGCGATAGTGTCTCCTTGCTACAGAAACCTGAAAACTAGCTTCCTCGTATCTAGTTTACACAATGCGAAAATTCAGTAAACAACAGAAGTAGATTTAATTTAATATAATTTAATTGTAATGGAGCACATCGACCGGTGGCAATATCCCCACACACCCATTTCCCCCCTTTCCTGAATCCACCTACTTTTGCCCTCTACAAATTTTTACTTTAACTTCTTTCAACGTCTGCGGTAAATTTTTACAATCCCTGACACCATTACATAAAAAACAGAATCTTCCCACACCCTTGTGCCTGAAATCGAGTGCCAGCTTGTGGTCATGGTCATCTTTTCCCTTCCATGCACTACTTTTAATTCTTACACCAATATCTTTCCATGCCTCATCACCAATATATGCCCTGTACACTCCCATTACCCTCTTTACGCTCCTCTTCTCATCCAATGAATCCCATTCCAGCTCTTTTATCATATCTGTTACTGATTGCGTTCTGGGGTGATTTCCAGAAACAAATCTAGCACCTTCTCCAACTCCTGTATTTGATACCCATAATGTGGGTCCCATAATGTGGGTCCCATACTACACTACCATATTCAAGCAATGGTCTGACCAAAGTTTTGTAACCCAATTCCTTTACTTCTCTCGTACATTCCCTCATAACACTTTCCAATAAGTGCTGAATTTTGAAACCTTTTCCTACCACCTGTCCAATGTGTCCTGCCCAGTTAAGCTTGTTATCAAATGTAATGCCAAGATATTTGTATTTCAAGTCTTCAACAAGCAATTTTCTCCCCACCTTATAATCGTAGTCAACCTTTAGTTTTTTTATCTGTGTATCTAATAAGCTGACTGTTCTTTGCATTCATCTTTATCCCATGTTTACCAACCCAACTAGATAACCTGTAGTCCGATTCTTCGTGGTTTTATAATTAATGCGGTAATTAACTAGTCCACGACGTACTTCAGCTTAATCTTTAGTTTATTTCCAGAGAACACGTCAACGATATTGTTTACATGCATAGATACAATCCAGAGATACTACTAACGCAGTCCTTGGCAGTTGCAAAGTGAATCTGTATAAAACTAAAACTGCTACCGTCCTTCTGCTGATTCCTTTATATAGGCTCTATCGAAATTTCTAGAACTCTTCAAAAGCTTCCGCCAGATATTTCTCGAACATTAACAATTACTTAAACAATTGAAACATATTAAAAACAATCAGAATTAGTACTTAATCATTTAACATCATTACAAAACGGCCAGAAATGGAAATTAAAGACAGTTAAATACAAAATTATTTACAGAAATCATTTTAAACTGTAGTAAATTGTCCTTTAGACATCGTAACTTGCATTAATACAAACATTTAAGCAATTCTCTTGCACACTACTGTTCTTAAACGCATTAAATGGCCTCTAAATAATTTCTTTTCATAAAATAAAGTCTATATACAATGATTTACAGGAAATTGAAAAACAAACCTACAAGATCATATCCAAGCAAACTTCAGCTTACTACAAATACTTCATAAAATAAAATTCTGTGTAAAGTTCAGGTATGAGGGCTGTTACACTCTCCAAATCACCCTGCAACTGTTTACAGTCCTCTACTGTTTTGATATTTTTTGTATAGCATTATGTCATCTGCAAACAATTCTGATATCTGATAGTAGGTGATCAACACAATTATCCATTACAATAATGCATTGATACCTTCTAAGAATGGACAGCAAGTTAGTTTTTCACATAAACTGTAGAGAATTTCTGGACCTGGAAATAAAGACACTGCTACAGTTGAAACGCGGTTGGTGTTGTGTGTTTGTGTCCCTTGCCGGCCAGGTTCAGTTGGGTCCAGCGAAGTGATGTGCGCACAGAGCGAGCGATAGCAGTGCCATCTGGTGCTGATTACTCGCCCGTCGAGGCTTGGGCTGGCTAATCCTCGAGCCAACTGCTCTACCTCAGCACAGAGAGGAGGTAGTCCGCTTAACTGCCTCAGCAGCTTACAGAGTGCGATTCCGACATCTTTGTGTATCCACTCCCTCTCGTCGCCCATCACAACAAAACCACAAACACCTCGATTCGTCTGAACAATTCATATCGTGATTTATTGCTTTATAGTTTACATTCCAATGCAAACTAGTATTTCCCAAATGACTTGGTCATAAACTGTGTCGAAAAACTGTCTCTGAGTCTCTGCCGCTTGCTTTATATAAGTTCCATCGAAAGTTCCAGAACACTACAAAGGCTTCCGACAGATATTTCTCGGACTTTAACAATTAAAACAAATCAAAATTAAAATTTTAACTGCTTTTTATTTCTCGAAGACATTCACAACTACAAAGATACTAGTCACTTGTATCCATAAACTCCAGCGATTACATTTAACACTTCTTCCAAAGACAATATTGCCATACACTCTCACAGTACACGTAAACTCTGTGCATAAACTGTGTCGAGAAACTGTCTCCGAGTCTCTGCCGCTTGCTATGTTTCATTGAAAGTTCCAGAATACTACAAAGGCTTCCGACAGATATTTCTCGGACTTTAACAATTAAAAACATATTAAAACTAATCAAAATTAAAATTTTAACTGCTTTTTATTTCTCGAAGACATTCACAACATCAAAGATACTAGTCAATTGTATCCATAAACTCCAGCGATTACATCTAACACTTTTTCCAGAGACAATATTGCCATACACTCTCACAGTACCATGGAGGAAGGAATATATGGAGACGACGCAAGGGACCTTCGCCACATACTGGAGTGAAACCGGGTGGAGACAAGTGGGGAGAGGAGGCCGCCATATTGCTTGACCAGAGAAACACGGAAATATGCACAAAAACCTCAAGGGAATCATAAGATAAACGTGGCATCGCAATTTGATGATGGATTATTATGTAACTCGACGAGACACATCAAAAATGAAGAATAAAATTTTTTGATATCGTGCTTAGTTCTCGAGATATACTGTCTCAAAAGATTGGAGTTTCTGGTTGAAATTCAGAAGAAACGTGTCCCCAAAGACAAATTTTGTGATAGATTCTTATGTAACACGACGATACAAATCGAAAATAAAGAAAAAAATGTTTCGATATCTCGCTTAGTTCGCGAGATATACTGTCTCAAAAGTGAGGTTGTTAGGTTATGAGGGGATTCAACGATAACCGTGGCGCCGCAATTTGATGATGAATTCTTATGTAACTCGATGAGGGAAACTGAAAGTAAATAATAAAATTTTTTGATATCTCGCTTAGTTCTTGAGATATTGTACCTTAAAATTGACGTGGTTAGGTTGAAATGCGGCCTGGACCAGAAAAAAAAAACTGTCGCCATATCCATATTTGATGATGAATTCGGACGTAACTTAATGAGCAGGTAATTCTTTTTAACTTGAATAACAAACTGTTTATTTCTACAGTCCTTAAAATTTAGTTGATGTTCAAATAGGTTATATTTTCACATTCTATTTCAGTAATTGACAAGGAAGATTTCAAAATCTAGAAATATACTTGTAGACATATTTACAAACAGAAACAAGTCATATCTGAAATTTAGAAAAAGCATAAGTCAATGTTTAGAGCTTTAAAAAAAATTAATACTTCATAAAACCTCATAGTTTCTGAGCTTACTTAGAAGATATTGTACTGGTAGTGGCCTATATAATTTTGCTAGAAAAATCAGTACATTCAAAAATCAGAAGCTAACAGCTAATAATAAATAGTTTGTTCTCTTCAGGTATACACCGCATTTCAAACTGCCAACATTTCCATTAATATTGCCGCTACAAAACCAAACTATGTAGACACATCTAAACACAAGAAATGCATCGTGAACTACATTTCCGTCAACAAAGTTTAACTTATTTCATCACGTTTAGTAGTTCGCACAGCACAAATTATCACGATTAATTTCATCGTGCAATTTCAGTGTAAACTTAAACGTGAGTAATGCATACAGAATACCATATTCACTGTGTCGCGATGTAAACATGACCCGTTTAAATTAAATTTCCAACATTTGTCTACAATAAGGCTAGCTTTTCAGGTGCAAAATAGTAACATATGCTAATTGTCTACACTACACCAACAAAAATTTGAGAATAATATGATCCTATTGAGAGCAATGAATAAATTTATAGCGAATGGCACTAATGTTACGGTTGCCTGTCAGATACTTCAAGAACGATAACTACAATGTGACTTACTTATGAAACGCTATTCCATGTTTTTTCCTATCTCATCTGTTTGTGCAACCATATGCATCACAACTTGGCATTATAGAAAACTTTAGAATATTAGAAAATGAAATATTCTCAGCAGCTGACAAAGTGCAAACAGCCCAATGTTTTGGTACTCCTACGATGTCCACCGCGCAGGCACAGTTTCTTCACGAGGTTTCACGGATTTCGCGTTATCTCGTCTCCATATATTCCTTCCTCCATGCACAGTACACGTAAACTCTGTGCATAAACTGTGTCGAGAAACTGTCTCTGAGTCTCTGCCGCTTGCTTAATCTAAGTTTCATCGAAAGTTCTAGAACATTACAAAGGCTTCCGACAGATATTTTTCGAACTTTAACAATACTTAAACAATTAAAACCAATCAAAATTAATACATAATTATTTAAAATCGTTACAAAATGGTCAGAAATGAAAAATAAAGATATTTAAACACATAATTATCCACGAAATCATTTTAAACTATCCTAAACCATACTTTAAACATTATAGTTCACCTTAATTCTTGGAATTACAAACATTTAAGAAATTCTCTTGCATAGTTCTATCCTTAAACATATTAAATAGTATTTACATAATTTCTTTTCATAAAACAGAGTCCATTTATACTGATTTACAGTAAATTACAAGACAAACATACAAAAATCATATTCAACCAAACTCTACAAATGCTTCATAAAATACAATTCCGTTCCAAGTCTAGGTTTGAGGGCTGTTACAAGCTGAAGTTTCCGCTTGTGTTTGCTGCAGGTTCTGAGTTCCTGATACATTTCTTACTGTACCGACCTCCGTATTCTGATTGCAGCCGAGCTGTAGGCTTTTCCCCAGCGATCTCTTTTCCGCCGCACTTCGTCCATAAAGAGCCATCCCGTTAAAGACCCTCGGAAATCGAATGTCGTTTTTCGGCGTTGCCAGATCTGCCTCAAGTTGCAGCGGCTTGGCCCCACAGATTCTGTCTCAGTATTGCCAACATCGACGGAGCAAAACGTACGCTCGATGTTATTCTACTGGTGCCGTACTTACGACTGTTTCATCTCCAATTAATGAGGATAGCTGGGTACTTGTATCCATGATGTAACCTTCTGAACCTCCCACCTTTTATATTTCTCGGTTAATTTTATTTAATCGTACTTCTTTGCCGGATATTAACTGCATCGTCTTTTAGCAATAGCAAAATCCTGGGGAACCACAACAATTACACCGCACTATTGAAAGCAAAGTCATTTATACTCAAGTATTTCGACACAGGGAACGATATTAGAAATTGCATCTTGTAATTCAATTATTCAAATTAATATAAGTCGTTCAAAACACAACAGTTCTGTACCTAAATCTTTTTTTTTTGTCACAAGCGCTTTTCATTACATGCACTTCAACAGTTCATAGAAATCTTCCAAATAGATGTTCCCAACCCTAATGTTTTCAATACACGAAAGAGTTTCTTTACCAGTCACTGAAGCAAGAATGAGCATGAATACAAAACATGAGACAGAAAGTGGACTTACTTCATACTGGGAAGACAGGAGGTTCTGGCAGTGACCACAATCGATTCGATGACATTGCGCGAACTGAACAAAACTGGAGGCCCTACTGTATTCCGGTGGGCCTTAAATACCCTCTGCATAAGGGGACATCCATAAATTCCGGATTTTCGGACCCCCCCCCCCCTCTGGTGAGATTTTGGTGAGATCTGGCCCGAACCCCCCCCCCCCCCCCCTCTGTGGTGAGATCTGGTCCCGTGAGACCCCCCCCTACAGATCGTCTTTGCAACATTTTGAGACTTTTTTTTAAGGTCTCACCCACACTTTTCAGCTAAATACCCCCCTAAAATCGACTTTCGCGTCAATTGTAGTTTTTTTTTTTACCTTTTTTTTTTTTTAAAGCTCTACAGTCCTGCCCAATTTTAAAAAATCTCACGTGAGATTTCAGTTGACCCCCCCCTCCCCCTTGGTGAGATCTGGTGAGATTTCGCCGGACCCCCCCCCCCTATTTCACCTCACGTAATTTATGGATGCCCCCTAACTGTACTCTGGATTGCCTGATGTCTTTCGGGGTGGAGCATTGCCAAAATTGGCTTCCTAATTTGGCGGTTGTCGTGAGAACAATCTGCCAGACGGGAGAACATATTGGCGGCCAGAGATACTA
Source organism: Vandiemenella viatica (assembly GCA_031002005.1). NCBI lineage: Eukaryota > Metazoa > Arthropoda > Insecta > Orthoptera > Morabidae > Vandiemenella > Vandiemenella viatica. The sequence continues at coordinate 190,028,849 of CM061914.1, read as the reverse complement.
CCTCTCCCAAAAGACATCTTTTCGCGTCCGTGGGTTGGCTACTGGCCAAGGGGGAGGGCAGGACCAGGGTGATTGACCTCTGGGCTTCACCCTGCTGCTAATATGGCAGCTACCGCAGCCTCCTGAAATTCCTAAAATGAAAACCACTGCCTGGATCCGAGGGGAGGTGTATAAACACGTCAGGCTACGTGGCAATGGAGGGAGGTGGGGGGTGGAGGGGGTTTTGCAGGAGGCAAAAATCTACGTAGTTTATGGATGCTCCCTTACTGGTAAACATCAACAAGGGCGGTGAGTATGGATTCAGTCAAACGTGGAAGTGCATGCTCGCAGACAAATACAAACAACCTGATCGCTGTGACAAAGAGAAGGCGCGTTCCCACGATCCCTTGTAACGAAGGCGAGACGGGACTGGACGGGACGAATACTCAACCACACGGCATGGGAACAGGGTCACCTCTGTTAGCGGAGACGAGACGCAGCTACCCACTCTGTGTCGGTAAACATCACAGGCGTGTGTAGCGGTGCGCTGTTGCCGTCGGTTTGCAGCAGCGGTGCGCACCCCTTCAGTTGCTGTAATGTGCTCTATGCCAAACGACACTAGGCAACGTGGTGCGGAGGTGGCGGCGAGGTAAGCTAGGACTAACCTGCGGCCCGCGGTCGTCCCTACACTTCGGCTAATGAGTTCCCGTCCCGTCTCGCCTTAGTTACAGGGGATCGTAGGAACGCGCCTTCATACGTCTCTGGAACACCGGATGCTCTCTGTCGGAAAAACAAAATAGTCCGTCCAGTGTGCCGGAAAACAACGGACTGGATACATTAACCTGAAGCTGCCCTTTGTTTGGGACCGAAACGTTGTCAGCACCAGTCACACTGGCGCAAAGTAAGAGCAATGTTGCAACATTACGTCCGCGAAATGCGTGGAATTTTCTGTTCCAGTTGGAAAGATGTCAGCCATTGGGATACTGCGGATGTCGTCTTACCGTCAGTGTCGAGAACGTAAGCCTGTCGCGTGATGACCGAGCGAGAGCCGAACTTACCCACTGTGGGTCCGTCCTAGCGTCTACTTACTGTCGGCTGAGGTACTTCGGGTTTCCAGTCGGCATCTGTAAGCTCCTGGCTAGGATAAAAGTACATGTACAGAGACTTAATTTGCATAAAATCAAGATGTAGGGGCTCCTTGAAATGATACGAAAGTTGTGGCTACTTGATTTATTGTGAAAGCGGCCGTGTGGTACAGTTACAAGTTGCTGGTACATGAAATCGGTGTTTCCTGATATTGGAATAATGGACCATAGGATCCGATTAATGCAGTATGCATTCCAATCCAGCAGAGGGAGAATGATAGGAAAAATGCCTAAAACGGCCTAATTGGATGGTAACAGGTCTGCCCACGAAATTTCACATCCCGGACTGGGCGAATCGTGCGCGCAAAGAGGCGCCCTCGATTCCGGAAGGTGGGGAAAGCCTTCCTCTCATTGGCTGTTTGTCACTATGAACACGCGTGTGGTTCACGTGCTCATAGTGTGTAAGCCTCGTGTACTAGACGTGTTGGCTGAGTTTCCCACAGTACGGACCGCAAGATCAGCGGCCTTGAGCCTGGTGTCGTATATGAGCGGTGTAATCTGCACACTACTGCGTTGGCTTGGAAGCACTCCGCCTTCATTACCGCTAAACTCTATACTAAAATCTATACAAAAATCATCTACCGCGACAAGCCGGCCGGTCGCGGCGGGTCCGCTGACGTTGCGTAAGACGCGAAGATGAGCGCCGCTTGAGCCGGCGGCGACTGCTCATGCATAACAACCACCGCGCTAACAGCCGCTCTCGCAACAGCCTAAACAGCCACCGGCAATTAAATCGGAGATAGCGGCGCGGCGGCTGCAGCTGGCGACCATTCGTCACGGCTCCGACACTCCACTGGAAAGGCCTACCTGTTCAGAATCGTCCTTCAAACAGCGTGACTACTACAGTGCCATCTGTGTCAAACACACAACTCTTATTTGGTACCGTCTACGTTGTTGTTACCAGACGTACCGGTTTTCATGGAATAGTCCTCGCATTTAGATCTCTATCCCGGGACAGATTTCGTTCCCGCAATGTCCCGTTATTATTACCGTTGTGAGCGTGCACAAAACAACGAAGTTCGATTTTGGCTTCCTGTGAACCCACCTTCCCCCCACGTAGCGCAACGTGGCTTTTGCTTCAAACCCCCCCCCCCGGCCTCTCCCTCCCTCCACACATACACGTAGCACGTAGTTTTTTCCCCTATTGATTCCAGAAGGCATTTTGTATTGTTTTCTCTTGTCAGACTATCGTAAATTACATACGAAGATAATTGAATGATGGAAATAAATATTCGCCCGTTGTTGTGTGTTCTGTACCTCATTTTAACCGTGACAAATAATATGAATGGAAAGCTACGGGGCCTGGCTTGGAATCCAACCCCCCTCCCCACCCACATAGCCCACCGTAGCTCTCCAGCCAACCCCTTCCCCCTCCCCCAAACCTACTCACGTTGTTTATGGACGCTCCCTCATAACCTGACACTGTTTTTTTTTTTAATAAAATCATTAAAGTTCTTTTAACTATCCCTGATACGCTAATGCATTCCTTCAAAGAAACAAATAAGAAACAGACTATTTTCCACCCAGGTTCCCATCGATGAAAGAAATTTATAAAGATCCTATCCCTCGGACGCAATATCTTTGGAAAATCATGTCTCTTTACTGTGTGCAGTAACTCTGTCTGTGATTCTCTTTGGAATCAGTAGAAAGTTCACTACTGACTATATGTACTTCTGTGTAACAGCTTGTTGTTATACTTCGTACAGTAGCGCCACAAGGTTTTAATTTTCCTGTTACCGTTTCATGTAAAGTTCTCTTTTCTCGGTCTCCGTTCCATAAATGATGAGTTTCTCCATTAATATTTTATGAGTATTACCTACTTCTGTTTCGGAGCCAACTTGTTTTCTACTTGCTGCGGTTGGCAACACTCCCTTTTCAGGTGTTGTGAACAACCCTCGTTGTTGAGGCGTAGTTTGAATTTTTTTTAATTAAGTTTAATTACGATGGAGCCACGCTCCGATGGCAATTTTCCTCCATACACGTTTTTTCTCCTTTCCTGTTGGCGCCTAATTTTGCCCTCTATAAATCTCAACTTCAAATTCGTTCATCGTTTCTGGTAAATTATTCATCATTTCTCTTGTTAACTTATCCAATCCTGACACCCTTACCTAAAATACAGAATCTTCCCACACCCTTGTGCCTGAAATCTAGTGGTCATGTATCATGTTTTCCCTTCCATGCATTACTCCTAATTCTTACACCAATATCTTTCCATCCTTCATCACTAGTACACGCCTTGTACACTCCCAGTACTCTCTTCATCCTCCTTCTGTCTTCCATTGAATCCCATATTCCCAACCAGCTATTTTATCACATCAGCTACAGATTGTATTCTGTTGTAATTTTCTGAGACAAGTTTAGTTGCCCTTCTTCCTTTCGTTGCACCCCCTCTCACTCCTGCAATTGATATCCAAAATTTGAGACCCATAATACAACACCATATCCAGCGTTTTCTAGCCAAACTTACCTCTCTGTGTTCAAGCATCTCTAAAAGTTACTCCAATTTTGTACTAATTGATGAAGATTTTCGCGGTCGCCAAGTTTTTTTATATATATATATGTACGTATTTGTTCTTGGTTACATGATCATGCAGCCAGTACAATGTTATAGTTATTTCACATAATTGTTACACGAAGCTACAAAAGCTGAAACTTTCACATAAACTGAAGAGCCAAAGAACTGGTACACCTGCATAATATCGTGTAGGGCACGCAGAAGTGTCGCAACACGACATGGCATGAACTCGACTAATGGCTGCAGTAGTGCTGGAGGGAATTGACACCATGCATTCTGCAGGACTGTATATAAATCCGTAAGAGAACGAGGAAGTGGAGATATCTTCTGAACGGCACATTGCAACGCATCCCAGATGTGTGCTCAATAATGTTCATGTCTGGGGAGTTTGGTGGCCAGCGGAGGTGTTTAAACTCAGAAGAGTGTTCCTGGAGTCACTCTGTAGCAATTCTGGAAGTGTGGGGTGTCGCATTGTCCTGCTGGAATTGCCCAAGTCCGTCGGAATGCACAATGGACATGAATGGATTCAGGTGATCAGCCAGGATTGGTACATACGTGTCACCTGTCAAGAGTCATATGTAGACGTATCAGGAGTTCCATGTCACTCCAACTGCACACGCCCCACACCATTACAGAGCCTCCACCAGCTTCAACAGTCCCCTGCTGACATGCAGGGTTCATGAATTCATGAGGTTTTCTCCATACCCGTATACGTCCATCCGCTCGATACAATTGGAAATGAGACTCGTCAGATCAGGCAACATGTTTCCAATCATCAATAGTCCAATGTCAGTGTTGACGGGCCCAGGCGAGGCGTAAAGCTTTGTGTTGTGCACTCAGCAAGGGTACACGAGTGGGCCTTCGTCTCCAAAAGCCCATATCGATGATGTTTCGTTGAATGGTTCGCACGCTGACACTTTTTGATTGCCCAGTATTGAAATTTGCGGCAATTTGCGGAAGGGTTGCACTTCTGTCACGTTGAACGATTTTCTTCAGTCGTCGTTGGTCGCGTTCTTGCAGGATCTTTTTCCGGCCGCAGCGATGTCGGAGATTTGATGTTTTACCGGATTCCCGATATTCACGGTGCACTCATGTTATGGTCGTACTGGAAAATCCCCACCTCATCGCTACCTCGGAGATGCTGTGTCCCATCTCTCGTGCGCCGACTATAACATCACGTTCAAACTCACTTAAATCGTGATAAGGGGGCATCCACAAATTACGTGAGGTGTTTTTCCGGATTTCTGGACCCCCCCCCCTCCCCCCTGGTGAGATTTCGTGAGATCTGGCCGGACCCCCCCCCCCCCCTCTGGTGAGATCTGGTCCGTGAGAACCCCCCCTAGAAATCGCCTTCGAAACTTTTGTAGACTTTTTTTTTGACGAAATACCCTCCTAAAATCGACTTTGGCGCAAATTGTAGACCTTTTTTATGGCTCTACTGTCCCCAAATTTTTCGCAAAATCTCACGTGAGATTTCCGTAGACCCCCCCCTCCCCCCTGGTGAGATCTGGTGAGATTTCGCCGGACCCCCCTCCCCCTATTTCACCTCACGTAATTTATGGATGCCCCCTAACCTGCCATTTTAGCAGCAGTAACCGATCTAACGCTTGTGCCAGACCCCTTTTGTCTTATATAGGCGTTGCCGACCGCAGCGCCGTACTCTGAGTGTTTACATATCTCTGTGTTTGCATACGCATGCCTATGCCAGTTTCTTTGGCTCTTCAGTGTAGATTTTCTTTAACCTGGTCTGAGACAAGTCTGCATTCTCCCCTTATATAATTGCGTATGTCTTTCCTTTATGAATAGTTAATTAGATTTTCTTCAACTTTTTTTACGCTCTAATATATAGCCTATATATATTTTTCACTGCTCCCAATTCCTCAAAAAAAGTTCTATGTAATTCATTTTGCAGATTGATCCTGTTTATAACAAGTCCAAAGTTGCTTCGTGATCTCACACACGTATAATACTAGTTGAGGGATATTTGAAGTAATGTTATTTGAATTCAGGAAAAATAAAAAAATAAAAAAAAAATAAAAAAATCTGAAGTAGAACATAGCAAAATGTCTACCGTAAAGTTATAACGTTCAATTTCGACTGAAGAGAAATACTTCGCTCACCAAATAGTATGGATCGCAGTTTTTTTTATTATTATTATTAATTTAATTGCGATGGAGCCAACACTACGGTGGGTATTCCCCCATTCATCCATTTACCCCTTTTATATACATATTGTTTTTAAATTTTCTTTTACTGTTGGAATGTTAACTTCCTCTCCCATTTACTATTATGATATCCAAATTTTAATTTTAAATTCCTTAAGCGTTTTTGGAAAATTATTCATTACTGCACTTGGTAATTTGTTCCAATCCCTGACACCCTTACCAACAAAAAAAAAACTTTCCCACTCCCTTATGCATGAAATCGAGCGCAAGCTTGTGGCCATGGTCGTCTTTCCCCTTCCATGCACTATTCCTAATTCTTTGACCAATATCCCTCCAAGCCCCATCACCAACATATGCCCTGTACATTCCCAGCACTCTCTTCACCCTCCTCCTTTCCTCCAATGACTCCCAATCCTGCTCCTTTATCATATCAGTTACTGACTGGGTCCTGCGATAATTTCCAAAAACAAATCTAGTCGCTTTTCTTTGCAGACCTTCCAACTCCTGTATTTGATAGCCAAAATGTGTTTCCAAACTACACCACCATATTCAACCAATGGTCTGACCAAAGTTTTGTAACCTAACTCCCCAACTTCTCTGGTACATCCTCTCATCGCCGTCTCCAGTAAACGAAGGATTTTGTAACCTTTTTCTACCACCTGCCCAATGTGCTCTATCCAACTGAGTTTGTTATCACACGTTATGCCAAGATATTTACACTTCAAGCTTTCAACAAGCAATTCCGACCCCACGCTGTAATGTAATTAACCTTTTGTTTTTTATCTGTGTACCTAATAATCTGACTTTTCTTGGCGTTTTAGGAGAGATAAGGTAAGGGAAATAAGGTGCTGAACATAATTGTATTTCTCCCTTCGTCGTGGCATTATGGATTCCAAAACACAGAGGTTAGGCTTTTTTTTCTACCTGCATTTTTGTAAATTGCATAATATCGACGTTGTTTTGTCGCTACGATCTTCAGTGTAGAATAAAATACGACCGTGACTGGAGGATTAGTACAGTAAATACACAGAGCGGCGTGTTAGAAGCTGTAATAGCCAGACACAATCACACATCATCTCCGCCAGAAACGAGATTCCGGCGATTACGCGGGAACCAAGAGACGGACGGACCGGGACAAAAGGAAAAACGAACAGCGGGCTCGAAAATACCGACGGAAGAGGCGGACAACACAATAAAAGGCACGAGTATTAACGAGCGCGGGACGCGAATCGCCGTCAGCACTTCCTCGACGTGCCCGTCACCGTCGGCCGCTCGTAAGGGCATCCGACGATCTCGCGCTGACGAGGTAATGGACCAAACGAGTCGGCAAATTGCTCGGCGCTCGCGAATTCCTCAACTCGCGTGCTAACACGTCTCTGTCCCCAGGCTCTCGCACGCTGCAGGTACAGGAAACTTCAACCGTGTCATTGACACGATGTCTCTAACGTGATATAAAAGAATTGCGTATCATCCCGCATAATTTAAGTACTGTTATAATTTACGTATTCTAAAACGGAAATCGTCTGTGTGACTTGTGAACAATTACTGAATAGCTAGCTCGATAAATCAACATGCCAGTGAAACTAAGACTCAATAGCTTCCTGGTCCGGAAACAGAAAAATGAATGGAATGTTGCTGTACGCTATTTTCTCGCAGCTGCTTAGTAAGTTAAATGTTTATTAACAACGTCAGTTTAAGTTTTAATGACCGAGTTAGAAACATGTAATATCGGTCTTCCTGCCTAACATTCGGGATGACGCGTGGCAAATCCCGTTCGGCCATCCCGACTGGGGGTTTCCGTGGTTTTCCTCAGCCACACCAGGTGAATGCTGGGATGATTCCCTTCAAGGGCACGGCCAGTTTCCATCCCCCTTCCCTCCCCCTTAGGTTAAATCGGCTGAAAACTGTCCCCGAGATCCTCCAGTAGCCCGCAAGATATCTTTTTTTTATATATAAAAACTGTTTTAGTCTGGTTTAATGGCCTATTAGATTTGCTTTCTTTGTTAAAATTTAGTTTTTGTATAATTATATTTTTAAGGAATAACTGCTTGAGGAAGACATGTATTTAAATATTTTGGAATACTCATCTATAAAATTAAAAATAACTGTAGTAACGTAGTGCATTATTTTATATAGCAAACAAAAAAATACTACAACAAGAAAAGTGTTTCCTGGAACTGAAAAATCCTACACTATAAAACAGTAATCGAACACGAAGCTCTTTATGCATCAGAAACATTCTCCCTCAAACACAAAACACTAAAAGGGCAACTAGAAGTGAAGGAACGTAATGAGCAAAATTAAAGCATCAATAATGTAAGACAGAGTGTATTTCCACTCAAAAGCCATGTTGTGTTACGTCGGGGAGCTCACAGTTGGCCAAAATGGCGCTACACATCAAACGAACTCTGTGTTTTATATATTCCCCCGTCAGTCTACTCCTGTTGTCTGTTGTCTAGTTAACTGCAGAAGCCACTCTTTCGGACGACACGGAAGAGGCTTGGCGTATCACGTACCCCGTCAACGCATGAACTTCTGTTTCAGTTGGAAACGGAAGCTCTTAATTTAAGTCCATCCTGGCCGATGCTCGCACTACTCTGTGGCTGCAGATTGCGCGTTCCTTGCACTTTCTCCCTGCAGCAGTCGCTTCCAGTCGCATTTTCCTGTCGTCGCGTTTCCGTTGTTTCTCGCCAGTTCGTTGCCGTCTGCCGACTTTCTCGCTGCCTTTCACTGCGGTATAAAAGAACGTTTCGGTCACGATACTGACGCCTCTCAATCTTCAGCTTCCGTATTCAGCTGAGACTTACATCCGTCATACTTACTTTTGTTCTGTTCTTTCTAAATTTACAGTCAGTTATGAACGTTTACCATTTCTATTCTAATGATTATATCAGTAAAACAAAAAATCATTTTTTCTGTCATCAGTCTTTCGACTGGTTTGATGCGATCTTCCATCGCTTCCTACCTTCCGCAAACCTCTTCATTTCATACTTTACCCGTCAAGTTAATTTACTTATTTCATATTGTCAAAACGTTATAGTTTTTTATCGTTTATTCGGGAGATCGCGGTTTTGAAATCCCCGTAGGAGCAACCAGATTTCGGTTTTCCATGGTTTCTAGAAATCTATCAAACCGAATGTCTGGATGGTTCCTTCTAAAACTCTCGGTCGAGCTCCTTCCCGTCTCTTGCCCACAGTCCTTTCCCGCCTCTAATAACGACGATGTCGACGAGGCGTAAAGGCATAAAGCAGTAAGCAAAAATAAATAAATCATTAGAACTTTTTACGTGTTGGTTTCTGTAAAATATATACATTTTGTCCAAATAAGGTTTTTACTAGAACAACATGTAATTTAAAGAAGTGAATAGAGACAAGAATAAAAAAATTTAGTGGGATGGAGAGGAAAAAAAAATTTTTTTCTTGGATAGGGAGTCACCTACTTTTGATTACTGACACAAATGCTCAATACTGTACCCCAAAAATTGTTACAATTCAATGTAAAATTGCTTAAAGATATGAAGAACGAATAAGGGAAATACGCTGAAAGAATTAAAAATAAAAATGAAGGAATTACTAGGAAAAATGAATAGGTATATGCCACCGTGCCAACGCAGTTCTTTAAAATCATGCATATATATTATTTCTATAATTTTTTGTTTTGTTTTGTTTTGTTTGTTACAAGCAATTATCTCTCTTTCTACCTAACCTAAATCGATAATTGAGGTATCATTTTAAAGATTAAGATATCCGTATTGATTATATCATATATTAAGAAACTAATTTTTTTCCAATTGGACCCGTAAACAGCAAAAATATCAAAATTTCTAACACGCAGATTTTGTGTCACAAGGCATTTAATTCCATGGATACCAAACCGAAATCGATAAATCAAGTATCATTTTAAAGATTAATACCTCCGCTTCGGTGACATCATATATTAGGACACGAGTTTATCGGAATTCGACCCTTAAAGGGCAAAAGTATCAGTATTTCTACAAGGTATTTTTGTGTCAAGAGCCATCTATCTCCCTTAATATATAACCAATATAGATAAATGAGGAATCATTTTGAAGATTAGGGTCTCCGCTTTGGTCACATCATATATTAAGAGGAGAATTATTCGGAATTAAGCCCTTAAAGGGCAAAAGTATCATTATTACCATAAGATATTTTTTGTCATGACATCTCTCTTGATATCTAACCGAAATCGAGAAATGATATATAATTGTAGAGATTAAGGTCTTTGTTTTCGTCAAATCATATTTTAAGAAAGGAATTTTTCGGAATCCGACCCTAAAAGGGATGGATTATCATTATTTCCTGTCTTTTTTTTTCTTGTTTTGTTAATCGATAGCCATTATGTCCTTTGAAACCAAACCGAAATCGATAAATGAGGTATCATTTAAAACATTAAGGCCTCCGCTCAGGCAACATTATAAATTAAGAACGAAATTTTTAGGAATTTGACCTGTAAAGGGTAAAAGTAATAACTGCGAATGTCGCGCGTATGGGCCTCTAGATAGCAGCAGCACACATCACAAAGATATTAATAATAAACTGCTTCACTGGCGTCCACTAATGTTACGAATACGTACGCGAAACACATAAACAATTGAAATAAATGAGGCGGTTCTTCTTTCGTCCTTTTTTTTTGTTTTTTAACTGCTTAACGTCTCTTAACAGCGAGGTCTTTAGAGACGGGAAAGGATGTGGCAAGGAATGGGGAGGAAATCGGCCACCGCCTTTTTGAAGGAATCATCCCGGCATTTGCCTGGAGTGACTTGGGAAACCATGGAAAACCCAAATCTGGATGCCCGGACGGGGATTCGAACCGCCGTCCTCCGGAATGCGAGGCCAGAACGTTATCCGTTACACCACCACTCTCGGTTTTCGTCCTCTTACAAACCCCCAACCTTATAATTAATCGTATTCGCGAAATTTTCGCACGCGTTCCCATATCTTTTTTTTTTTTTTTTAGCTATCTACGATTACGCATCTCCGTCGCCAGTACTCTTTCATTCTCTTGCTCGATCTTGCTTTTTCTTCCTCTGAGGATGCCCTCTTTTTCCTGATTGGTTTTTCTTCAGTTAGATCCTTTACCTCCGAAATTTTTCCTCTGAATAATTCCCTGTCTTGTATATCTTCCTTGCTGATCCCACATCTTTTCAGATCCTAATGGAGCTCCTTCACCCATGGAACTTGAGTCTTCCTGTTCTCTTGAAAGTTGAGTATTTTCTTTGCCATTCTTTCTGGTTCCATTCTCTTGATGTGTCTATAGAAAGCTAATCTCCTTTTCTTAATAGTGTTTGACACGTTTTTAAACTTATTGTATAATTCTTGGATCGATCTCAAACCGAAATTAAATTCGCTTCCTGCCACTTTTCTTGGTCCCAAGATCTTCTTTAGAAACTTTCTTCCTTTCTTATCTAATCCTTTCAGTCCCTTTCTGCCTAGTGTTTCTGCTGTGTATAAACATTCTGGCTTCACTACCGTGTTATAGTGCTTGTATTTCGCCTGGTGGGAGAGTAATTCCGATTTGTATGTCTTTTGACAAATCCTGAAAGCTGTGTCCATCTTTCTCGCCCTATCTTCAACTGCTGACTTTTCATTAACATTGTGAGTCAAAATCTCACCAAGGAATTTGAACTTCTTTATTATTGTAATATTACGGTATTTAGTCTTCGTTGTTTGTGATATTAATAAAGTTTATGACCTTTGTCCGTCACAAGATTGCGGTTGTTATAGCGCGCAGTCGTCCATAGATATTACTGCCGCCAGCTCGCAGTCGTCCAGAGATATTACTGCCGCCAGCTCGCTTGCGGTTTCCCGCATGGAGGAAGGAATATATGGAGACGACGCAAGGGACCTTCGCCACATACTGGAGTGAAACTGGGTGGAGACAAGTGGGGAGGGGAGGCCGCCATATTGCTTGACCAGAGAAACACGGAAATATGCACAAAAACCTCAAGAGAATCATAAGACAACCGTGGCACCACAATTTGATGATGGATTATTATGTAAATCGACGAGACACATCAAAAATGAGGAATAAAATTTTTTGATATCGTGCTTAGTTCTCGAGATATACTGTCTCAAAAGAGTGGAGTTTCTGGTTGAAATTCAGAAGAAACGTGTCCCCAAAGTCAAATTTGGTGATAGATTCTTATGTAACACGACGATACAAATCGAAAATAAAGAATAAAATTTTTCAATATCACGCTTAGTTCGCGAGATATACTGTCTCAAAAGTGAAGTTGTTAGGTTATGAGGGGATTCAACGATAACCGTGGCGCCGCAATTTGATGACGAATTCTTATGTAACTCGATGAGGGAAACTGAAAGTAATAATAAAATTTTTTGATATCTCGCTTAGTTCTCGAGATATTGTACCTTAAAATTGACGTGGTTAGGTTGAAATGTGGCCTGGACCAGAAAGAAACTATCGCCATATCCATATTTGATGATGAATTCGGACGTAACTTAATGAGCAGGTAATTCTTTTTAACTTGAATAACAAACTGTTCATTTCTACAGTCCTTAAATTTTAGTTGATGTTCAAATAGGTTATATTTTCACATCCTATTTCAGTAATTGACAAGGAAGATTTCAAAATCTAGAAATATACTTGTAGACATATTTACAAACAGAAACAAGTCATATCTGAAATTTTAAAAATGCATAAGTCAATGTTTAGAGCTTTAAAAAATAATACTTTATAAAACCTCATAGTTTTTGAGCTTACTTAGAAGATATTGTACTGGTAGTGGCCTATATAATTTTGCTAGAAAAACCAGTACATTCAAAAATCAGAAGCTAACAGCTAATAATAAATAAATTGTTTGTTCTCTTCTGGTATACACCGCATTTCAACCTGCCAACATTTCCATTAATAGTGCCGCTACAAAACCAAACTATGTAGACACATCTAAACACAAGAAATGCATCGCGAACTACATTTCTGTCAACAAAGTTTATTTCATCACGTTTAGTAGTTCACACAGCATAAATTATCACGATTAATTTCATCGTGCAATTTCAGTGTAAACTTAAACGTGAGTAATGCATGCAGAATACCATATTCACTGTGTCGCGATGTAAACATGACCCGTTTAAATTAAATTTCCAACATTTGTCTACAATAAGGCTAGCTTTTCAGGTGCAAAATACTAACATATGCTAATTGTCTACACTACACCAACAAAAATTTGAGAATAATATGATCCTATTGAGAGCAATGAATAAATTTATAGCGAATGACACTAATGTTGCGGTTGCCTGTCAGATACTTCAAGAACGATAATTACAATGTGACTTACTTATGAAACGCTATTCCAGGTTTATTCCTATCTCGTCTGTTTGTGCAACCATATTCATCACAACTTGGCATTATAGAAAACTTTAGAATATTAGAAAATGAAATATTCTCAGCAGCTGACACAGTGCAAACAGCCCAATGTTTGGTACTCCTACGATGTCCGCCGCGCAGGCACAGTTTTTTCACGAGGTTTCACGGATTTCGCGTTATCTCGTCTCCATATATTCCTTCCTCCATGGTTTCCCGCGCCTCACTCAGCATCTCGCGATACGAGGCGACGGTGGCGACGCGGTGGCAGCCGGCGGAACCGCTGTGCCTAAATGTTTTATTTATCGAGTCCGAGCGGACCACAGCGGAGGAAATGAGGCGAACAGACGCACACAAACACACACAAAAAAAAGCGAGGAACAGGCGGTGCACGCCTGCTGCGGCGATTATGCGGCAGGCGGAGAAACTGGGCCGACAGTAATTTGTTATTTAGAAGGCGGTGGAGTCGGCGCGTGGCGCTGTGCTCGGGTAAACACCTCCGTAGTGTGAATAAGACAGCCCAACACAGCGTCCCCAGCGTTATTCAAACCGAGCAACAGCAAAGTGTCAAGAAATAATTCCACTGACCATTAAATTTAAATACGAGTATGTGTATAGGGTAAAGAAGTACGTAACATCCCGGCGTATCTCATACAACCAAATACAATTCCTAAACATTACTGCTCAACACGGGATTTGAACCCGCGACTGGAGAGAGAAAGTTACGGAAGAAAGTGCCTTAACCGCTGAACTACCGTACCTCCTCATCTTGAAATATACGTGTGCTAAGTATTTGTTTTGCCATTAAAATTGTATAAAAACTGTTTGTGTGAAGAATATTGGAAAAAAACAACAACAACCACAGACAACAACAACAGACAAACAACAACGACGACGACGACGACAACAACAACAACCAACAACAACAACAAAAGCTAAAACAACGACGACGACGACGACGACGACGACAACAACAACAACAACAACAACAACAACAACAACAACTACAACAACAACACAACAACAACGACAACAAAAACAACAACGACAACAACAACAACAACAACAGCAGCAGCAAAAACAACAACAACAACAACAAACAACAACAACATCAAACAACAACAACAACTAAAACAATAACTAAAACAACAACAAACAACAACAACAACTAAAACAATAACTAAAACAACAACTAAACCAACAACAACAACTAAAACAACAACAAAAACTAAAACAACTAGCAACAACAACAACTAAAACAACAATAACAGCAACAGCTAAAAACAACAACAACTAAAAAAACAACTACAACTAAAACAACAACTACAACTAAAAAACAACTACAACTAAAACAACAACTATAACTAAAACAACAACAACCAACAACAACAACAAAATCTAATAACAGCAACAACAAAAGGTACAACAACATCAACAACAACAAGTAAATAGTCATTTTTATATATTAGTTACAAGTATAATCTACCCGTCCACTTAGTCCAAGCACAACACGTCATACTTATGGCTACAGATATTATGCTAATACAGCATGTTGGTGACGCGAACTCATAACATTTTACCCATCCAAATAACTTCCAACGGGCAAATCATACGCGCCACATCTATGAGTTACGGGTATAACTCATAGATTTATACCCGTCCAAACATCACCTAATGCGCCTATAGAATTTATCACTTATACATATATATATATATATAATACATTACTTCGTGAAAATAAGGTCGTTTCTATGAGCGACCAGAAGGCTGCAAAAGGAAACAGATGGGCACTCCTCTTACAGGAAGAATCAGTGAGCCAACAGGAGCTGTTGCTTGAAAAACATTTCCTCGAATCCGTTTTCTTGACAAAGCGGCCGGAATCTCTCGTCTCCGGTTGTTGTGGTCTCCCCGAACTGAAGGACCACCCTGGGGCTGTTCTTTCAGATTGTCGAGGCCGCACCCTGACGATCTATCTGGAGAAGAAGAGGGGCGGTCGTCGTTCACCAATCACTTTGCTGGATCACTCCCGAATGAATTGTCAGCTGCTGCAAGAGCGCACTTCAAGTGTAACAAAAACTCCTATCAACAAACCCAACTCAGTGGAGTTCGCATGTCTGCGCATTTAAGTCAGAAGGTCATTAAAGGAGGGAAGGAAATAGAGACACGGAACGGGAAGAAATTCAACAATCGTCTCTTTGAAGGAACAATCCCGGCATTAACCTGGAATGATTTGAGGAAATCATACAGGGGCCTGCTCGCTGACTGTTTAAATAGTGGTGGGTGAACTGTTAACGCTCTGGCCTCGACCTCGGAAAGACGCAGGTTCGAATCCCCGTCCGGAAATCCAGATATCCAGGTGAATGCCGGAATGCCAGCTACAAAAGGCAATGGCCGAATTCCTTGACGTTCCTTGTCCCCAGTCCTTTCCCGCTTCTAATGACCTCGACATCGACAAGACGAAAACCTAAAAAGAAAAAAAAAAAAAAAATTGTCCGATTGGAGATCGGAAGATTTCCTGTTTGAATCTCTGTATCGGCGCGGATTTCCAGGGGATCCTAACGTTACCTTTGCCACTGGCACAGTTTGCTGTGTAATGTGAAGTACGCCAGAACGCTTCCGTGGTTCTGATTCCACATTTAACTGTAAGGTCCTACTCTCCGCCCACATTTGAGGGTTATGGCTGTTTACTTAAGCACCGAAACGTCCAAGATATGCGACGTTATCACGCGGCTGGAAATTCAATAATTTTTGTGTCAATAGATAGCGCCGTGATACCCTCATACAATTACCAACCCATTTCGCAGTTCGATAACTACAATCGAAGAACAATCTAGCATGGTTTCGTCTACTACAGGACCATTTGCGAAGCATAAACTATCAAGAAGATGTGAGGTGCGTAAAATGTCGTGTTGAGAAAAACTAACTGTGGAAACAATAATTACCGGTAGGACAGGTTCAGATATGTTCCCTGAAATGGGTTGTGCTAAATATCAAAGACGATATGCACTCACTGTCATCTTTTCAGGTACTTCTGATGTATTAAAAATATCTCTGGAGTAAGGAGTCTCGGATTAAGAATGTTACTGTGCAAAAAATCTGTGAGAGAAATTAAAAAAAAAAAAAAAAGTTGTGGAGTTTTGGAAAAACGATCGGACATATGTATGTATGCATATGCATTTTAGCACAGCACGAACAAAAACGCTATAAAAAAAATGCCGATAACACTTTTTAAAACGTGTTTACATAACTGTGAAGTTGTATATTATCCTGGTATAGTCCACTGAAGTCAGTTGTTAAATGTGAATAAAATTAGTGAGAAAAAGGATGTTGCAACTAGATGATTTCTTTTCTTGCTTGCAATGTATCTTGACAACTACTAATGGTAAGCATACACATTACAAAGTTTACAGGTGACAGAAATTTTTGATAGAGTGGCTACTAGATTTGTTTCTCGAAATTAACGTCGTACGCAATCAGTAACAGATACGATAAAAGAGTTGGAATGGGATTCATTGCAAAACAGGAGGAGGGTGAGGTGGTCATGGGAGTGTACAAGGCGTAAATTGGTGATGAGGGATGGAAAGATATTGGTGTAAGAATTAAAAGTAATGCATGGAATTGAGAAGATGACCATTACTACAAGCTAGCACTCGATTTCAGGCACAAAGGTGTAGGAAGATTTTTTTTTTTGGGGGGGGGGGGGGGTTGAGTGTCAGGGATTGGAATAAGTTACCAAGGTAAATAATGAATCTTATATATAAAAATAGACGTGTGTTTTCCTATATTTCACTTTTCAGCCACCACTACCTAGCACAGGTCAATGGTCTTTGTATGTGGAAGTAGCATGGAGTTTCCTGTCGTGCACTACGTTGGCCGAATGTCGATAGCTGTGGGGATGTGGGAGATATGATGGTTAAAATTGGTCGATGCAGGGCATTCGTATTTCGACCAAAGACATGTGTCTCTGATGTCACAACCACATAGCATAGACCAATGGTATTTGTGTGTGGTAGTGGTATCGTGTCTCCTATCGTGTACTATGGTGGTTATATGTCGGTAACTATGAGGGTGTGGGAGATATCGTGGTTGAAAGTGGTCGACCTGCGGCACTTTCATATTTCTACCAAAAACGTATGTGTCATGGTGTATCACTTTCCAGCCAAAACTATCTAGCGCAGACCACTGGTGTTTGTGTGTGGTAGTAGCACAGAGTCACCAATCGATAACAACGTTGGCTGAATTTCGGTAACTGTGATAGTGTGGGAGATATGGTCGTTGAAATTGGTCAATCAAGGACATTTTCGTATTTCGACCAAAGACTTGTGTGTCCGTATATTTTACTTTGCTGCCTGAACTACATAGCGCAGATGACTGGCGTTTGTGTGTGGTAATAGCATCGAGTCTCCCATCGTGTACTACGGTGGTTAGATGTCGGTAGCTTTCAACCAAATTCTTTACAAACACGAACGAAGTCGTGGGTACCAGATAGTAATTTACCAAAAACGTTGAAAGAATTTAAAGTTCAAATTTGTAGAGGGCAAATGTAGGTGGGTACAGGAAAGGGGGAAGATGGGTGTGTAGGGAAATTGCCACCGGAGCGTGCGCCCCATTGCAATTAAAATTAAATTAAATTTACCTTCCAGTACAGTGGAGCGAGGTATTCCGCTGCAGAGATATCGAGGTGAAAGCAGCCGAGTCGGCGAGAATGTTGAGCGGCTACTCCGTGGCTGGGAGACGGCTGTGAGTTATTTTGAAAGCAGTCATTACCTGCTGGGAACAAGTGATTCGTTCATTAAGCTGCGCGTACCGCTATTATTATAAGTGTTGGATTAGCATCTGATACGCTACGAGTCGTTAGCTCACGCCAAACCGGTTCACACAACTCAACTCCCGCTCTCTGTTTTATTGTATTCCGCCTCGTGTCTAACATGGCCCGTTGTAGTATAGTAGCCATCCAGCTGCTTACATCATCCAAACATCGGTTCCCATGATTTTCACTCCAGGGAATGGAATGGCCGAGTACTGATTTATTTCGCTTGTGATATTTACCCTTGTGTGTACAAGTTGGATATGACTAGTGTTACAAAAAAAAAAGACGTTTTTTTTCTGACTTGAAAAAAAAACATGATAAAAGAACTATGAAAAAAAAACAAGTTTTTTTCTGGGGCAAGTTTTTTTTTCACAAATGCTAAATCTCAAGTTTTTCAAGGCATTTATCGTTTAATACGACTGTTTTAGTACCTATCTTAATTTTTAAATCTACTATATTTTTTCTAGTTCAGTAGGAAAAAAATATGAAAATATTGGCAACATTGACTGAAGTGTTTTTTTTATATATGTATATATATATATACCTACGGGGACTTCCCAAAGAGGCTAGGCTGCGCGAGAAGGAATCCCCGTTCCCCGTTGTTTGGATTGATACTCGCTATTTGAACCAGTGCTGATGGCCCTAAGAATTTATCTGTAGACCTACGGATATTTCCAAAAAATTAGGAATTTTAAATTTATCTACGGTTTTTGTTACTTATTGTGCTTTTCTTATATTCGTATACTTGTTAAACTCTCGGCGTATAGTGATACTGAGTCATTAAATTGTCAGTAATCATGAAATCTTTCCTTGCAACCGTTGACGTAAACCAACGACTGAAAAGAAATAAAGCTCCTATTTTGTATGATAATAGATTTAAATTAAAACTTAAAAGAACGTAATACAGAACTATCGGCGCAGTTTTAATGCACAATGTGTCCTTTGCTCACATTTTAAAATTCCAATCTCAAAATCAGTAAAAGAAAATGTAACTATTTCTGAAGTTATGGATCTAGAGGATATATAAGAAGAAAGAGAAAATTCCGACACCGATCGAACAAGTGTTGGTAGTGCCGATACTAGTGAATGTGGTACTGACAAAGAGGATGAATAAAATTGTTACCTATATAGAAACATTTATCAATAATTATGTAAAAGACATTATATGATTCAGTAAGATTTAAAACACACGTGTAAAATGTAAGTTCCGTAAATAAAACTATAAACTAGGTTGCTCGGTTTTTTCATTTTTTTCCACAAATCTAAAAAACTTCTTTTTTTAATCTTGCACGACGTATGATTCAAAAGACACTATTCACTGTTTTTACTATTATTTATTTATTATGTTTTACTTATGGCTTTACTCCTCGTCGACGTCGAGGTCATTAGAGGCTGTATGGAACCGGGGACAGGGAATGGGAAGGAATTTAGCCTTCGCCTTTTGAAGGTAGTATCCCGGCATTTACCTGGAGTGATTTGGGAAACCATGGAAAACCCAAATCTGGATGACCGGACGGGGATTCGAACCGGCGTCCTCCCGAATGCGAGGCCAGAGCGTTTACCATTAACCCAACATACTCGGTATTTTTTATTTTTTTAGTGTATTTAATGTAAAAATATTTTATCTCATACAGTAATTTCATTATAACTTGTCTAAGTGCACGGAATCTGACATTAAGTGGAAATTTAGATGAAAACGATGATTTTGACTCAGAACATATGAATCGGTGTCTGATAGTGAATCTGATAATATGAGCATCCAAAGCGAGGCAGGCAGTGAAGTGGATGCCGACATACCATCTCCTGATTTGAATAGCGACCACATGCTTTTGGAGCTGCATCAAACACAATTCTATATTATTATTCCTACTATTCCGCGAATCACTTAAAGTGTGTGGCGGAGAGTGCATTGCACCTATCCAAAAGGGTAATAGTTTGGAAAGGATATACGGGATATGGCAGGAGGCACCCATGGACTATTGTGAGGAACCATCCCAGCATTCGCGTCGAGTGATC
>CM061914.1:189979879-190007878 GCA_031002005.1 Vandiemenella viatica | reverse complement strand
TTCCAGTTTTTAGGGTCAGAGATTATGTCAGGTTGACCTGATCTGACCAAATACAAACTTGACCTGTGTTTCACCCACAGGGTGAGTGAAATCTCCTGAGCTTGAAGAACTCACAAGTAATAATAGACATATTAAACACGGAAAGGGATGATCGCGCTATAGTATAATTGTTTCGAAGGTCATACACTCGAAGTTGCTGAAATACAATCTTGACTTGAATTTAACCCTTAAAGTTAGCTCTGCAAGGTCTAAAGAATCCATGTTTGTTTCCGAAGCATCACTTTTTTTTTTTGCTTTGTCTTTCTTTCTTTTTTTTTTTTTGAGTGGCGGAGCGTTATAATATAATCTTTGGTCATAGTGTCTGTAACGGCGAGAGAACTTAATACAGATTCCAGATTATTTTTTTTTTTTTTTTTTTTATTTATTTATTGGCCTTTAGCCTTGTCGGCCATACAGCCAGCCTTTGTAAACTTTACATTGGTTTGTACATATTGTTTTCATTTAGTTATAAAACATAATATTGTTGTTTACATGGGTTTTTCATTATCTGCTAGACTACAACCTATATTACATCATTTCTGACAATTCACTTGCGGGTTGCTCACACTCAAACATTATAATTTGACATTGTATACTTGTGATCTCACATGTAAATATGATACATTTAACAAGAAAATTCTAATTGGTATAAAGGTTACATTTTTGTGATATGTATAAGTAGAGCTAAGCTAGGTGTTTTCCCTCTTCTTGATGTATCATTTTCTAAAATTGAATGTTTTGTCGATAAGTTATGTCTTATCTAAATCAACTACCAGTAGGACGTCCATTTTAGTCGTTATATATTTACAACGAGACTGCATCTATAGCACACATTAAAGAGGTAGTTTCTGGCGTATGTATGGTGCAGTTTTAAGAGTTAGATGGGGAGGATTCAGATAAATATGTCTCCATCCTTATAAAATGTCATTACTGTCCTATAAATGTTTCTGTCGTTGGAGGCTAGCAAGATAATCACATTCGTTGGTAAAGGAATACCGAGGGTTTTTAGTCTTTTCAACATTTTGTCTTGTTGTGCTCTATATTTCTGGCAGGAAAATAAAATGTGGTTTAAATCGCCTACTGCTGTATCTGAACAGTCGCATTGTGGAGTTTCTCTGAGCCGAATTCGATTTAAATGGCTGGGGAAATTACCATGGTGGAATCGACTTCTAATGATACTTGTGATGTACCGCCTGTTGACATTCCATTTGTAGTACCAAGGCTTGACGGGGATATCTGGTTGTATGCGGCCGTAGTGTGTACCTTTTAGTTGTGAAGAGCTACTCCATTCCGTTTGCCATAGTTCTTTTGCCCGTTGTTTGATGGTTTGGTGGAATTCTGAAGTGGGCAGTTTTAAGTCTTCTTCGTGTCCTGACACTATAGCTTCCTTCGCCATCTTGTCGACGTATTCGTTGAATTTAATTCCCTTGTGAGATGGGACCCACAAGAACATTGTGGTGATGCCCTTTATGTTGTTGTTGTATATTTCCTGAAGGATGTCTGCTATTATGCTTGCCATCCTTGTGTTCCAACTGGGCTTTTCAATGCTTTTAATTACGCTCAGGGAATCGGTGATGATTAATACTTCGGTATGGTCACGGTTGCCACTATATTTCAATGCCTCTAGTATCGCTTTTGCTTCTGCAAGAAAAATTGACGTTTGCTCCGGTAACGAGTATAGTGCATGATACTGAGTTAGTGGGCAGTATATTGCGCATCCTACTCTGCTTTCTGGGCTGACCTTGGCGCCGTCTGTGTAGATGTGTGCTGCGTTCGAGGTTAGGGTGCTTAGTTTCCTGTTAAGGGTGTCGTTTACATCCGTGTTCGCCGATTTTTCTAGGAGATGGATTTGGGTATCGATTGCTCGTAGGTGGAATGGTGCTTGGTAAATAGGATGTATTTCGAATTTCTCCATTTTGTCACTGATTTCTTCCCAATAGTTGTAAGCTTTTAGTAATGTTGCAAATTTTTCGACTGCATGTTTTAATGTTTTCATCCGTTCCCTCAGTGGATGCGTTTTGAGGTTTAGTTTGTCTACTAGGAACTTTTCGGATAGCTGACTTCTTCTTATATGTAGAGGCGTGTCCCCGGTTTCCACTAGTAGTGCGTTCGTGGGTGTAGACCTCATGGCTCCTACACATATTCTGAGGCAACGGTATTGCAATCTGTCCAACTTCCGTAGTGCGTCTTTCCTGCCATTGACGTAGAAGATGCAGCCGTAGTCTACTAGCGATCTGATTAATGCTCTGTATAGGAGTAGGAGGGTTTTAGGATGGGATCCCCACCACGTTCCCGCTACTGCCCTTAAGATGTTGAGTCTTTTCTCAGATTTGGCTATCACTTGTTGTATGTGCTCTCTCCAGGTAAGACGGTTATCGAGCATCATTCCTAGGAATTTGCATTGCTTTTTCACTGGGAAGCTGTATGGTCCTAGCGACACGTTGTCATTGATGTTAATTTTTCGTTTGGAGAATATTACTACTGTTGACTTATCAGCTGCGATTTCCATCCCATTGTTGAATAACCATGTACTGAATTTCTCCAATGCCTCTTTCAACATGAGAAGTACCATTTCCATGGTTGAACCCTTTATATATATTACTATGTCGTCTGCGAATTGGAGGGTGGTTACTTTGGGTGAAAAGAGTTTCCCCAGATCGTGGGTATATATTAGGTACAACAGAGGACTTAATATTGCTCCCTGCGGGAGTCCTTTAAACACCAAGCGAGGACCTATCAGTTTTTCTTTGGCCGCTATATATATCACTCTTTCTGATATTAGGGAGTAGATTCCTGCTAACAGCTTTTGGGGGATTCCCAGCTTGCTGAGTTTCTGCATCAGAACAGGTATTACCACATTGTCATATGCTGCCGAAATATCCAAGAACACTGCACCTAGATACTGCTTCTGTGTGTATGTGATATTGATATCCGTATTTAGAATTGCCAAGTTATCCATGGTGCTCTTTCCTTTCCTAAAGCCGAATTGAGTAGCTGGAAGCAGTTTGTTTCTCTCTAACCACCATTCTAGCCTATTTTTGTTTAGGCGTTCCAGCGTCTTTGATACGCACGACATTAGTGAGATTGGCCTATATGATCCTGGGTATTGTGGATCTTTATGGGGTTTCAGAATTGGTAGAATAATCTGTGTTCTCCATTCCTGAGGAATCTGAAGGATCGTCCAGATGTCGTTGAAGCATTTTGTGAGGAATTGTAGTGCTATTGTGGGCATGTTGAATAACATCGCGTAGTGTATTCCGTCTATTCCTGGGGCCGTGTCGGCAGGACTGTTTTAAGCATTGGAGGAGTTCTTTAACCGTAAACGGTGCGCAGAGCATGGTGCTCAGAGTGTTCGGCAGGATTTGGTGCGTATCGGGATTCTGGATAGGCGGTACTATCTGGAGCTATTCTTTTGGAGATTTCTTCTATAACGAGCTGTCTACTGAATTTGCTGTAGGTCTATGTTTCCTATCTCTCAAGCATCTTATTCTGGCCCATATTGAGCTCGTGCTTGTGTCTTTACCCAATGTTTCACAGTACTCGATCCAACTTAATCGTTTTTGTTTCTTTAACGTACGTTTGGTCCATGCACTAATTTTTTGATATTCTATGTAATGAGTTAGTATTGGTTCTCTCCGGTATTTATGTAAAGCTAGACGTCTTTTTGCTATTGCTCTTGAGCAGTCTGAATTCCACCAAACTGTTGTGGTCTTGCCTGAATGACTTCGTTGTTTTCTTAGAGGTATTGATTTGTTTGCTGCTACTGTTATTGCTGCCACTAATTGCTTATATGCTTCTATCCCCGTTACGTTTGCTGGGATTTTGTAGATTTCCTCTTCTAAACATCGCTTGTATGATGTCCAGTCAGCTTTTTTTATGTTCCAGCGTCTTGTCGGATGTTTTCTGTTTTCATAGTCAGGTGGGCATCCGATTGTGAATTGAATTGGAAAATGGTCTGATCCCAAAGTGTCGTTTAGTACCTGCCATGTGGCAATGGTTGCAATGCTTGGTGAACAGAGTGTGAGGTCAACAGCTGATGGTTTACCGCCTATTCTGTGAATCATCGTGGGGGTTCCGTCGTTCATAATTACGAGGTTCTCGTCTTCTACCATGTCCATTACTGATGTACCGTATGTGTCATCATGGTGGCATCCCCAGCTCCGGCTGTGGCGTGTTGAAATCACCTGCTATTAAATATGGTGGTTGTATCTGATTGAATAGGTTTGTCCAATCTGCCTGTTCGATCTTTGTTCGAGGCGCGCAATATATTGATACTGCAGTGAATGAAAATTCTTTTAGTCGAATTCGTATTGATACTGCTTGGAAGGGAAGATTATTGTTATTTAGGTGTTGAGGCTCATGCGAGATGCGTGGATCAATTAAGATAGCTACCCCTCCTTTTCCATCAGTTCGGTCATTTCTATATACCTGGTAATTTTTAAAACTAATTTCTTTGCGGGGGTGGAACCATGTTTCAGATAGTAAGGCTATATCTATTTGCCGGTTTTGCAGTTCTGAACCCAAACTTTCTCTGTTTGAAAATACTGATCTGCCGTTCCACTGGAGTATTTTTAGTTGCGGGTCGTGAGTGGAGGACGAGTGCAAATTTTGTTTGTTATCTGGGTCCATTATGTGGTCGTTGTGATGATCGCCTCTAGTAGGTTTCTTACATGTGATGGGTCAATTGTACTGTTGTATCTTGTCTGCTCAATTATGGTTATTACTAACGCCATCAATTTTTCCACTAGTGGTATTTCTGCCGTTATTATCTGCTGTTGCGCTAACTGGTGATTCGGCTCGAGAGTTCCCGGCATCCTGTGTGGTAGTGGTTGATATGGATTAAACATTATTGGTTGTGTTGGACCGTTGCTTTTCCAAAACAGATTCTGAGGGATTATGGTACCACTGCCCACTGGCCTTGTTTTTGTAACGTTTGTGGGCATAGGCGGTTGGCCGATTCCAGTGTGGTTCGGGTTTCCTTGTGAATGACTATGTGGAGTTGTGTGGCGCGAACGATGCTGGCTTCCGGGTTCTCGCACTTGAGGGCTGCTACCTTCTTGTGTTACTGCTGGGATGTATGGTGGATTTAGCCGGGTTACTTGTTTGGCTGCGATAGGAATTGTGTTTTCCTCCGGAAGTTGTTGGCCCGTTTGTATTAGCTGTGGGGCTGCTGCCGTTACATTGGCGTAAGTGCGTGGGTTTGTAAGGGGGTGCCATTGTTGGGGGTTATTGACTACCATTCCAGATTATTAAACAGTTGAACGACACCGAAGAAATGAATTACCCGAATACACGTTTCTGTAACATATTTAGTCTGATATCCACTTTAAACATGATGTAACAGCCCTCAAACCTAAAATTAAACGGAATTGTATTGTATAAAGCATTGGTAGTAACCTAGAGGTTGGTTGAATATGATCTGGCATGTTTGTTTTGCAATTTCATGTAAATATATGTATATAGACTTTGTTTTATGAAAAGGAATTATTTGGAGGCTATTTAATATGTTTAAGAGTAAAATTATGTAAGATAATTGCTTAAAAGTTCATAATTCCAAGTGTTAATGCAAGTTACGATGTCTAAAGGACAATTTACTACAGTTTAAAGTCATTTCTGTGAATAGTTTTGTGTTTAAGTATCTTTAATTTCCATTTCTGACCATTTTGTAATGATTTTAAATGATTAT
The DNA here is from genome assembly GCA_031002005.1 of Vandiemenella viatica. NCBI lineage: Eukaryota > Metazoa > Arthropoda > Insecta > Orthoptera > Morabidae > Vandiemenella > Vandiemenella viatica. Next base: position 190,002,153 of record CM061914.1, on the reverse strand, counting down.
ATATTAATTCTGACTGTTTTTAATATGTTTCAATTGTTTAAGTATTGTTAATGTTCGAAAAATATCTGGCGCAAGCTTTTGAAGTGTTCTAGAAATTTCGGTAGAGTTTATATAAAGCGATCATCCAAGTTAGTAAGTTAGTTAGTTTTTTCGGCAAAGTTTAAACAGACTAAATTTTATGACGGCTTAGAACTGTATTATCTGTGGAAGGAGTGTTGTATGCTATCTCTGGATTGTATGAATGCATGTAAACACTATCTTTCACGTCGAGTTTCTTTGAGACTGAAAACAAGTCTAAACTGAAATACATTGTGGACTACTTAATTATCGTATTAATTAAACCACGAACAATCTTATAATGTACATTGAAAACGAACAAAGACCATTAGCGAAAGTGGTCAGTAAAATACTGTAAAAAACAAATAAATCGTAATTTATGAAGTTTGGTCAAAAACAACATTAGTTAAAGTTTTAATTAAAATGGAATTTAGCTTAGGCCGGTATGACAATTGGTATCCGTGGTTACAGCAGAGATCATGAGTATCTTAAGTTTTTTTTATATTATTTTCATTAGTAACATGTTACTGAAAAGCAGTTCCACGTATTTTCAGCCGTAAAGATTATCGATATTTTTTTATGTATGAAATACTACGAAAAGCAAAATTATTATGGCAATCAATTTGGTAGCAGTTGCTTAGCTATTAAATTGTGGACATAACATCGTATTTCCAATAATATCTCTGGTGGCTGTTAATTTGCCAACGAGCTGTCGTGGTGAGTGAGCTTAGGAAATTTACAGTAGATCTGTCTTCGTAATTTAGTCTAATCTCTGATCCCCTTAACTACGAAATAAAATCCTTCCATGCCCTTATGGATAAAATCGAGTGCACATTAGTTCAAAAACGCAAAGACATTACCGAGCTGTGGCTTAAACGGTGCAGTGTTGCGTTTTAGTCAGAAACCTGCATACGTCACAAAATGAGTTACTGTCAACAGAAACCAATATATTTAAGGCAAAATATTTGCGCTACAAATTTGCAAAACTTAAAAAAAAAAAAAACCGAGTGTGTCCTAGTAACATTTTCAGAATAATGAAGTTTAAAAAAGAAAAAGAAAACTATACTACTATAAAGGAATGAGGATATGGAAGATAATATGACAGATATCTGATCTAATATAAAACTTTGACTAGTATATTAATGTTAACAAATAAATCACACCAAAGCAATTGACTTTTTTTGTATTTATTGGTCTCCCGTACGCGTTTCATTTCTTTTGCAGAAGCATCTTCAGCGGGTTTTTTCTGTTAATTACGTACAAGACACTTCTCACCAAAAATGCAAAAGCACTGATGCTGAGAACGGAGCTAAGAGAAATGCAATAGACCACAAAATGTAAGTAGATTATAAGTTAGATAATAATTCCACTGTACGAAACACAACATAACCAACTTATAACATTTTTATATAATTAACAGAAAAAAAACCCGCTGAAGATGCTTCCGCAAAAGAAGTGAAACGCGTACGGTATATCAATAAATACAAAAAAGTCAATTGCTTTGGCGTAATTTATTTGTTAATATTATCAGCAATTGCTGAAAATGATCCACAACATCCAGTATATTAATGCTTTATTACTATAGAAATAAAAATGTTGTTATTCGTAAATAATGATAACCTACATAGAAACTTTAGCCGTAAGGGTAAATACTTAATCATTGACTGACGGTTTTTGTTATAACTGTAAGATATTCAACGACAGTAAACACATTTGTTTTACACACAAACACAAAAAAAAGAAAGAAAGAAAAATTTACTAGGAGCAAAATAATAATTATTTAAGAACTTCCTATTTTGTTAACCAGTCAGCCGTCGATGGAGACACGGCATTGGACGCAGGTGAATTGAAGTGTTCGCGACTGACTTGTTGTGAATGCTAAAGCTGTTTACCTGGCTTATCGGAAACAACGGAGAATAACGCTGCCCCATAAAACGGTGGAGCCATTTTATTGCTTAACTTGTGGAATACATTGAGAAGCACGCTTCCGGAAACGTTCCGATAGTGCTCTGGGGACGAAATTTTACCAGTTTGGTCATCCTTTTCTTTTTTTCTTACTTATGGCCTTACGCCTCGTCGACGTCGAGGTCATTAGAGGCGGGATGGGACTGGAGACTAGTAACGGGAAGGAATTCGGCCATGGCCCTATTGAAGGAAGCATCCCGGCATTCGCCTGGAGTGAATTGGGGAAACCATGGAAAACCCAAATCTGGATGCCCGGACGGGGATTCAAACCACCGTCCTCCCGAATGCGAGGCCAGAGCGTTAACCGCTCACCCACCACGCTCGACTTGGTCATCCTGTGCAGAACCAATTACAAGCTACTTCAAGAATATTCTAAATAAATTTTATTGTGCTACATAAACGCACCGTGGTTCTGGTTCTGATAAATGGAGGAAATTTTCATCATCTAGACTAGGTCGGTAGGAGGGGTGGTGGTGCACAACTCCTAATCACCTGATGAAGATGGCGAAGTTAGCTGTCGAAACGTCTTGCTTGTCAGAACTTATTCAGCAGAACACCGGAGAAGAATTTTAAGAAGCCGTACCGCGGTCACTACAGTAAAGAGACGTTGGATTCCATTTCATGAAGTAAAGTCACGTATCGGCAAAGGCAGGGCTATTTTCAATAAGGTGACAAATCTTTATACAAGTCGTAATTTATCGATTATAAAGAAGATGAGACTTCTGCGCTGTTATGTGTTCTCTGTCCTCCCGTATGGCTCTGAAATGTGGACGTTAACTAATACAGTCGGTAAAAAGTTTCTTGAAATGTGGCTGTATAGAACAATGCTGTGGATACCACGGACAGACCACGCCACAAGTGCTGAAGTGCTCCGCAAAATGAAAAAGGATACAGTAATATTGAACACCGTAAAAAAAGGAAGCTACAACAGTACCTTGGCCACACTACGAGACCAAGCGTGATGGGTGAGAGGTAACGCTCAGGCCTCGCATTCGGGAAGGCGTGGGTTCGAATCCCCGTCCGTAAAGCTGTGCAAATTTGCATAGAAAAACGAAGTATGCTGCTGAGCATAAAAAAGGATCAAATATTATTTGTGAACAGTAACTTGCATCCGATTTAAGCCAAAAAGATCGGTAAAAGTGGTTGTACTTTGTGTTTGGTCCTATAAATAAATGAATTAATGTTTAATTAACCATTATTTATTATTATCAAACTACCCTCTCAAAAATTCCAAGTAACCCATAAAAGTATTTCACTGACGCTTTCAAACGGCCTTTTCTGCGCGAAATAGTCCGGTCGTATTTAAGGGGGAAAAATATTTCAGGATGAACAGAAAAATAGATGAAACTAATCTTCTGTGTGATTAACGCAGGAAATCAGACAAAATGTAAATAAAACAAACAATATCTTTAGTTTTTATTTCTGATCATTTCGTAATGATTTTAAATGATTATGTATTGGTTTTAAATGTTTTTTTGTTCAAGTATTGTTGAAGTTCGAGAAATATCTGTCGGAAGTGTTTGTAATGTTCTGGAACTTTCGATGAAACTTATATAAAGCGAGCGACAGAGACTCAGAGACAGTTTTAATGACACAGTTTACGTCGGCAAAGACAGTTTTGAGCGAGCAGTTTTAGTGTGTGGTAGTATTGTCTCTGGAAGAAGTGTCGAATGTAATCGCTGGAATTTGTGTATATATGTGACCAGTATCTATGCAGATCGATGGTTTATGAAAATACCAGCGGAGTTCCCGGCGTTGCCCAGTATAGTCGGCGTAGATTTACCCGTACCCTATTTTTATTCCCGCAAAACATTTGTACAAAGCTTCATAAAATTCGCGCCAACTTTTTTCGGAATTAAAGCAAACGTAGATTCACCTGCCCCCCTATCAAGAAACGGGTGGGTTCAATTTTATTTGCACGTACACTATTTTAATTCGTCTGAAAAGATTCGTGTATATCAAGGTTCGTTAATTTGGTTAAGAAATTCCATTACTACATTACTAAACAACGCTAGATTGTGTTAGAAACTCACATTTGAGTGTATAGATATACTTTTTTCTCGAAACGCCAGATACTTTAACTCAGCAGATTCAGCCTTTTATACAAATTTCAAAAGTGAATCCGGAATAATATTATCGTAAACAGAAGACTAATGGTGAAGGAAAGAGGTATTGTCCAAAGATCGTGGTTAAAGAAAATCTCTGTTGTTTTTATGGATATATATGGCGTTTAAAAATTGAATATCCCGAATTAAAGGAAAGAATACTTCAAGTTTTGTTTAGTGTGGAAAATGATTATTATCGTAAAGTTATCTTATTGCTTTCATTAAAGGTTATGGTCAGAGATATTGTAATTGTGGGTTTAATGCGAAGCATGCTGCATCTAGTGGTTCCATCTGTGGTATTCCTCACCATACGTTCAGAATTTCATTGAATGCTCCTTCGTTATTTAACGTTGAAACATAAGACATGCCAAACAACTGAATTGAGATTCTAAGCTTTAAAACGGTGAAAACCCCATCGAAATCTGCTCCGTAGTTTCAAGTTTTTATAGACCAATATATCCGGTTTTCGTTTTAATGAAAAAGTGAAATTTGTACTGTATGGTGGACTAATTATTTCGTGTATTAATTAAACCACGAGACACCTAATGAACTGGTCGCGAAACTGTGACATTGTTCGTCCGCGGAGATACGCCGAGTTCTGACGTCACGGCTATAAGTCTGGGTTCGCTGTTTGCTCAATTTTCCTCTTTCTGTCCGTTCTCTCAATTCAGTTTGCTTTCAATCTCTGCAGCTCATCAAGCGAATGTTCTCAGCGCAAGTGGGTGGAAGCGATTTGGGCGACACAAATAGTTGAGCTCGGGCGGGAATCGAAAAGCGGACTCTTCTATCTGCTCTCGAAACTCTGTCTTTATTCCTGCGAGTAACTCGAGCACTTAGAAATCAGGTTGGATGGCGACCACTTCAGACAGGGTCGATGAAAGCTCTTCCAATACCACGTGACCTTTGACAACTAACCCTCCACCCCACCAACAAATGCAGGTCAAATATGTGAAACCTTCCGACTTATAATTATTTTATTTAATTTAATTGCGGTGGAAATTTCTATAAGTCCCATTTTCGCCTGTATTGTAACAAACTACTTTTTCCCTTCACAAATTTTAATTCTAAATTATTTCAGTGTATTTGGTAAATAATTCATCATTTCTCTTGATAATACACTCCTGGAAATTGAAATAAGAACACCGTGAATTCATTGTCCCAGGAATGGGAAATTTTATATACACATTCCTGGGTCAGATACAACACATGATCACACAGACAGAACCATAGGCACATAGACACAGGCAACAGAGCATGCACAATGTCGGCACTAGTACCGTGTATATCCTCCTTTCGCAGCAATGCAAGCTGCAATTCTCCCATGGAGACGATCGTAGAGGTGCTGGATGTAGTCCTGTGGAACGGCATGCAAAGCCATTTCCACCTGGCGCCTCAGCTGGAGCAGCTTTCGTGCTGGACGTGCAGACCGCGTGAGACGACGTTTCATCCAGTCCCAAACATGCTCAATGGGGGACAGATCCGGAGATCTCGCTGGCCAGGGTAGTTGACTTACACCTTCTAGAGCACGTTGGGTGGCACGGGATACATGTGGACATGCATTGTCTTGTTGGAACAGTATGTTTCCTTGCCGGTCTAGGAATGGTAGAACGATGGGTTCGATGACGGTTTGAATGTACCGTGCACTGTCCAGTGTCCCCTCGACGATCACCAGAGGTGTACGGCCAGTGTAGGAGATCGCTCCCCACACCATGATGCCGGGTGTTGGCCCTGTGTGCCTCGGTCGTATGCAGTCCTGATTGTGGCGCTCACCTGCACGGCGCCAAACACGCATACGACCATCATTGGCACCAAGGCAGAAGCGACTCTCATCACTGAAGACGACACGTCTCCATTCGTCCCTCCATACACGCCTGTCGCGACACCACTGGAGGCGGGCTGCACGATGTTGGGGCGTGAGCGGAAGATGACCTAACAGTGAGCGGGACCGTAGCCCAGCTTCATGGAGGCGGTTGCGAATGGTCCTCTCTGATACCCCAGGAGCAACAGTGTCCCTAATTTGCCGGGAAGTGGCGGTGCGGTCCCCTACGGCACTGCGTAGGATGCAACGGTCTTGGCGTGCGTCCGTGCGTCGCTGCTGTCCGGACCCAGGTCGACGGGCACGTGCACCTTCCGCCGACCACTGGCGACAACATCGATGTACTGTGGAGACCTCGCGCCCCACATGTTGAGCAATTCGGCGGTACGTCCACCCGGCCTCCCGCATGCCCACTATACGCCCTCGCTCAAAGTCCGTCAACTGCACATACGGTTCACGTACACGCTGTCGCGGCATGCTACCAGTGTTAAAGACTGAGATGGAGCTCCGTATGCCACGGCAAACTGGCTGACACTGACTGCGGCGGTGCCCAACCGCTGCGCAGCTAGCGCCCTTCGACGGCCAACACTGCTGTTACTGGTGTGTCCGCTGTGCCGTGCGTTTGATCATTGCTTGTACAGCCCTCTTGTAGTGTCCGGAGCAAGTATGGTGGGTCTTACACACCGGCGTCAATGTGTTCTTATTTCAATTTCCAGGAGTGTATTTCGAATCCCTGACACTCTTATATACGAACTAAAATCTACCGACACACGTATGCCCAAAATAAAGTGCCAGCTTGTGGTAATGGTCATCTCTTTCCTTCTATGCAACTCTTCTAATTCTTACACCAATATCTTTCAACTTCCCATCACCAAAATAAGCCTTGTACAGTCCCAGTACTCTCTTCGTCCTCCTCCTGTCTTCAGTGAATCCCATTTCAGCTCTATTATCATACGTGCTACTGATAGTATTCTGCCGTAATTTCCAGAGATAAATCTAGCAGTCCATCTTCCCCCCCCCCTGCCCCCCCCCTTCCCACTCCTGCATTCGATGCCCAAAATACATCACCTCCATAGCCAACCAATGGTCTGACCGAAGTTTTGTAAGCTAAATCTCTCACATCTCTTGTGCATCCCCTCAACACACTTTCCAACAAGTAAGGGATTTCGAAACAGAGAGAAGTTCGTTCAGTTGACAGCACCGAATGTTCTGCACGCGCTCAAAGGCGCCGAAATATGTTTCTCGAGTGATCATGGTTGCAGCAAACAATATAATTCACTTAAAAAACAACTATACATCCTTAAAACTAAATGATATCAGACTGAAATATATTATTTATAAACATTTATTTCTGATTCACAAAAAATGAGCACGTGCTTCACAAAACCAAAATTAGGATTTTTTTTTTACTTATGGCTTTACGCCTCGTCGACGTCGAGGTGATTAGAGGCGGGATGGGACTGGGGACAAAGAACGGGAAGGAATTCAGCGATTGCCTTTTGAAGGAAGCATCCCGGCATTTGCCTGGAGTGATTTGGGAAACCATGGAAAACCCAAATCAGGATGCCCGGACGGGGATTCGAACAGCCGTCCACCCGAATAGCGAGGCCAGAGCGCTAACCGTTGGCCCACCACGCTCGGTACTTAAGGTATGATGGCTCGCACAGTATTCGTAATTACTGTTCTTACTGCAATATGCTTAGCATATTATGTAATCGGTTTGTTTTTGATCATCCGTGTTGCAACTAAGCAAAATGCTTTATTTAACATTTCTTCAGTGGCCTTGGTATAAATAAAGTGACAATTTATGTTTTTCATCAGGGCGGAACGCCTTAGAAATTTAGTGTTTTTCTCGAATTTTACTAGTTTCTATTCATAAACGAAGAACACTTATAATAAGTACAACGTATCACATTTTACCTGAGTCACTTCGCCTTAGTGCCTGAGACATAATATTTAAGTAGGCAGTTATTTTGTATTTATCGGCATGAACAAATCAGTTTCAAAATATTTAGTTTTCAAGTAGAAATGATTACATGATTTGTTGATGTGTGTCTTGGTACTCAAAATGGCTTTCAATACTGCAGCCACCTAGCGTGGCGGTGTAACGGATAGCGTTTTGGCCTTGCATCCGGGAGGACGGCGGTTCGAATCCCCGTCCGGGTATCCAGATTTGGGTTTTCCATGGTTTCCCAAATCACTAGTCAAATGCCGGGATGCTTCCTTCAAAAGGCCATGGCCGAATTTCTTCCCATTCCTTGCCCCCCTTCTTTTCCCGTCTCTAAAGACCTCGCTGTTAAGAGACGTTAAGCAGATAAAAAAAAAAAAAAATCGATACTGCAACTCTTAACTGTGTTTTGTCACTTGTCGATATTTTATTTATCAGAGAAAAAACTATTTCGACAGGAGCGTTACTTCCAGGCAGACACTTAACGTACTCAACAGTTATTCGAAAGTTCGTACAGTTGAGAGTATTAGCATGAAAGTGTTGAAATAATTCCGCCTAAAAATCTTCAACAGCAACATTCTCAGCGTTCCAGCTAGTGTGTGTGTGTTTTTTTTTTTTTTTTTTTTTTTTTTTTTTTTTTTTTTTTTTTTTTTTTTATCTCTGATGTAGCTGAAAATAAGCGACAGCTCGTCGAACATTTCCGTATCTTGGCTGCTGCTGATAAATCCTCGCGAGATCAGCAATGGACCATGCGTCGACTCGACCGCCGCGCGGCAAAAACCGCATCGTCTGTTTAAGACCTTAATAGACAGATTACCGCACCATTAGTCTAACATCACATGTTTCAAAATTACTGACCAGAATAATATACAGAAGGATGGAAAGGGTAGTAGAAGAGATAGTAGGTGAAGATCAGTTTGGGTTTAGGAAAAATCGCGGTACAAGGGAAGCAATTCTGTCTTTAAGATTAATACTTGAAGGGCGGATCAAGAAAAACAAAGATACATTTATGGCATTTGTTGATTTAGAAAAAGCTTTTGATAATGTTAGGTGGGACAAGATGTTCAAAATTTTAAAGAAGTCAGGTCTAAAGTATCGAGATAGAAGAATACTCTATAAACTATATAAGAATCAAGTGGCTGTAATAAAAGTAGAGAATCACGAGAGACATGCATCAGTTAAAAAGGGTGTGAGACAAGGTTGTAGTCTATCCCCGTTAATATTCAACTTGTATGTAGAAGAAGCAATGAAGAAAGTCAAAGAAAAATTTGCAGGTGGCATAAGTTTTCAGGGAGAAAAAATCAGTATGCTACGATTTGCTGACGACATTGTCTTATTAGCAGAGAGGGCTGAGGATATTGAGAAGTTATTGAATGGCATGAACAAAATACTGAAGGAAGACTTTGGACTGAATATAAATCAAAGCAAAACAAAAGTGATGAAATGTAGCAAAAATGATACCAATCACGGTAGATTAAATATAAAAATAGGATCAGATACAATAAGAGAGGTAAATGAATTCTGCTACCTGGGAAGCAAAATTATAACCGATGGCCGAAGCAGAAATGATTTTAAAAGCAGAATAGCACTAGGAAAAAGAGAAATCTTTTAGTTTCAAACATTGTTATAGGACTTAGGAAGAACTTTTTGAAATGCTATGTGTGGAGCACAGCAGTTTATGGCAGTGAAACATGAACTTTGGGAATAGCAGAAAGAAAAAAAATTGAAGCATTTGAAATATGGTGTTATAGAAGGATGCTGAAAATTAATTGGACGGATAAAGTCCGAAATGATTGAGTTCTGGAAATGATGTGTGAGGAAAGAAGTTTATGGAAGAAGCTTACAGAAAGAAGAGACAGGCTGGTAGGTCATATTTTGAGACATGCTGGATTGGTTAATTTGTTAGTGGAGGGAACAGTCGAAGGCAAGAACTGTAGAGGAAGACAGAGATTAAAATATATGAAGCAGATAACTGAGGACGTGGGTTGTAAGGGGTATGTAGAAATGAAGAGGTTAGCACAGGATAGGAAAAGATGGAGGATTGCATAAAACTAGTCGAAAGGCTGACGACAGCAAAAAAAAAAAAAAAATAGATATATTAATTTGTCGTTTTGTTTACGGAAGTGGGACATTTTTACTGTCGCTGGGGACAGCGGGACAAACAACCTGAAAGCGGGACTGTGCCACCCAAAGCATCATAAGATACAAGCAATCAGAGATGCTGCTTTTTAAGAGGGCGTCGAGTGTCTATGTTCGATGAATTATGTTTTGTAAAATTAAACCTCAGTTTCGTAGCAATGGGTGACGGAAAAGTAAATGTATAAAATTATGTTTTATATATGACTCAACATATTTACAATACAATTTTTTTAGTTTTATCACTGTGGCCGAACTCTTCTAGCTTACCTTTTCTCCCTGTGACTTAAATTTGTCTACCTCCTTTAAGCAACCGAACTTCTATCTGGCAAATTTATGTTATAGTATTTGATTACAGAACTAAATGGTATTCAGATTTCAGCTATATTAAAATGGTTCGAAAATTGTTATTATTTTTTATTGCATTATCAAAAAAAGAATATTTGTGTGGAAATGAATTCAAAATGCACTATTTTTCACTGTATGGAGGGGATTCACACAGGTAAACACAACAACTCCCAGTTGCCAGACGTACCACATCCATACACAACTCCAGTAATAGTAGAAATATCTAAAACCAGCATTTCTCGAAAACGTTGTTGGCTCTTATACTAAAAAGAAACATTATTTTTTATTTCCCATGTAGCACAGAAATCTCACGAACTGACGCATTATTTTCTTTCGTGTTGATAGCCAGAAAATATTCAAGAATTTGCTTTTGGAAGATAAGTTCCGATCATTGTTTAATCAGAAGATTCGTGATGAATCTTTGTTGTAGGACTGTTGATAATATATCGATATATCGAAATATCGATATTTTATTAAATATCGATATTTATGAGTGATATTTTTTAGGACGATATTTCGATACTGAAACCTGGATATCGGCTTCGATATTTTTTTAAAATAAGGTATCATTTTTCGTTTGCTCTGAATGACACTATGTCCCTCAGATTTCTGTTACGCATAGAGATCATCAAGCTTAAGTAAATCTTACTTAGTTTATATAATTAATTTCGTAATTATAGGTACCAAGTATACTCAGACGATGACAACAGTGAAGGCAAAGCATCGCTCGCCCAGCACGAATCGAACGCGACCCCATTGTTTGAAATGAGCGTATGGTTTGTCCAGGGTAGTCCAACCTGAAATTAGTATGAATTAGTATGTTAGCAGGAATGTTGGGATGTGTAAATAACAAATAGTTACTAATTAGAGAGCAAGAAAAATAAGACAACTCAGAATAAGCTATCAACATACGAAACTAAATGAAATACCACAAAAAATATTATAAAAAAAGTTATGTAACTTCCAGCTAAATAAAAACTTATGAGACGGATAGTGGTCATTTTTTTTTTTTTTTTTTTTTTTTTTTTTTTTTTTTTTTTTTAAATCAATCAACAATCATCATCACCAACAGAAACCATTCGAAAGTGGAAACCTGATTAAGAACAAAATCACACGTCTGTTTATCAGTGGACAACCTTATTTTCGCAAGGTTTCATTTATGAAATTTCTATGGAAATATCGATACTTTTTTCCGATATATCGACAGCCGATACTGATACTTTTTAAAATATCGATATATTGAAAACCCGATATTTTTAAAAATATCAATAGCCCTACTTTGTTGTAAACCTGGAAATAAAATCTTCACATTGAACATATTTTTAATCAAATGGATTTGTGGCTACGGTGAAGCAATCAAATTTTTTGAACTCTTCGTCTGTCTCTCTGTTTAGATCGAAGCATTTAACGTACAACATACTAGACTAGTGTTAACACCCGTCAAAAACGACGGGTCTCACCTATGGTGGTAGTAGGAATTTATTCTGGAAACGATCATTTTTATTTATATTTTTCAGAATATGGGTACCTTACTGTGGTTAGATTATCCTATTATTTGGCTATTACTTAAAAAAATTCTTTATATTTTAAGTCATGAAGACTCAATAATGTTATCATTACAGCATATAATCTTTATAGTAAATTAAATGCTTCAAGTGTATTTATATAATTAGCATTCAATACTTCGACTGCGAGAAAGTAATTCTGTTTTGTTGTGTGTGATTCACGCAAAAACAAGTTGACGGATTTTCGTAGGGTTTGAAACATACTTCACATAGCATGCCCGTTGGTTGCTACGATGGTATCCAGCATCAGACACGGGGTTAACTGCTTCGAACCCCAGTATTGGAAGAAATTTTCATCATCAAATATTTGTAGGAATTGAAAATTCATTTTCTCCAAATCTATTAAAATTTGAGGACTCAAATTTCATAGCTCCATAGAACATATGTAAAAATTGATTTCTAAAATAAAAATATTATTTAACAATATGTCAATGTACCATCCAAATTGACACTTAAAAATATGTTGTAATCAGTGTCTTTAATGACAGTGTGCATAATATTTGACATTTTGCAGAAATATTTTTGTAATACTGTAAACTAATCGCAATATCGAGGCAATCAACTAAACCAATGAAATAACATATTTAACTCTATATTTGTAATTAATAATTTTTTGTTCAAGAAATTAAAATTATTCATTTTTTTTTTGCTTAAATATAAAGACATATTTTTCATTTGTGAAACGTTGCATTCACAATACTGGTTGGGTCTACAGTAATTAGTATGCAGAACATGTCCTGCACATTTGAATATGATCTATCAATGTGGGAAAAAGTTATCTTTAAAATCAATCGATGAATTGCTGTTTTGAGATATTTAAGGTTAAAGATTTGGAAACATGTTACGGTATCTTTAAGTGTCCTGTGTCTTACTAATATGCACAAGTAGCATAGGAATGACCTTCTGCAACATTATTGTTGGACTCCTGTTCTAACCTGAGTCTTTTCCTAATGTGGCTTTGTTCCTTTAGTTGCTCGTTTCTCAGCAGAACTAATGCGAGCATCGTCCTCTTGTATAATGTAAATTTCGCGATTCGTACGTTTCGCGTAAACTTCCTCTGAAGTTTTAATAAACTTCATTGTTTCTTATCTTCTGCCAGAAAAATTCTTTGGATATGTTTTAACCCAGTACTTATAACTGATACAGATAATACAGCGTAAACATCGAATGCCCTTCCGCTCACTTCAATTTCTACATATGGTAGTCGTAAATAAGCAAAAAGCACCATGTAAATTTAAACGAGCGTACGATTGTATCTTTGTAACGTGCAATTGCCTCGAATTAAAAGAAAAAAATGTAGCTAATTTTCGTATTTTCGTGCAGTTACTTCCGGAAAAAAAATTGCCTTTCAGCAAACATCACAGCTACACATTCTTTTAAGGGGATACGGAATCGGATTTTGGGTGAAAAAAAATCGATTTTCGTTTTAATCGCTTATTATATTCCGCCAAGATTACTCTTTAAAATGACGTGTCATACATGGCTCTACTAGAATTATAACTATCTTATTTTATAGATTTGTGAGATCGGGTATTGCGCTTTTGTTATACACATTTCTCATGCCTGACCATAAACGTTTTGGCCGTATATCTATGTGACATGAATTCAAATATCTCGCTTTCCACCGATTCTTTATACATGCAGACAATGCAATCAAGACATTAGTGAAAAAAGAAAAACAGGTGCAGAGGGGTGCCAAAAGAAGACTTGAAGATGATTATGAGGACTGTCATGGAGGTATTAACTATGGATCTACATCCACATCTACATATATACCCTGCAATACACAAAATTGTGGGTGGCAGAGGGTGCTCAGCACCAAAGCTAATCTCTTTGCTGTGCATTCCAATCCCTAATGGTACGAGGAAAAAAAGAATTCATATAATAATCAGTGCGGCACCTTATTTCTCTAATTTTATCTTTCATGTCATTCCGACTCAAATAGGTTGGTGGACGAAGTGTTTCACTACATTCGTAAGTGAAAGTGGGAGTACGCATATTTACCAATAAGTTTAAACGAAACGTGTGTCGTCTATCTACCAGAGACTCCCAGCCTAGTGTACTAATCAATTCTGTGACGCTTTCATAAGGACTGTAGCAAGCGGTCACGAATCGAGCGGCTCTTCTCTGTACTTTCTCTATACTTTCGATCAACCCCTTACGAAACGGATCCCAAATGGCACAACAATAGTCCACATTTGGACGCACAAGAGATTTGTACGCTATCTCCATTATTTGTTCATTACAATTTTTCAAGATTCAACCTAGGAACCGCAGCCTAGAATTAGCTCTACCTACTAACGAATTAATGTGTATGTCCCATTTCATGTTCCTTTGTACTGTTACTCCCAAATATTTCATAGAATCAACCATATCAATAACTGAACTGTTTACCTCGTATTTCTGAACAATTGGATTCTTTTTGTTAGTTATGCTCATTGTCATGCACTTTTTACAATATAGCGTACTGTAAGTTGCTAATTAGCGCACCATGCCAAAATAACATCCAGATCACGCTGAATTTCTAAGCAATCGGCCAAATTCCTGACTTCCCTATAAATAACCGCGTCATCAGCAAATGCTTTTCACTTTGTCTCCGAGATCGTTTATAAAAATTAAGAAAAGTAGTGGTCCTATTACACTTCCTTGAGGTACACCCGATGTAACATCTAGATTTGAAGAACTTTCTCCTTCAACGACGACATACTGCGACATACCAGTTAGAAAATCCTTTATCCATTGTCAAAACTGATCCGATATACCGTACGCTCGAATCTTGGCTAAAAGGCGGTTGTGTGGCACAGAGTCAAAGGCTTTCTGAAAATCTAAAAATAATGCATCTACTTGTGAACCTGCATCAATAACTTTCATTATGTCGTGGGTAAATCAGGAATGTTTTTACCTTCTTTTCCCACAGGTCTACTTTTTACTTGTTTTAGTAACATTATGTAAGGTACTGGTGAACCGAGAAGACTGGAATTTTTATGACATAGTTACATGGGTTTCTTTTACGTACTTAATACTATAGGAACAAATAAAATCGAATTCGATTATTTATTTGTAATTTACACTTCCGTTTAACGGTATAAGCGCAATTAAAGTCAGTACAGTTACTCAACTGAATTTTGTTGATTAGCCAGCAGCGCTGCTGTGGCAGGCAGTTCAACTAACACTTCGGCCATTATCGAGACTCTCCGAAGCTTGCCGACCTATCGAGGTGAGCGCGCAGTCTCCAGACAACGCATTTTATTACAGAGGATTCTTTGCATGGGGTTTTGAACGGTGTGCATCTCTCCAAGGACCCTAAATTAACAGCCCACGTAGTGTTGCAAATTGAAAAAAAAACAATACTTTTTTTCAGCTTTGTGAAAAAGAAACATGAAAAAATCCTACCACCCTTGTTTTTTTTTTAATTGTTTTTCTTTTTCAGAAAACAGTATATTTGATAATTTATAGTTTTATTTACGGAACTTACATTTTACATGGGTGTTTTAAATCTTACTGAATCATGTAATGGCTTACATAATGATTCATAAATATATCTATATAGGTAACATAATTGTTATTCATCCTCTATGTCAGTACCACATTCACTAGTATCAGCACTACCAACACTAGTTCGGTCGGAGTCGGAATTTTCTGTTTCTTCTTCTGTCTCCTCTAGATCCATAACTTCAGAAATAGTTACATTTTCTTTTACTGGTCGATCTTGTACGCAAAAAATTTTGAGATTGCAATTTTAAATTGTGAGCAAAGTACACACTGTGCATAAAGACTGTGCCGATAGTTCTGTATTACGGTCTTTTAAGTTTGAATTTAAATCTATTATCATTCAAAATAGGAGCTTTATTTCTTTTCAATCGTAGGTTTACGCCAACGGTTGCAAGGAAACGATTCATTATTACCGACAATTTAATGACTCAGTATCACTATACGCTGAGAGTTTAACAAGTATACGAATATAAGTAAATCACAATTAGTAATAAAAAGAGGAAAAAAAAAACCGTAGCTAAATTTAAAATTCCTAATTTTTTTGAAAAGATCCGTAGGTCTACAGATAAATTTGTAGGGCTGGCGTATTGGTTAGAGTATCAATCCAAACAACGGAGAACGGGGATTCCTTCTCGCGCAACCTAACCCCTTCGGGAAGTCAACGTTCGCTAAAAAAAAAAAACAAAAAAACAAAAAAACAAAAAAAAAACACTTCAGTCAATGTTGCCAATATTTACGTAATTTTCTTTTTAATTTGAGATTTAGTTGTTATGAAAAAAAAACGCGCCGAAGAAAAAAAACGTGTTTTTTTTCATGTTTTTTTTTTTCAAGTCAGAAAAAAATAAACTTTTTTTATATAACACTAAGCCCACGTGAAGGAAATTACGGGCATTAATAGTTTATACAAGAAAGGAAGTGGGAGACTGGAACTGGGGTGGGTGTTTGTTGGCACAGCCCTTGCGGTGTAGTGTCCATCAAGAATGCTGTTGTTGTGACGTCACCATTTCGCTGGAGACTGCACTCCGTGTTGTAGGACGCTGGACAGTGTAGTGTTGTACTGGAGACACCCCCCCCCTCCTCTCCAGACTGGAGAGCTGGGAGCAGGCGAGAGTGCGCGTCGCGGGCGTGAATACCTGTCAGGCGCACACGCGCGGTCACGTGACTGCGCGGAGCAAACAACTTCCAGCCGCGCGGCGACACACGAAGTATACTCTCTCGACGAAGCCTCTGCTGACAGCTCTTAAATGTCTGTGCCGAATGAAACCGATTAAACCCAGAAATAACAATTAGCTGACAAAGGTAGAATGAGAAACAGCCTTCAGTCACTAGAATACAACTTTTATTGTATTACACAATGCGTTTCGGACCCTGTGGATCAATCTTCAGGTGACTATGGTATTTACATTTGGATCTGAATTTTCCTTAAGCGAGATTCGTGCCTAGTAAAGTTTGTTCCTGCGCTGAAAAATGATTTCAAGTAAGTGTCGTGAACACGTTTTATTACGAGAGAAAAGACTAAATATGAAAACATTGTGAAAAACTTACCAGAATTGACGAGATGCTGATTAATTAGCTTCGAGTGCTCTACAGTAAATATGTATACGAACCTAATTATTCAGCATCTCGTCAATTCTGGTAAGTTTTTCACAATGTTTTCATATTTAGTCTTCTCTCTCATAATGAAACGTGTTCACGACACTTACTTGAAATCATTTTTCAGCGCAGGAACAAACTTTACTAGGCACGAATCTCGCTAAAGGAAAATTCAAATCCAAATGTAAATACCATAGTCACCTGAAGTTGGATCCACAGGGTCCAAAACGCATTGTGTAATACAATAAAAGTTGTATTCTAGTGACTGAAGGGTGTTTCTCATTCTACCTTTGTCTGATTAATACAGTCACGTCAATATAGAGAATTATGGATAAAATAATAAAAAAAAATATATCTGCTCATAACAAACTTTTCTTTTTATCTCTCCGATTCGACCGAAAAGGAAAAATATTGAAGAATGAAAAGTAATGCATGGAAGGGAAAAGATGACCATGACCACAAGCTGGCACTCGATTTCAGGCACAAGGGTGTGGGAAGATTCTCTTTTCTACGTAAGGATGTCAGGGATTGGATTAAGTTACCAAGAGAAATTATGAATAATTTACCAAAAACGTTCAAAGGATTTAAAGTTAAAATTTGTAAAGGGCAAATGTAGGTGGGTGTAAGATAGGGGGAAGGTGGGTGTGTAGGAAAATTGTCACCGGAGCGTGCGCTATATTACAATTAAATTACATTAAATAGGACCAGGTTGAAGTCGTGGACCCTGCGAATCAGCCGACCTGATTTTGTTTTAGGGTGTTCTCCACAGTCATCTATACAAACGCCTCATTAACTACAGATTTATCAAACAAAAAAATACATATCACAAAAAAACATATACTACACGAGTCTCTGGTTTTTTATTGTAGTGTGGACCGGATTTTTGGCGAGCGTGATATTTAACAACTCAAATATGGCTGCCAGTTTTTTTTTTTTTAATGGCATTTGGCTACGCGGCCATACAGCCAGCACTATGTAATTTTGTAGTTTGCAACTATATTTTGTTTTGAATCATTCAGTGTATTATAGATTCTACCTGGTACAGACGACACAAGACAAACACAACACTTAATTAAAACCACCCATTCCCGAGGCCGGATTCGCTACGATGCCGGGGTCGGCTGGCTGCCAGTTGTCTGACGGCAAGGTAAAGATCTAGAGCTAGAAGGGCGAGAGTGCGTTTGTCGTCCGCATTGGACAGCCCTCGTAGCCGAGTTTGCGGTAGCGATCCAGTCTAGACCGCACTAGACCAGTCCTGGACAAGGAGAGAAGTACTTTGCAACAAATTGCGTCCTGGACCAATACGACCGGGAGGACGGCCGCTTCTAATTGAAGTCCCGGACCGTAAATTGTTTTCTTGAGTGGAGGGACCCACGATTAACGTCCCTCGTTTCGGGGCTGGAGTCTGCGAACCAATCACTGATCCCTGCATTCAGTGCGAGTAATTGGAATTGCGTTAGCCCTCCGAAGCGAAAGGAACCGTCATAAATTGACCAGAGGCGGCAATTGGAGTGTTAAGTCACAGTACGTGTCACTACGGATCACTGGTCGCCAGACGAAACAAGTGGGTACAGACCACGAATCACAAATTCGTATAAAATAACAATGAAAACCTCTCGGGTGTACAGCCGGATGGTGTTGTATAATCACGACGTTTCGACAGCTAGCTCTGCCGTCTTCATCAGATATCAGGTCCCTTCTAGATGTCGCTAGCTGACTGTCACTGCCTAGACAGTCGAGGCGGTGACAGTCAGCTTGCGACAGCTGCAAGATACCTGATGAAGACAGCAAAGCCATCTGTCGAAACGTCGTGTTAATACAAGGGGTGATCAAATGAAAAGCTACGAAACGACACGGTGGGTACAAATGTAGAATTTATCCAAAATATACACCACAGGCCTGAGCACAACGATCCCACTAATGAACAAGCTGCAGGATTCCTTGTTCCCAGAATTCCTGTGGCCGTGACGAGACCCAGTCCTTCACAGCGTCCTGGAGTACGTCGTCCGAGTTGAAGTGCTTCCCTTTCAGGTGTTTCTGCAGTGGACCAAACACATGGAAATCGCAGGGCAACATGTCCGGACTGTAGGGTGGATGGTCCAACGTCTCCCACTTGAACTTGGACAGTTCCATGTGTGTGACTCTGGAGACGTGTGGACGCGCGTTATCGTGGAGCAGAACCACACCCTCCGTGAGCAGCCCCGGTCTTTTGTTCTCGATGGAACTGCTTAGGCGTCGGAGTGTCTCACAGTACACATCCCCCACCTGTACGCCATCCTGTCCTCATACGGACTGCCGCATCATTTGGACGCCGCTTTTGGTAAGAGCCTCTGCTCTCTACTGCGCATGCGGGCACCCGCGCATGCTCCGATCCCAGTCAGAGACTCCAATCGCATCCCGAGATGTCTCGCTACGTTCTCCCATGGCGGAATATGGAAATATTTGACTGTTACGTTTTTACGTCGTTTCGTACCTTTTCATTTGATCACCCCTTGTACAACACCATCCAGCTGGACACTCGGGTGGACTTCATTTCATCAATACGCCGGGACAGTCTCACACAAAAGTATAAAATGATTTTAGTTGTCTACATTCGCTGAGGCCAACCAGGACCACGTGAAGACTTCTGGCATGTGGCGGTGGGTTTGACTTTCTATTAGACCTAGAACTCCTTCATTCATTTTGAGTGGCCTGTTTAGGTTCTTCTGTACAAGGTGTGTTCGTCTCGGTTTGTTCCATTTGTCACTAAGACCTCTATTGAAAACATCTTCGGGTTTCAATCCCAACGAATGAAGCTCTTCTTTGATATTTACAAACCAGGGCATTACGGTTTTGGGTTTAGTATTGAAGAACTCAGATTTTTTAAAATTAGTCTGTTCTCCACCTTTCGTTTGAGGTGGCCACAGAATCGTGCCCGTCTTTTTCGTGCAGTAGAACTCCAATTATTCGATCTCCGCCAATCCGAATCGCTGAATATCCGAATCGCTTTTTAAGACGTGGGTGGAACAACTTGTAAGGCATACCAACTGAAGAAAAGGTGTACAAGGAAAAAGAAGCTCAAGAAAAGGAAACGGAAGAGATAGGAGAAGACGTGTCAGTTGAGGAATTGTGAAACATTCTTTTGAAAATTCCTGGATGTTCGGAAGTTAGTGCTGAAGATATAGGAGAGTGGGTGGTTTGTGATTCGTCAGACACTGGGTATAAAATTCTAAATAATGATGACGAACTTATTGGAAGTGTGAGAGAAGAATGTGTCGAGGAAGAAGGTGACCTTAATGTCGAAGTTGAAGCAGACACGGGTCCATCAGCTAGTGAAGCATTTGCCGGCCTTGAAACAGCGTTGAAGTGGTTGGAGCGTCAGCCCGAGTGTGACCACATGCAACTTCTCACTGTCAAGCGGACGAATACAGCCAAACAGCTTACTACGACAGAGATGTTCAGCAAGCAATGACTTTTATTTACAGTACGGTACGTACCTACTATACTAAAGTACAGCACTTGTAAGTATGTTTATCAAGTAAAAGTGTTACCTTTTCATTTAATTAATTGAAAACTCTTTTTCGTTAAAAATAGTTTTTTCCCCCCATTTTCAACATACGTACAGTAATGACTGAAAATAGACCCTTTTCGAAAAAATCCAATTATCCAAATTTTTGATTATCCAAATGATATCCGGTCTAAATTGATTCATATAATTGGAGTTTTACTGCATTTTCTCCACTGTTTGCTTCTTTTCATGGACACCATACTAGGACTTGGAACCCAAAATCCCTTTAATAATAATTTTTCGTTCTTTTCCCTCAAATTCTCGCAATGAGTTTTTTAAAAGCATTTACGTACAAGGTTTGGGCTGCAAAATAAACAGCTGATATCAGCACTGTTTGAATAATGATGTATCTTAAAATTAGAAGAAATACATCAGATGCATTATATCTAGCTACAGATTTACTGCTAACATTAGCATGTCGGTGACGCGAACTCATGAGATTTTACACATCCAAAAATCGTCCAACGCTCTTGAAGAAGTTTTCACTTTGAAAAAATAATCCACAAAAAAAAAAAAAAAAAAAAAAAAAAAACAAATCGAACCAAAACAACCAAAAAACGCGCATAACGTCTATTTGATAGTAACATCTTTGGTTGCATTTGGTCCACGCTGACGATGGCTGGGCGCGAGATGTCAGCGTTAAGGACACGATGACAAATTTAGCGTTTTTTTAGTACTGATTAGCGTGAATTGACTGTAGGAACCAATAGTATATTAAGTAACCCAAAAAACTAGTTGACGAGTTGGGGGCTTCAGCTTAACTACTTGTTTACTACCAACCTTGTAGGTAAGTTAACTTGCCCTTAATCCCCCCCCCCCTCCTCCGAAAAGTCAGGTATTAATTCTTTTGAAGCACGTCAAAATCGCATCAACTTACACTTTTTTCGCATCCATAAGAATGCATGAAACACACCGGATGCCCTAGTTGGGAGTGGCAATGTAATGCCGCGAGTGAGGCTGGCTGCGTGGCGCAGTGATTGCAGGGGCTGAGCCTCTATCACTGCTAATGGGATTTGCGGCGGCCCAGTGTAAACACGTCGGCACCTCCGCAAACAGTCGACACACACGGACTGCCACACACTGTCTGTTTTCCGAAGGTCAATCAATTTATTAGTGCCGGCCAGTCTCTATGTTTCCCCTCCGCGGCAGAACTAATAGTTCTGGACACGGCTGGCTGATCCGCTGTTCTCATAACTCAAACACCGCGTTCTATCTCCAATAGCGACACACACGCAGTGTGCAATATGGGACGTGATGGATAGGGTTTTAATTATATTGTCAACGTTCTTCTACGATTGTGGAATCGAATTGGATTTTTCCCCGAGTACCACCTGCACCCTATACCTGAAACAATAAAAGGTGAAACCAGTTTTTCACGATTTATTCAACTTTGCTGTAATAATAAACATCACAAAAACGAAAGAATGTGTAAAATATACACTGATCAACCAAAACATTATGACCACCTACTTAGTAACGTATTGGTACATCTTTGGAGCGCAATACAGCAGCGATTTGGAGTAGAATGGATTCTTCAAGTCCTTGTAGGCTTCCAGAGGTATCTGACACCAGATTTCTTCGCACAGGTCACGAAATTCCCTTAAGATACGGGCCAGCGGATTATGGGCGCGGCATCTGGGAACGAGCATCTCGGGAACGGAGAGGCTGGTCGGCTGTTCGCGTGCTACTGTAGTGAGCATCT
>CM061914.1:189951000-189978879 GCA_031002005.1 Vandiemenella viatica | reverse complement strand
AACCCAGGCTTGAGCATAGTCGGGATAACCACTACTTTGTATTAGAATCTCAGTACAATCATAACAATGACATATTCTCCATCCACCTAATTGTACATACCCGTAATATTTAATTCTTTGAAAGCAATATACATTCCATTTACCCAACAGCTAAATACATTGATGACAAAACGTTCACTAACACCATAGGAGACTGCTGGTATGACATGTTTGTACACAGCTTAATTAGAGTAAGTAGTAATTGATCTTTAACGTTTACATCGCTCTGACAGCATGGTTGAATGCTATAGACTGTTCAACTGAATTTGTATAAATATTCAAACTAAAGTCTTTTGAATACAGTGAAATGCACTAGTTTCTTTCAACACACTGAACAACTGAATGTTTACTTTGATAAGTTTATGGGAGCACAGAGGAAGATATGAAGTTTGGCTGGTCTTCGTTGCTAGCAATTCATTAAATCTGATTATTACTGCTGTTTTCACAAGTAAGAACTTCTGGAACTCTACATGAGGTGTCTGAAACACATGGAATAGTGACACATTTTGTAATATTATAGAATGAATTCATTTCTATTGAAATAAATTAGTCAAGTCACAACTACTAGAAATGCATAATAATCAACATACCATTTTGAACAGGAAGTCCAAGATGTTGCATCCAGGAAATCTGATCCTCCTCGTGTTAATCAGGTGGATAAACGTCGGAAACTCCGATTTCTCCTTGATTAGATTTATGCCTTATCAGCAAATGTTTGTGTTGAAGGTCTTGACATTCTTTAAAACCATGTTGGGTTCCTGCTTCAAAAATCAAAAGTTCTAGCGACATCTCAAGATTTCCAGTGCACATTACGCAATGTATCAGATGATATCACCAGCTCTTCTGCAAATAAAAAGTTTGAAGCTTAAAGATTCTATACCATCAAGAAGCAGTGCCATGTGCATTCACTTTTCAAAAAACCAGATGATACCCAGAAAGAAGATCTCAAGAACATTATACAAAACAAAAAAGAAGGATAATTAGATCAAATTATGATGCACTTTTAGTCACTGTGATGTTTTTGAAGACTTTTTTTTGACAGCACTAAATATTGGTTCACTGTTAATGGTTCTAGCATCCTACTATTAATTGCCTTAAAATTAGCTATCTACTTTGTTAGAAAAGATACTGTGATATTTTGTAGGACATTTTTTTATGGCACTAAATGTTGGAGCACTGTTAGTGTTTCCACCATACAATTATTAATTGCCTTTAAGATTAACTACCTTATTTATTACAGGGTCACTGTGTTAAAATTGTAATTTTCTCACCACACTGGCGGTAATACAAGTATGATTCACAATTACAGTTTCATTCTTTACCATTATGTTTAGGACGCTCATCTAAAAATTTCAAATTACCTGAATACTGAAATAAAATAAAATAAACTATTAATACCTTATGTGGGGGGGGGGGGGAAGACACTTGCTGCACCCCCTTACCCTGTGGAAGTTATGTCAAAATGACGTATTGCATCAAAATTTGTGTGCAGAAGGGACTTATATTTCTGATGTATCTGATAAGGGGCCATCCACATATTACGTTACACGAATTTCATGATTTTTGGACCCCTCCCATGTCACATTTGTGGGACTCCTCCCCCCCTGGTGTGATGTCACATATTTTGCAATTTTAAGTTTATAAATTGAAACAGCACTTCCAAAATGATTTATGAATTTCTAGTTAAAAAATTATTTCAGCAATAAATCAAACATTTAAGAAAATATATTTAAAAAAATCGAATTAATGATACAAAATTGAGTCATCATGTGTCCATGGATTCTGAACCCATTCCTTGATACTGTTTATTATTGGCATAATAGTTACTTGATTCTTGATTTCGATAGTGTTGGAACATTGTTGCGTCCTGGTTGGCTTTTACTTCCGCGAGCGGTTCGGAAGATGAGAGCTTGATATTAGAATCAATTGCAACATGGGTATTCACTTCAGACTAGGGAACTCGGAGTGGAATAACTGGTAGAAATAAAAACACACACAAGAATTACAAGAGACAAGTTTGCAGCTCACGAAGACCGACTTACATCTGTGAACCTAAGTTCCGTCGGTAAGGCTTGCTAAGAAAATCAAAGTCTAAGGGAGGCGCGAGTTCTGGATTCTAAGTTCAACTCCTACATGGCATACTATTATAGAAAGTCGACCTACTGGCGACAGAGACTAAGTCCCGTTCTGGCAACCGAGCCTCTGCCAGAGCCTAAGTTCTGCTTCCTCATGAAGCCTGAAGGCGAGAGTCGAAGTCCTGCTAGTCTACCTGCCGTGCCCCGCTCCGGACAGCTTTCAACCCCACTCACTGGCGGCTGGTCCCTAACTAGCTCTGTTGCTTGCTGGCCCTACTCTCTAGTAGCTGCCATGCCCCGCACTGGTCAGCTCCGACCCCACACTCTGGCGGTCGGTCCTACTCTGGCTTCAGTGGCCAAACGACCCCCTTATATATCGCTGGATTGCGTCCTTAATCTGCCTTCTAGATGCTTCTGTAGCTTCTGTCACGTACTCTCCCGGGTCACGTTGCAATACACATGCCTATTCACCTATTTCGGGCCCCCGGTGGCTGCTTCCCGGATACCTCTTTTGGTAGCTTCCATGTCTAATGACGTTGTTGATCTGTGTTCTGGAGACCTTCTAGTCGTTGCCTCACTAATGGCTTTTCCTATACTTGCGGCTTTTCACGCAACTGAATATTCCTAACTATTTTGTGCTTATTTCATGATATTCGTGACACATTCGCGACAACATTCGATGTGTCATCATCATCTTCATCCAACCATAAAGCATTGTCATCGTTTAATAAGCAAAGAACTTCCCTGTTTCGTCTAGAGGCAATGCTTTGTGGACGAATCTTCATGATGGCGAAAACCTCTAGTTGCCTCTTATGTAATTGCTTATGTTGGTTAGTGGCTTTGAATGATGAAAAATATGCCACATGATCGTTTAAATAAGTATGATTCAACACTGGAGCAATACGAGCCAAAAAGTGATACACAATATGCATGTGATGTCACAAAATTTATGACACGTCCCCTCCCCTCCCGTTACACTTTGTTGACCCCAACCCTCAAGGTGTGACGTAATTTATGGATGGCCCCTAAGAACCCACTAACAATTTGTAGTACCTGGTTGTGGTGCCTGTGCATGGCAAACAGCCAGATACATAACTTGAGATTTCTAAAACTTTTACTTTGCCCGGAGAAGTAGGAGAAAGAATGTAATGTGGTAGCAGAGAGAAAGAAGAATCCATATTGGAATTAGTTTCACAGACGACTGCCACCGATATTTAACAAACTAGAATTGGAAATAATTATATTAGTTACCATGAGACTACCATCATATGAATTTCCTTTAATAACTGTGTTTAAATGTTCCGCTCCTGTTCAAGAGGGCTGAAAATACGAGTTTTCCGAAGTGTATCGACAGAATAAATTCTGCAAATTACTGTGCGGCTATAAAATCAGTTTTAAATAAGAAATATACGAAATAAGGGGTTTTCTGCTAGAACTAACAAAACTACCACAGAAAGCGTCTTCTTGCAGCACCAGACAATGGGAGCACTAAAAAAAGGTACACTATTCCACAAAATAAAACATGTTAAGCTGCAAATGACAACGCTGCTCTACAATCCACAACAGTGTTAGAAGTAATAATATAATTAATTCTATCAAATGTCATTGAAACTAAGTAACCCATGTACGTTAAAGAATA
This sequence comes from Vandiemenella viatica, assembly GCA_031002005.1. Taxonomy (NCBI): domain Eukaryota; kingdom Metazoa; phylum Arthropoda; class Insecta; order Orthoptera; family Morabidae; genus Vandiemenella; species Vandiemenella viatica. Next base: position 189,975,126 of record CM061914.1, on the reverse strand, counting down.
ATAATATTTTTTTATTGCCAATATGCTTAAACCTAATAACGTAATTATCGTAATTCCATCAAACAACTTGTTACTGTAAACAACAGAAAAAACGAAATTGTCATTTATTCACTTGTCGTCTGCTTCTCAACCAAAGACGATACACATATCATCATTGCGACGTAACTTCCGCTTGCGGTGGTGGTGGGGGGATTCCTGCTCGGCATCGGGTGTACTCACAGACAGTCTGATTTCGGGAAACGCTAGAGCATGCTGACATGTCACCTCTACTCAGAGTTTATTTTACAAAAATACTGCCTTCACCTTTTAGATTTTTCACCGAAGGTATATGTGTTTAGCAATTTAAAAATCCTAAATTTGATCTACGGCAATTTTGCTAATGTTTTTACACTGTAAACCTTCAGTTTATCGGTACGCAAGCTGTATTATCTTTCGACAATGATTCCACCATATCTGTCTGTGGTTTTCGAAACGTTTTTCAACTGGGATGAGTTTGCTAAACGTCAACAACCTAATAATTCACTGAATGCGTTACTTTGTTTCCAGATAAACGCATTGACACTTTATTGGTACTGTAAGCTAGTGGTGGGGGTGCGTACAATGAATAGAACAGCAAGGACGACGATGTGTCTGAATAAAACAGATGATTTCCTTTAATTCCGACTAATGTCCCGCTAAATGATTGACAAAAGAGTTGGTGCACTTAAGGTTACATATCTATGAGTCACCGAAGTGATTCTAGATCCTCATTAACATTCGAAAATGTACTAAATTTAAGCAAACAGATGACGGATGCAGAGGGGGTACAGGCAGAGAGCGGAACAGCCGCACTGCGACCAACTGTCGCTATCGCAATCGCTGACTGTTGTTTCATCACTAACGCCAAATACTACTGACGCTTTATTGCTTTTTAATAATTTCCTGAGGTCTGAAATAAGAAGCTGACAAGTTTGACTTCTGACCTTAAAATTAATACACCACGACTTTGGATTTTCAAAAGTGGTATGTTCGAGATAAAATACAAATATTTGAGCAGATTCAGTGTTGCAAGCTGTTGCTAACAGAATTGAAATTATTTCTTCATTAATAAACGCAATATTCATGTTTCGTGATGCATTTCGCAAATTAGTTACACGAACTATTGTAACGGCGATAGAAAAAGTCAATCTCAAAATAATTCAATACAAAATATATTTTTAGGACGAGCGTTACGATACATTTTTTCTGGAGAACGAGACTCGGGAATACATGGAACTGTGTTAGAGCGATGTGAGGCAGTCTTGCCAAATGTTGTCAATGGAATGTCAGCAGATTATGCTTGCATAACTCAAAAACTGCGTGTATTTCCATAACAGATTATTCTGTATAGAGAAATAGTGATGAAGGAGACATTGCGAGATTTAGAGATTTTATTACTTCCAATTAAGCCAGACTTCTACTGTGCGTTTCAGACAACATGATAACCCCCGTAATGTAGCAATAACACTTGTCCACTACACCATCATTCATCCTGTAACTCGATAGTAGTAGTGGGTGCCTTCTACGGTTTTGCACCGTTTTGTGTGGCAGATGAAAAGGCTTTTGACTTGACAAAATTGACAGTGATTTATACTTCCGAGAAAATACACGCCTTATTACAGCAAGAATGCAGCGACAGCAACTATAATTTTCCTTATGGCTTTACGCCTCGTCGACGTCAAGGTCATAAGAGAGAAGAGCGAAAAGTACCTTCAGACTGGAAAATCGCACAAGTAACACCGATTTTCAAAAAAGGTGATCGAAGTGATCCTGGAAACTATCGTCCCATATCTATAACATCTGTTTGTAGTAGAGTTATGGAGCATATATGCTCGAACATTATGAATTTTCTAGATGAAAATAATTTGTTTACAACAAATCAACTCGGATTTCGGAAGAAAAGATCATGTGAAACACAGCTGGCACTATTTACACACGACGTAATGAAAGTTATCGATGCAGGTTCACAAGTAGACCTAGATGCAATTTTTTTAGATTTCCAGAAAGCCTTTGACTCTGTGCCACACAACCGCCTTTTAGCGAAGCTTCGAGCAGTACGGTATATCGGATCAGCTTTGTCAATAGATAAAGGATTTTCTAACTGGTCGGTCGCAGTATGTTGTCGTTGAAGGATAAAGTTCTTCTAATCTAGATGTTACATCGGGTGTACCTCAAGGAAGTGTAATAGGACCACTTCTTTTCTTAATTTTTATAAACGATCTCGGAGACAAAGTGAAAAGCCTATTTAGATTGTTTGCTGATGATGCGGTTATTTATAGGGAAGTAAGAAATTTGCCCGATTCCTTAGAAATTCAGCGCGATCTGGATGTTATTTTGGCTTGGTGCGCTGAGTGGCAACTTACTCTAAATTGTAAAAAGTACAAGACAATGAGCATAACTAACAAAATGAATCCGATTGTTCAGAAATACGACTTAAACAACACAGTTATTGATATGGTCGATTCTATGAAATATTTGGGAGTAGCAGTACAAAGGAACATGAAATGGGACATACACATTAATTCGTTAGTAGGTAGAGCAAATTCTAGGCTGCGATTCATAGGTCGAATCTTGAAAAATTGTAATGAACAAACAAAGGAGATAGCGTACAAATCTCTTGTGCGTCCACATTTGGGACCCGTTTCGTAAGGGGTTGATCGAAAGTATAGAGAAAGTACAGAGAAGAGCCGCTCGATTCGTGACCGCTTGCTACAGTCCTTATGAAAGCTAACAGAACTGATTAGTAGATTAGGTTGGGAGTCTCTGGTAGATAGACGACACACGTTTCGTTTAAACTTATTGGTAAACATGCGTACTCCCGATTTCACTTTTGAGTGTAGTGAAATACTTCTTCCACCAACCTATTTGAGTCGGAAGGACAGGAAAGATAAAATTAGAGAAATAAGGTGCCGGACTGATTCTTATATGAATTCCTTTTTCCCTCGTACCATTAGGGATTGGAATGCACATCAAAGAGATTAGCTTTGGTGCTGAGCACCCTCTGCCACCCACAATTTTGTGAATTGCAGAGTATATTTGTAGATGTAGATAAGAGGCGGGACGGGACTCGGGCAAGGAATGGGGCCATGGCCTTTTGAAGGAAGCATCCCGGTATCAGCCTGGCGTGATTTGCGGAAACCGTGGAAAACCGAAATCTGGATACCTGGACGTGGATTTGAACCGGCGTCGTCCCTAACGCGAGGCCACAGCGTTAACCACTCACCACTAAGCTCGGTAGCGAAAGAGAAGCTAGGCGTGCGCAGATCCCGGCTTAAAAGACAGTCAGTATCCGTGATAAAAAAAAGTTTACAGTATAGATACTGTCTGAAAATTTCGATACACACCAACACAATTCTACCTCTCCCTCCCTCCCCCTCCCTCCCTCTCCCCCGCACATGCAGTTCTGTTCACTACTGTGTAATGTTTGTTTTGTTAAAGATTTATCTATGCACGAAGTTACCGTAACACACATTTATTTTTCTCCACAAGTTTCACATAAGCACTTAAAATACAAACTGTTTCCACAGTGAAAATATTATGAAATCTTTTCTCTGGCACTTTTTAAGGAAGCATAATTAACGATTTTAATTTGTGAATTACAGTTTTACCTCCATTAATTTCGCACCAGATTAGACATAATTTATCACTTCAGACAATATGGTGTACGCGCTTACACTAAATTACAGCGAATTGTTCAATCTGAGAGGAAATGAATATTTATTAGATTTCATTCATCTTTATTGAGCTGTGGGCCTCGGCGAGCGAGCCAGGTTCCCAGTCGGCCGGACAGGAAGCGAGCCTTGTTATCAGAGTCGACTTGTAACAGCACACGAGCTTCAAGGTTGAGCGCTGAAAGTTTCACTCGCGTAGCCTGGGAAATGCGTGGGTGGCGAGTTTCCCTTTCGTAAGCACTGAGTGCGTGAGATTTACCGTCCCCACCCTGTTGAACCGCTGGAAGCCACTTATGAACCTTAAGAGTAACCACGTGAATGGTCTAGCCAATTATAGGGCGAGATGCCCCCTCCACCGCTAATGCTAGCAGACGACGCTCTGTACCTAGTTGAACAGGAGAGTCTACCACCATCTTCGACTCAAGAAACATCTACAAGAATTTAAGGTAACACCGAACCATCTGATATTCCTACGCTTGTTGCTTAAAGATTTAAAGTCAGTCGTTCAAGTCACTCATTTCAAGGGATAGGTCTTGTGTAACTGTTAGATTATCGTAAAAGAGTATATGTGCCTAGAACGGAGTATAAGTAAATGTTTTGTGCCATCATGATTTCAGTCTTATTGTGTGATCTATGTAATGTCGTATGTTTTTATCAAGTGATAGAATAAATTATAGAGTTTACTGGATAGGTGTGTTTTCCTTCAAGAATACCTTGTCATTAGTTAAGAATTAAAGTATTAGCATTCAATAGTGAGTCGTTTCCTCCAGTAAGTAACTTGTCTAGTTAAGCCGCACTAGCAAACGGACAGTTGCTTAGCTAGTAACCTTGTTTCTTGTCTCAGGCAGCGAGTAACAGGTGCATTACCTGCTTCGATCAGTCTAGCTAACTGTAGAAGTAAATTAAACCGCTAGTTGTCTATCAACATAATGATGCATACGCCGGTTGAAACTGAACCGACGGCAGTCCTCGTTGATAGAACCCACCGTATGTAGCGGATTTGCCGCTCGATTCGCTACATACAATAAGAAAATGGTGTCAGGGCTGTGGAGTAATTAGTGGTTAAATTAATTAGGTAATGTTTGAGATGTACGTCTCGCTAGAACATGGCAGGAAGCTGGAATTGTTTCCCTACGCCATTTCCCCGAAATCCCCGTAGCCAAGCTAGGATATCAGATGGTGTTACCTTAAAAAGAATTTAAGCCCAAGCAAGATGATCGTTAAGTGTGAATTATATTCAGAAAGTGAAAAGTAAGTTTCTACGTGTCGAAATAATTAGTTAGAGACGCCACATCTAGAGGGAGCCTTCGGGAGCATGCCAGCCGGTCGCAGCCAATGGGAGCAACCGATACAAGCTGGAACGTCGGAGCCAATCAGCGAAGTCGTAACAGATGCGCGCGAGCAGCCAGCTGATGGACGCCGCGGAAATTCAACACATCAGGCAGCCAAATGGAATCTACTCAGCGAAGTCAAAATGTGAGTACAAACAGTGACAATTGTGTTTTAAAAGAATGTAAATTGTGTTAGGAACAAAGTTCAGCAGAATGTTTAATGCCGAGAAAAACTATATTTCTGTATCAGAAAGTCTAAGTGAATTTCAATCGTGTTTTCTGTGAAAAATGTAGGTTGAAAAATTAATGTTTGGTATTAATAATAGTTATACGGCAAGTCATCCTAATGTTCTGTAAAACTTGTAAAAATGAATTATGCTGCAGTTGAAAAATTTAAGAATCAGTTCAGTAAATATACCTAACTGTAACGAAATTAATATGTAAACATTCGCGAAGTGTCGGAAATTGAAACATTTCGGCGAGATACGTATCTCTAAAGATGTAATAAATCGTAAGAATTCAGTTTTGGACAGATAATAAGATTTCAAAGAGAGAAAAGTACATTAAAATTCAGTTTATGGTTGCGAATGTGATAATTGTACGGTAAATGTAAGAATTTTAAGTCAGGTGAATGTGATTATATGCAAATTGAGTAAACTAGGCTCATAAAATGTGAATTTATTAGGAATTAATGTGGTTAAGTGGCGACGAACGTTGTGAATAGAATTTTAAGTCTGATGAAATGTTGCCAGTAAGGAGATTTGTAAAATCTGAATATGCGATCATCGGAACAGTTTGTGTAAAAGTTCTGAAGCTTAGAAGTCAAGCACGAATTTGTTAAGTAATTAAAGTAATGCTTGGTGTAAAGGAATTTATTAGGAGAAAACATGAAATGTAAATGATAGTGTTATGCCCTGCGCTGTCATAAAGAGTTAATTACGAATTTAAGTCTTTAAGGAATGAAGTGTTAAGTAAGAATTAATTAGGTGCTAAGGAAAGCAAATGGAGTTAACTACGAATTAAAGTCTTAAGGAATGAATTATTAAATAAGAATTGATTAGGTGCTAATGAGAGCAGAAAGAATTGATTTGACGAATCTGTAAGAGTGTATTAAAGTAAGATTGAGTTAATATGAGAATCGTGTTGAAATGCGCATGATTAAATGGAATAAGTAAGGAATGAAAGAATAAAGCTAGAATTGATTATGTTGTTTGAAGGGAACACACCAGTAAACAGTTGTGAATTAAATTAGGGAATGAATTACATTAGAATTGTGTTGGGGAGCACAGTATTGTGAATTAAATTAGATTTGCTGTTTAGGGGATGACAGTACGTTTTATGAATTAGATTACAGAGTGACTAAAGGCACATAAGTAAGTAAAAGTACAGAAAATGAAGTATTGAGTGACGGATAGTTTTGAATGAGAATATAGATGTATGGAGAATTAAATTATGCAGTGTGTGGATCAATTAAGAATTGTAATTACGAGTAAGAAGTGAAGTTAGTAAAAACAGTGATTTTATCAAGCCAGAAACATTCGTAAGCTTATTGTAACAACTTTTGGTAAATTAAGTAAGGAATTAAAGCTTAGAATCATAATATGAGATTGGAAAAAAATGTACTGTAGGAAGTTAGAAATTGTATTTATATGAATTTTAAGTCATGAGAAAGGAGTTAGGTAAAGTGCATCACGCGATACTGGCTATTGGTTTGATGTGTAGTTCAGTGATTGCCACCACACGGCGCTGCTGTAGGCAAGACCCATATGTTAATGCACGCAGTCAAATAGCAACGCTTTGTTTACGTAGGGTATCGCAGTGTTCAAATTAATTGTAATGTGTATACAATTGAGTGCATTTCAGTTATAGAAAAAGTGAATCCTTCCTATAGTATTTAAAAAGTTATTTTGGATAGAATAATGTTGTCTAAACGGAAGCTGTAAATGTTTTAAAACCGATGTGTGTATTGGAATTTAAAAGCAACCTGTTGAATTCAAAGGTGCAGTGTGTGTAATTACCATGCAAGGAGTTGTAATAACGAAAGCATTTTGTGAATTAGAATTAAGGTGAGCAATTTATTATTTAATGAGTGAATTCAGTCCGTAGTATCAGATGTGTGTGTTCAAAATCAGAATGTGTGTTGTCGAAAAATTGCCAGCTGAAAGCAAAGTATAATCATATGCTAAAGACTTAGACTTTCGCTAGATTAAGAAAGAATGGTAACAGGTAATTCAGAAAATGTTAGAACAAGTTAACTAGTCTCTATGAGTAAATGAAAACAGCTATGTCATGTGTTTAAAAGTTAAGTAAAAGTAGAATTCAGATTATCAGGGATTAATGAATGCAATCTATCCTCCATGTATGCCTAAAAGTCAGTAATAAGAATTTTGAGTGATCAGAAATTTGCTATAGTTTAAATAAATATGAAGATGATTTAAGATAAGTTAGAATTCAGTCTGGATTGTAAACAAAGTTGAATGACAGTTTAGCAGAAGGTAAACATGCTCATTGGTCAGTAGTCTCTAATTTAATTGAGTAGTAATTTGAATTTGAGAAGAGAGGAAATTCCATGTGATTGAGCTAACACTTTATTCAGCATTTGACTTTTACAGCAAGGGGTGTCCAAAGAAATTTAGTTTGCTTTAACAGAGTTTATAAAATCAATCTAATGGCACAAGGTCCATTTATGATGCATAATAGGAAATAATTTGCATTAGTGGGAGTAATTTATTTAAAGATATTCAAATTAGTTCAGAAGGTATTGATACAGGATCAGAGTGAATTCATAGTAGTCAGCTGATAGTTAGAAAGGGTAAAAACACTTAAGTATCCAAAAATAGTTTCATAATACAGTAAGAAGGAATTTAAATAACAAACAGTAAGTCAGAAGTCAACAAGTTAAATTGGTGCAGTAGAGTTGAATTCAGTTATCATTTTGGTTGAAAGGTACCACAACCTAAGATGGTAAAACAGTCAACGAGATTAAGTGATGAATTTATAGATAAACAAAAGAATTGAATTAATGAGCTGATTTAGTATGTGTTGTAAGATATGCAAATTGAATTGACCTGTAGTTTTTATCCTCCCTTGTGTTACAGATTTACATGTGATTTTATAGTCATTTGATACCACCATATTGATTTAAATTACAAATATTTATTTTGGGATAATAATTTGCATAATTAGAATTGATTAGTAACAGCATTCAGTGTGAGTTAGTATAAAAAGTGAAATTATGCCCCAGTGAGATGCAACGAGATAACAAGTGTAATATTGAAACGTTTTTGAAAAATTAGAGTAATATTAAAATGCCCTAGGAAAAGTCAGAGTAATGGAGACAGTTATAAGCAGTAAAAACATTTTGAGGAAATTCAGTTTGGTAAACAAGTTCAGAATAAATCAGATGTAGAGAGAGAATTGTTAGGAAACAGAATAATGGGAATTATGTATGATGGGAGACACACACACACACACACACACACACACACACACACACACACATTTAGTGAGTGAAATATATGCATGTTTATTAACAACAAGGTTGAATGGAATATATTAATACCAGAGTAGGTTAAGAAATGGAATATGTTAAATGAGGAAGTACAAGTACAATGAATTGTGAATTGAAGTCTTGAGAGATAGAGGATTATGTTAAACTGTGGTAGTTAAGAATATGAATTGAAGTCTGTGGGTAAATATAAAATATTGTAAACAATAATAGGAATGCAGGGAATATGTATATAGGAGGAACCTGATATAAATGATAGCATGTGATTTAAGTCAATACAAGTAGAGCAAACAGTTAAATGGCATTTAGAAGGTAATTGTCAACAATTGAGTAGAATGAATTGATTGATTTTGGGTAATAGGACAGTTTTAAGTAAACAAAATCATTTTTGTAATAGGTTTTGTCAGAATACTAACTAGGATTGGATGAATGCACGAGAGTATGCTAAGTATATCTGAGAAGTGCAACTATGGATTTTGTATGGCTGATACGATGCATGTATGTATGATTGGAAAAACTTTATGAATGTGTTTGAAACAGTCAAGAGGTTTGCAGAAAATTGAGGAGAAGTTTATTAACAGTTAAATAGGAGAATGGAATATTGTTTGTTGAATTTATGTGGGAATTATGCAGTTAAGAATAGTAGATGGAATTGAAGCTAGAGAATTGTTAGTGTTAGCCAAGACTTATGTACGTTATTCTGTAACTGTGGAGTGGGTATAGCATTTTGCTACTCACAGGGTTCCATTTATGAAATGGAGTTGGGTAAGTCTTAATGGCAGGATGTCGGTGTGAATGGTCAGAAACGTTCACAACCCGCCCATGAGATGGCCTCAGTAGGTTCCTAAGCGAATAGATAAACAATCTCAGGGTTAACGAGAGTGTTAAATTGGGTAACCGATAAGTAATAGTGGATAAGATTTCACTAAAATTAGCTATGACTAAAGTTGGAGTTGAAATTGCATGATCAGGTGTAATCATGGCAATCAGATGTTTTATAGTAGGTGATGTAATGAGAGTATGAAGTCAAGTAAGAGTGACTGAATAAGAATTGTAAAGTGAATAATAACATGAGAAAGTGATGAATGATTTTGCAAACATCCAAATTTTGTTTAAGAATCGTTGAGAAGTCCTTTGAATGAAAGTTGTGTGAAAGTATGAGTATGAATGAAAATGGAAATTGTAATGAAACAGTTTAAAGGGGGAAGGTACAGTAGAATTTATCAAAGCTTTTAGAAAGAAACTAGTAGATGCTAGGAGGAAGAAATTTGTAGTGATTGAAAAAAAAAGATAAGTAATTATAGGAATTTTGTAATGTCAGTTTGCAAGCAAGTGATGCTGTGAGAGTAACAAATATTTTGGAGTATTATGTAAACATATCAGTGATGTGACTTTATCTAGTATGCATTTAGAAATATTCCAGTGAATTTATGAATATGAGAGATTGCATAAAACTTGAATTTTGAATAATAGCATCAAATATTTTTAATAATCTTTGGATTTTGTGATGTAATCAGTTGATTCACTTCAGTTTGAAATAATTTTGGAAGTAAGTGATTTATTGAAAATAATAAATTCAGAATTGTTTTGCAAACTAAGAATTATGTTAGAATGTAAGATTATGCATGTGTACTGAATTGAATTTGCCTATATGAATTAATTATGCATGTGTTAAATGTCTGTAGATGCTTATTGAATTTGCTTGTAGAATAATTTTTGTAAAGGAATGATTCACACAGATCAGTAAAGTAACTTTGATTTGCATTCATGATTGATTGAAGTAACAATGATTGATGATCACCTATAAATCATGAGAACCAGTGATCAATCACCAATAATTGATTGGTAATAGTAATTGAGTAATCTATTGATCAGCCAATAGATTCATTGATTGGAAATTGATAAATACTGATAATTAATCAATATATTAAGATAATTCAGAAAAAAAAATCTGACATACACTCAATTCAAATAATAAATATTAAATTTTATTACGAATTGTAAAGAATTTATTGTGATTTGAAATGTAACTGAAGATAATTGTTCAAATTGATTCAAGGATGTTCCATAGCAATTAATGCATGAATTAATTATAGATTTAAGATTGCCAAAGAATAGAATACTGCTGTGTACTGAACTGTTGCAGCTTTATCATTGGTGTTATGGGAGAACGAGGAGTTGCCCAGAGCCATTCCAGCTTGACCAAGCGTGTCAGGTCGAGATTCGTTCAACGAACAGGCAGAATGTTACCTGTCCTGTTCAACCCACTTAGGACAGCACTGGTCCATATCAGGAATTCTCGGAAGACATCAGAACTGTCTTATACCGAATGTAACTATGGAATGGAACGAATTGAATTTATTTGTTGTATTGTTTGTAAATTATGCAGAATTTGATTTGAAAGGACTTTTGAAATCTGAAATTTTAATTCAAGTGTATGTAAACAACACATTTTAGATTCATTTGAGCTGATTGAATTTTGGAAATAGTGACACAGAGATTGAATTAAACCAAGTGTTACACGATGTCATGAATGTCGTAGATTTGTTAGTCAACATTATTATTTTGTTTGATTTGATTCATTTGCATTTATTTTAATTTAGCAAGTTTAAGTGGCACATGTTTTGATTTGGATGATTGATTTTAGACAGTGGATTATGAATATTTTAGGAATTTCATGTATTTTGATTACACGCATACATTTTATTTTACACGATATTTTGATTTCATTTGTTTACACATGTACAGAGACACATGTTTGTTTATTTCCACATGTTTATACACATGTACCAGATCTTTGTAGTTGTTTTGTAAACTTTGAGAATTAATTAGTTGAATTGAAATGACCTCTTACGCTGATAGGATTTTATATCTTAGAAAGATTGAGATTACTTAAAGCTAACCATTATTAAGATTCCTGGAATTTAGTAAATTAATTTCAGATAAATATTTCAAGTCAGAGTTTAAAATTTTTAAAGATTAATTTGTTTTAGAATTCAGTTGGTCCATGATGTAAACATTGTAATCTTGAGACCTTTTAACTGTAGAATTTGCAAGGAATTGTTTGATTTAAACTCTTGAGTATTTAACCAGTTGAGATTGTTTGAGTAAAATAAGCTATGGAGTCAGTAGAATCTTTTTATGAATTGGAAAGTAATCTGTTACAGCACTTAGAAATTCTATTGGACTTGCAGTGGGAAGTTTAGAGCATTGATGTTTTGAATGTTAATCTGGATATTGTACTGAGATGAGTGACAGTAGTTTGCTAAAGCTTGAAAGAACTAACAGTTAGCAATTTCTTTTCTATAATTGAATTTCATTCGTTTGAATTATTTTAAAGTGATCATATCAGATTGAAGCATGGAATATCAGACCAATAGAGGAATTTTAAAGGATCTAATTGAGAATTAAAAGTCATAACTTGGAGTACTTAAATGGGAAGTTGAATTTAATTAGGGAATTCAAGTATGGAATTTTGAATTCAAGATTTATATTAGGGTTGACGAAATTTTCTGTGACTGAAGCCCCAGAAAATTTCTAAATAAAGGGGGGAGGTGTAGCGATGGCGCTAATTTTGGATTGTCAATCTGAGAGGAAATGAATATTTATTAGATTTCATTCATCTTTATTGAGCTGTGGGCCTCGGCGAGCGAGCCAGGTTCCCAGTCGGCCGGACAGGAAGCGAGCCTTGTTATCAGAGTCGACTTGTAACAGCACACGAGCTTCAAGGTTGAGCGCTGAAAGTTTCACTCGCGTAGCCTGGGAAATGCGTGGGTGGCGAGTTTCCCTTTCGTAAGCACTGAGTGCGTGAGATTTACCGTCCCCACCCTGTTGAACCGCTGGAAGCCACTTATGAACCTTAAGAGTAACCACGTGAATGGTCTAGCCAATTATAGGGCGAGATGCCCCCTCCAACGCTAATGCTAGCAGACGACGCTCTGTACCTAGTTGAACAGAGAGTCTACCACCATCTTCGACTCAAGAAACATCTACAAGAATTTAAGGTAACACCGAACCATCTGATATTCCTACGCTTGTTGCTTAAAGATTTAAAGTCAGTCGTTCAAGTCACTCATTTCAAGGGATAGGTCTTGTGTAACTGTTAGATTATCGTAAAAGAGTATATGTGCCTAGAACGGAGTATAGGTAAATGTTTTGTGCCATCATGATTTCAGTCTTAAAGTGTGATCTATGTAATGTCGTATGTTTTTATCAAGTGATAGAATAAATTATAGAGTTTACTGGATAGGTGTGTTTTCCTTCAAGAATACCTTGTCATTAGTTAAGAATTAAAGTATTAGCATTCAATAGTGAGTCGTTTCCTCCATCAAGTAACTTGTCTAGTTAAGCCGCACTAGCAAACGGACAGTTGCTTAGCTATAACCTTGTTTCTTGTCTCAGGCAGCGAGTAACAGGTGCATTACCTGCTTCGATCAGTCTAGCTAACTGTAGAAGTAAATTAAACCGCTAGTTGTCTATCAACATAATGATGCATACGCCGGTTGAAACTGAACCGACGGCAGTCCTCGTTGATAGAACCCACGGTATGTAGCGGATTTGCCGCTCGATTCGCTACAATGGTACGCGCTTACACTAAATACAGCGAATTGTTTCATATATTTTTTTAAAAAACAACGAATATTTTAGAGACTCCTTGCTTATCTTTCAATAGTTCGGACGGTGTTTACAGGCTTATTATTGAAATTTTGACGTGAAATTCTCGTAACACGGGTAAAAAATTTTTTGATAATAAAACCGCACGTCGAGAATGACTATTCTCAGAGCGGCTGTGTTAATACTATGAAGCTTTAGCCAAATAAATTACTATCATATAACCATGATTTAATTTAGATGATTTTTATCTATATCTGCAGATTCTACCTTCACGTGTTTTTTCTGAATAGATCATGAATAGAGAGTTGGTTTGTATTGTTCTGAAATTCAAAGAGCTGCGGAAAAATTGATAATTTCTCCTCTCCAGTGGCGTAACTAGGTTAACAAGGGCCCGGTGGAAACAAATATTTTGGGCCCTCTGGCCAGATGGGCGTACGTTTCATTAACTGTATGAAGTCTTATGAGGTTTGCTGGCAGGGGATCCTGTGCTTTGGGCCCCCCTGAGCTGCGCTTTGGGGGACCCCTGAGGTGCGGTTGGGGGCCCGGTGCACGGCACCGCCTAGCCGTCCGATAGCTACGCCACTGGCGCCGGGTAATAATGCTTCACGTTTCGGTCTTATATTCGAAAACCGACATGGTTGACAAAAAAAATGATAAGATTGCAACGTGAATACAGGACGACTGCCAGCAAGTGAAGACTTAAATGCAGAGATACGGAATTTAATTTACTTTATGTTAAGAAAATTTAAACGGCTTCCGGCTACTGGACAGCGTGTCATTGTTATGAACTGAGCACAAAACACTTCGCAGAAAATCACGTTCTTGGACCACAGATTATTTAAAATAGCCGAGCGGGGTCGTATGCAGTCATACGCCACCTAGGCCGTAGCTTAGTGACCCGCAACATTAAAAAAAATAAAAAAAATATATATTAGTCGCTGTCATCCTTGGCATGCATGTCTAAATATTCAGTATTGTGTTTTTAATCTTTCTCTATTGCGTGCTTTAGGATTTCAATAATCTTTTATCGTTGGTTTCTTGCTAATATATTGGGCTACTATTTCATATTGTTACTAAAACTATTGAGTTTGTAAATCCGCAGACTTTTGCTAAGGGTGTTTGGCTGCAACAACATCACTAAAATAGGCAGCACATTATCCATCAATCACAAGTAAAAAATTGAGCGTGCGAGCATCACTTTAATTTAATTTAATTAATTGCAATGGAGCACAGGCTCCGGTGGCAACTTCCCTACACACCAATCTTCCCCCTATCCTGCACCTACCTACATTTGCCATCTACAAATTTTATCTTTAAATTCTTTCAAAGTTTTTGGTAAATTATTCATCATTTCTCTTGGTAACTCATTCCAATCCCTGACACCCTTACCTAAAAAAGAGAATCTTCCCACACCCTTGTGTCTGAAATCGTGTGCCAGCTTGTGGTCATGGTCATCTTTTCCCTTCCATGCACTACTTTTCATACCTATTGCAATATCTTTCCATGCCTCATCGCCAGTATATGCTCTGTACACTCCCATGACCCTCCTCATCCTCCTCCTGTCTTGCAATGAATCCCATTCCAGCTCCTTTATCATATCCGTCACTGATTGCATTCTGCGATAATTTCCAGAAACAAATCTAGCAGCCCTTTTTTGCACCCTCTCCAACTCCTGTAGTTGATACGTAAAATGAGGGTCCCATACTACACTACCATATTCGAGCAATGGTCTGACCAAAGTTTTGTAACGCAATTCCTTGACATCTCTCGTACATCCCCTCATCACTCTCTCCAACAAGTGCAGAACTTTGAAACCTTTTCCTACCACCTGTCCTATGTGTCCTGCCCAGTTAAGTTTGTTATCAAAAGTAATTCCAAGATATTTACATTTCAAGTCTTCAGCAAGCAATTCTTTCCCCACCTTATATTCATAATTAAACTTTTGTTTTTTATTTGTGTATCTAATAAGCTGACTCTTCTTTGCATTTATCTTCATTCCATGTTTACCAACCCAATTAGATATCCTGTCCAGATCACCCTGCAACTGTTTACAATCCTCTATCGTTTTGATTCTTTTATCCAGCATTATGTCATCTGCAAACAATCTAATTTCAGTTAGTAAACAATCAACACAATTATTCATTAGAATAATGAATAGCAATGGTCCTAATACGCTACCCTGTGGCACACCCATTTTTACTTCCACTTCTTTTGATACTACATTTCCTACCCTAACTTTCTGTTTTCTACCTTTTAAAAATTCTTCTACCCAGCAAATAACTTTCTTATCCACTCCAATGGTTTTTACCCTATTTACTACCATTTTATAGCTTACTCTGTCAAACGCCTTAGACAGATCTAGTGCTACACTATCAATTTGGCCTCCCTTGTCCATTTCATCTGAAATATCTTGCATATATCCCACCAACTGAGATTCGCATGAATATCCTTGCTAACATCGTTCGCTTCAATCTCGGGACGATACAGAATGCAATTTACGAACTTTGCATATGTACACTTTAAAGCCAACAGAAAAATACTGTCTACATTAGGTTTTCATAAACCCTACCCCTCTCCCGCTTTCCACCTTTTTAATTGTTGTAAACGTTCTTTATACATACCTACAGCCAGAGCTATGTATTTTTGTATCACTTAATGTATTATAGATTGTGCAGGGTATAGACCATACACGACAAACACCTCACTTAATTAAAACCACACATATCCGAGGCCGGACTCGAACCGGCGACCCCTGGAGCGCGAGGCCAGCATGTATACAGTGCTGGAGCAATGCTGCTGGTAGTTCCTGTCGCCGCCAGTAGAGCGAACAGCTGGCGCTACGCGAAGCTGTAACCTCTGTGAGCACTCCAGACGAGTTGCTGCATCAGCTCACCACACACACACACACACACACACGAATCCAAGAGCAACTTTCCGTTAGTGTTAGTGTGTGGCTGTGGGACAGCACTGGACAAGAGAAATCAACAGCTAGAGGGCTGCACGTCGGTTGTATTTGTATTCATTCAGCAGCATCACCTCATATCCTATACCTTAAACCAGGCGTGAAGTAAATTAGAAAAAATTTGCAGTTATTGTTCGATTCTAACGTGTTCTCTCGATAATAACATTGCACAGATACCCCACCTGACCAGCTCAGCATAAGCTGGAACATCGAAAAGTTTTAAAGTTAACGGAAAGGTATACCACGTGACCTGCAGCTGTCTGTACACAGGCATTTCTTTCAACAGTGTTACCTCTCATTAAAACCTTGATGAGTTCATACAAAATACCTTTATTGACACTTCAATCATTTCAAAAAATTTCACATTGGGGAATAATTATTTCGTGATATCTGTTCTTTTTTTTCACTTACCATTGCTTTATGATAATAAATTGAATTTTGAAAACAAGTTTTTGTGTTTGTTATTTTCCTAATCGCAGAGGACTAATTACGGGTTGAGGTGTCATTATGAGATGCACACCGGGAGACAATTAGAATACATTTGCCTGCTTTACAGACTCAGGAAGAGAAGGAAGATTGAAACAGGCTGAAACGTATTTCCACACACTTTTCCTATTCTCCTAAAAGAGAACCTGTAAAAATAAATAACTTACTTATCTGCATGAAAAGAAACGAAAGAAAATTGTAAAATGTAACTTCAAAATTATAATGCAGAAACCTCGTCCAAGAAAAAAGAATATTAAAATATTTAATGTTTCAAATCGTATATATATAGCAAAGTAAGATTTCAAGAAAAAATAATCTTACAGCATATGTCTAATCCATATCATAGACAGGTATTGATAACAGTAATCATCTCTCTATGCAGCGGCGGTAAGGAAATTCTTTGGTCCGGGGCTCTTTCGGCGCAAATTTCTCGACACACGGTGGGACATGTATTATCATCACAGAGTCCGCATTTATGATACACTGACTGTACAGGCTGTTGAATCTACAAACTTACCAACAACATGCATTTGGTTGCATATTACCTGCAATTTATTGTCCTTGAGAAACAGGGTGAGCGAGTGAACACAACGTTGTTGCACTCAAAAACTTCGAATGCGTGCACATAGATGATTACAATACATTTTGTGTAAATGCAGTTTACTATTCCTTCAGAGAAATCTTCATTTCAGTGGTACA
Organism: Vandiemenella viatica; assembly: GCA_031002005.1. Taxonomy (NCBI): domain Eukaryota; kingdom Metazoa; phylum Arthropoda; class Insecta; order Orthoptera; family Morabidae; genus Vandiemenella; species Vandiemenella viatica. The sequence goes on along the minus strand of CM061914.1, from coordinate 189,957,837 downwards.
CGAACTGCGGACGAAAACAAAAAATAAAGAAAAGTTTCGCGTGGAGAAAGATACAGCATAAATGTTCAAAAACAGTTCTGTGACGACATGTATTTGTACAAATCGTCATTTCTAAATAGATTTAACTATACAAACTGTGACTGTCCATCGAATGGAGTATATAAATTGAAAAATGATGTGTATGCAACAAACACAGAGAAAATTTCACTTGAAATATTGTATCCAAAAGCGTCATTAAATGAGGCTGTTTGGAATTGTCGAACATTATATTCTCTACAAAACAAACAAAAGTATTTTGGTCGCAATGAATTTATGTAATCACGATGTTATGCGTGTTTCAGCAATGTATTTATTATTATTCCTGCAGTCTTCACGTTTTTATTATTATCAAGCAACCGTTGTAATTAACAGGGATATAGCTTCATACTACGCATAATATTATTTTTGTCTACTAATCGTCCTTTTCAACCAACCGACGATCGGAAACAAAAGCCAACTAATTGCCATTGCACTAACTATGATGAGCCCGGTCGTTCTGCTGTTCTGTGAAGAGGGGATGATACCAATATTCCTTGTGCTCGCTTTATACTATCCCAAATAACTCATGATAGTCACCACCGAGTCAAAAAAATGAACGTGCATGAATCACTTGATAACCTCATTCGTTTCAATCTTGAAAACGATACAGAAAGCACGTTACAAACTTTAGATTCTTCAGTAAATTATCCTCGCAAATTTTCACAATCATTAAATTGTTGAATATTTTGCATTAAAAGATTTATTTTGCATTAAAATATTTATTATTTTAATAATAACTAATCAATATTACAATATATATATTGGTATATTGATTAGTTATTATTAAATTAATAATTATATATATATATATATAGGGCCCTCAGATCCTAAATGCGGCCATGTACTCGAGGTATATGATTCTTTAGATTTAAGTCGTTAAAAAGAATGAAATCATAAAGAAAGATTAAATCTATGTGTGATCGATATCTGTATTCTAATGCGTGACTCCCCTGCGTTGTCCCTTAGGCACGGATACAAGAATTTCTTTTTTTTTTTTAGCTCTACCGTCGTCTAAAGAGGCCCCTGAGATATAGGTAGCCCCTCACTAAAAGCCCTCACTGCTCAGGGGGCCCCAACCACTGCTCAGGGGGCCCCCACCAGCAACACAAAGCAAAAAAAAGCAAAAAAGGTCGCCCATCTGGCCTGAGGGCCCATAATAAATCTTTTGCACCGGGGCCCTTGTTGACCTGGCTACGCCACTGATATGCTGCTAGTGGCATTCTGCTCTGGGCACAGTAATCACCTGAATAGCAGTTCTGCTGTTTCAGTCTGCAATTAATATGGTTCGTTTCGAAAATATCGTTATCTATAGTTGAGCACAAGTTTAAACTTTCATTCTAACAGGGCATCCTGCCGCTAGCTAACGCGGGAATAACGTCACTGAATATCCTCCGTATCCTGAGAACAGATCAGGGGACTTGTCCCTTTCACACACTCACAGGGTAACTTCAAAGAGTTTTTTTTCCTATGGCTTTACGGCTCGTCGACGTCCAGTTCAATAGAGGTGGCAAAGATCTGCGCGTAAGGAACGGGAAGGAATTCGGCCATGGTCCTTTTGAAGGAAGAATCCCGGTATTCGTTTGGAGTGATTTGGGGAAACCATCGAAAACCCAAATCTGGATGACTGGATCGGGATTCGAACCCGCGTCATCCAGAATGCGAGGCCAGATCTTTAAAGATATTATTAATTCATTTGTGACGTGATGAATTCAGTAGTAAATTAATTAAATATGTGGGATTCATGTGTTGTACTAAAATTGTCTCGCCTTGATTAGAACAGAGATATCATACATTAAAAGTACTCACGTCTTAATGTTCTGTGACTCAATCAGCCAGAAACGAAATCAGATAAATTCCCGCGTAGAATAATTCAGACGAAATAATATATATAAAAAATGAAGTGGGTGCATAGCAATACGGAATAACTGTTCCAAGAAACCACATGTCGAGGCTCCAGTGATAGCAACGCGCGCCAGAACACTAAAACAGCTGACGAGTGAGACTTAACCCTTTGACTGCTCCAGACGTGTATACACGCGCGGCCTCGCCGCCCTGTCTGTGCTCCAGATGTGTATACACGCGCGGCCTTGCACCCTTGTCTGTGCTCCAGACGTGTATACACGCGCCGCCTCGCCGCTCTGTCTGTGCTCCAGACGTGTGTACACGCTAGCCTCTTAGAGACCTCGTCATGTAGCCATATTTCCACCCAGGGTGGTCCTTATTCTACACTTGAGCGTTGGCAGCTGCGATCTAATTTGTGTTTCTATTTTCCTTTTAGTTTTCGCTGAGAAAATGGCACGCCGTCGTGTTTGTACAATGGAAGAAATTATGGAGATTCTTATTAGAAGTGACAATGAATATGATGTCATTGATATGGATCACAGTGATGACCCTTCGACAGGATCTCGAAGTAATAGTACTAATGCCGTGTACATCAGCTAGTGAAAAATGACCATTTGTCTCCACAAGTGAAAATTCTTCAGAGAGACGAAAAATGCCAGTTGCAGAGTTTCATCTGTCTCTGATAAGGGGCATCCTTACAATACGTGAGGTGTTTTTCCGGATTTTTGGACCCCCCCCCCCTCTTGTGAGACCTGGTTCGCGTGAGACCCCCCCTCCCTCCCCTAGAAATTGCTCTCACAACTTTTTAGACCTTTATTTTTTTAGGTCTCAACCTTCCACAGCTACACTATTCGAGGAAATACCCCCCTTAAAATCTACTTTTGCGTCATTTGAAGACCTTTTTTTTTAGCTCTACAGTCCAACAAGACCTCCCTCTCCCCCTTGGTAAGATTTCGCCGGAACCCTCCCCCCCTATTTCACTTCACGTAATGTATGGACGCGCCTTATTAAAGCATATACCAAGAACGAACCTAGCAATTGAAGATGCTCTGATAAAGAATATCGTCAAGGATTTACTGGGAGACATTTTCCAAATGTCATTCATATTGAAAATTCAAAAAAGAGCACGCCAATGCGTATATGCACTGTATTATTTATTTATTTGTCGTATGGCAAGCAACTAATACAATAATAAATATATACAATGACAAGAACGTTGGTAGCGTTCACAAGCTGATGTCTAATTCTTCCAGCCATTCTAAGAAGGAACTTGTAGCTCCAAAAACATCTTCATATGGTCCATCATACTTCCGTAGAGGGCATTCCCTGATAATATGCTCCACACTCTGGGAAGGAGCACCGCAGTCACATGCAGGAGAATCCTGAAGACCCCACTTATACAGCATGGCGTTGCATTTCGCATGGCGTGTTCTTAGGCGATTTAGTTTGACCCACTGGTCTCTATTTAGATGGAATCCTGGAAGTCCAGTTGTGGGATCTTTAATATCTGAATGTTTTACAGATGTGGAGTTCCAGCTTTGTCGCCATTTTTCCATGACATCAAAGTCAAATACATCTTGCCATACCGGATTTCTTGATTTAAGACGAGTGGGTGGTAAGTTATTTAGAACCTCGTGGATTGGGAGATCCTGTGGATGATCAGGATGGTGTAGTTTTATCCACTCACGTGCCGTTGCTTCTTGGCGTCTTATCTCTGGAGGTGGTATTTTGCTGATCAGGTGCAACCAGGGGACTGGGGTGGATTTTAGGGTGCCAGTTATTACTCTCATACACTCATTCAGGTGGACGTCGATTTTTCTAGTATGAGTACTACGTTGCCACACTGGAGCACAGTACTCAGCAACAGGGTAAACCATGGTGAGAGCAGTTGTTCGTAGTGTGTTCGCATCAGCTCCCCATGAAGTACCAGCTAGCTTCTTCATGATGTTGTTTCGTGTTTTCAGTTTCTGACTTGTGTTTTCGAGGTGTTTTTTGAATGTTAAGGAGCGGTCTAAGGTGATGCCAAGATACTTAGGATGGAAATTATGTTTCACCCTCTGGTGGCAGAAGTTCACTTTGAGCTGCTGATGTGCTATTCTATTGCTCAAGTGGAATGCGCATACTTCTGTTTTCATTGGGTTCGGACAAAGTCTCCACTTTCTATAATATGTGTTCAAGGTTTCTAAGTCGTTAGAGAGAATGCTCTCACCTTCCTCTAATGTGGCAGTTTGGACGGCGATAGCTAAGTCGTCAGCGTAGCAGAATTTATTGCCGGTTGTTTCTGGCATGTCACTGGTGTACAAGTTGAAGAGCAAGTGGAGCTAGTACTGACCCTTGAGGTAATCCATTTTTTATTGTAAATGACTTACTTGTCTTATGTCCGACGGTGACCTTAAAATATCTGTTGGTCAGCATATTCCTCAGGAGTGATGTTAGTTTCCTGCAGGGTATATGTTTTTTAAGTTTAAGTAGCAGTCCATCCAGCCAAACTGTATCATATGCCGCTGTTAAATCGACAAAGGATACTGATGTTTTTAACTTCTTCTGAAATCCAGCCTCAATGTATGATGTCAGTGCTAATACTTGCTCACAACAGCTCCGTTTTAGTCTGAAACCTGCCTGATATGTTGGTGTTATGATATTTATTATTCCTTGTATGCGGTTAAGGATGAGGCGTTCTAGAAGCTTATAGCAAACACTGAGCAGAGCAATAGGTCGATAGCTTGAAGCATCATCTGCTGGTTTGCCTGGTTTGAGGATCGTCAAGGTGTGAGCCATCTTATATTCTGGGGGGACTATCCCAGTGTCCAGGATATCACTGAAGAAGTTCTTGAGCCAAGTTCTTCCCTGCTTGCCGAGATATCTTATGAATTCTGGGAAAATGCCATCTAACCCTGCAGCCTTCCTCATTTTAAGCATTTTGATTGCTTTCTCAACTTCTTCATGACTAAATGGATTAGAAAGGATAGGATTATTTCTAAGGTTGTTATCCATTTCAATCATCTCTTTCTCCATCTGTTTCTTCATGGCAGGATCTATTGGGACTTTGTCAGCTCTTGTTTTTATGTGCAATGCCATTTCAGCTGGTGTAATTCCTGGCTCCTCTTTGCACATGTTTGAGGCTGCACCCAGTTTTCTAAGGAGAGTTCATGCATTTCTACTGGAGTGAGTAAAGCTCATTTGAGAAGTTAGCTCTTTCCATTTCTGTTTCCTCCCTTCATTCAGTTTTTCTAATATTCTTTTTCCTGTTTCAGGGTCACCAGTTTTTTGAAAATTTTCATATAAAGTTTGCGTAGATTTGTCCCAGCATGGAATGTATTGTTTCCTGTACCCTCGAGGGATGTTTCGTTTAGCTGCAGCAATAACAATACCTACAAATCTCTTGTAGTTTTTCACTTTTGGGGGTATCCATCGCAGGTTATTATCAACCTCGGAGCTATAATTGTCCCAGTTTGCCCTCTTTAAATTCCATCTTGGTTTATGAATTGATCTGATAACAGGTATTGTGATACCAACACTGATTAGTGTGGGCCTGTGTTGGCTTCTGGGAAAATGCTGAAGGACTTTCCTTGTGTGGTCTAAAGGTTTTCTTTCATCTGTGGAAACAAAGACCAGATCAGGATTGGTGTCAGATTGCCATCTAGCAGAGTGGAATGTTTTCTTTTCTTTAGCATCATAGCTGAGATACAGGTCTTGACTTTCGCACCACACAGTGAGTTTCTCACCGTTTTCATCAGAATTTGGGTAACCCCAGGATGTATGTCGGCTGTTAAAGTCTCCTACATATATGCAAGGTTTTGGTAGTGAGGGCAGTGGTGGAGTTGGCCAGTTGGAAAGAGGTGGTTTGTAAACTGATGCAACAGTTAAATTGTTGAGTTTGGCAGTAATTATTTCCACTTCATTGACTTTTTGACACCTCACTTCCGAGATGTTGCAAATGTTACTTTTGGCATACATGGCTGATCCGTGTATAGGAGAGGGAATTCTCGATATCATTCTGTATCCTGCAATCTTGCCCCAGCTTTCCAAATATTTTTCAGTCATGTGGGTCTCTTGAACAGCTAAGATGTCGATTTTGAGGTCAGTAGCTAGTTTGCAAAGGTATTCACATTTAGCAATTGTTAATCCTTCTGCATTTATTTGAAGAATCTGAGCGCTGTGTCCAAAAGTTCTGGTCAGTTGGCTCTGACAAGTGCCGTTGTTCAATTTCATCTTCAGATTTTTCATCTTCTGATGTTGCTTTGTGTGACCGTGAGAGATACGGGATCTAGTTCGGTCGCCTATTGTGTAGATTATCAGCCCTCCTGCATCAGCAGTCCGTTGTCCAGGGTACACCACGAGGAGGTTATCTGTATGTTCGAAACAGAAAATACGTTGAGAAACCAATGCAGAATATGTAATGTACCACTGTGTGTTATACCATTTTTCAAGGCTTATCACACAAAAAGAATAATTAACCATGTGTAACTGCAGAGTAATAATTATATTACATTTATACGTGACTAAAACTAAACAAAATATAAAAACATATTTTTAACTTGCCAGTGGCGGTCCATAGCCGGGTCAAAAAGGTTGGAAAATATGTGCAGATTTTGTGAAAGGTATTCGGAAAGGTATTCTTTCCAGATAAATTACTACGCTCACAAACAAAAAACATTTCAGTTGCTGTAATATCTATTTAGTATATGAAGTACCTGCATGTTTGCTTACGCAGACATTCACTTTTAGAGGAGTTTTAAACTGAAAAACTTTAGATGGTATATTAACAGCATTTATTTTGTATCTGGGGTTTCAATCGCCGAGCGACAGCAGAAGAACGCCACACACAACGCTCCACAGGTATTCAGTACACAGCGGTGCGGTCGAATGCGGCATTCCAGCGCAGGTAAACAGCTTAGGCGTAAACAAAGGAGCACT
>CM061914.1:189930993-189950000 GCA_031002005.1 Vandiemenella viatica | reverse complement strand
ATCTCTCTCCCCGTTTCCATCCTGTAATTATTGTCAATATTCTTTATACAAAGCTACAGTTTGAAAGAATTTTTCACACATTTACAGGGTGATTATAATTAAAGTTTAAATTTCATAACGCTCTTAAAAACGAACCACTGATTAGAATGTCATAAAAATTGAACGGCATATTATTGAAGAAGGGAAAAAGAACATGAACCAAAAAAGCATCCATCCAATTGGATTTTAACTTTCCTGAGGCCAAAAACCTCATAAAAAGCATCCATCCAATCAGTTTTTGAGTTTCGCAAGACTGACGCAAAACATGTTCAATGTGTTGTCCACTGTTGTGTGCAACAAGATTAAATCGGGAAACAGCATGTTCCACAACCGACCAATGTGTCACCGGGGTCAAGCTCAGAATGTGCTGTGCAATGCGTGTGTTCAAATCAGCTATTGGCAATCAGAGTACTGAAAACATCATTGAGATTAACCCCACAGCCAGAAGTCACACGGATTAAGATCAGGTGATTGGGCCGGCCAGGCTGTAAGGAAATGACGACTGATAATTCTAGCATTTCGAAATGCTGCCTCAACAACTACTTCACTGGATTTTCAATGTGCGGAGGATCGTCATCTTGCATTCATGTTCTTTTCCCCTTCTTCAATAATATGCCGTTCAATTTTGACAGTCATTCTAATCAGTGGTTTGTTTTTTAGATCGTTTTGAAACTTAAATCATTAATTATAATCACCTTGTACATTAAAACAAGCATAAAAATACTGTCTACATTAGGTTTAAAAAACCCAACCACTTTCCCCCTTTACCCTACACCCCTTTTAATTTCCAGTGTTCTTTATAGAAACCTACAGTTTTAATCCTGCCAAATAAATCAGCTTGTTTAACTAATGCCAGAATATTCATCATAAAATAAATGTCATGTGCACATCGTATTTTAGCTTGTACCCTAAGCTTAAACATTGTGAAAACCAATGAAAAATCCGTATTTTCTACATGATGCTGGAACAAACAATATTCCAGATACAGATTTATGTATTAATGCACAGATAGTAGAATTTTTGACTATCGAGCAGCAGCTTTAACAGATGAAATGGTTGGGTTGAAATGCAGCCTTGAACAAAATGTAAACTGACATTCTGTGGCACAGCATCCAATTCACTCCATCCTGAGAATCGTTTGGGTATATCAATGTTTAGTTTACTTCCGAAAATGGCTGTGCCAAATTAATATAACTAGGTATGCATGATTCACATCAGAAATATAAAAATAGTGTATAGGTAAATCAGTCTTGATTAAACCAGGTACCATGCTAGTGTAGGTATAAAAATGTTGCTGGTAATATATATTAGTTCAGTATAGTTTTTTATAAGATGATGGGCACTTGTGTATAGGAAAGTGTTGAGGAGTGTAATGAGAGATATAAAAATTTTGATTTAGATAAATTAGTACTTAATGTTCAGCAAATTTATTGCATGAGCTGTGAGTAAGAATTTTGATATAATTATTTTTACAGTTTACTCAAGCTTGCTAATCAACTAATTATATATATAATTACAACATCATCTATTGATAATGGAATAGAAAAGTAATGCAAAATGCATGAAAACTATAAAATACTTATATACTTCACATCTTGTAACTGTGAGGCTGTAACTGTATAAATGCAAGTTCTTTTAAATTATATATAGATTATTAGAAACCTGGTCCGCGTTTTTCGAATAATAACCATTAGTTTATTAACTATAGGAATGGTATTATGCTCAATTTACCAGTGTTACTTTGTTTCTAGGTATCATCAAGTCACTCCTACTCATGATATACAACAGCCTTACGCTTCTGGAATTTGTGGAGAGCCTTTTATGAATTCTGGTAATTTAATAACTCATAAAAGAATCCATAAGGAAGATCAGTCTTATGCTTGTGAAGTTTGTGGTAACAGATTTAAAGAGGCTGATAAATTTATAAAACATAAAAGAACTCATACATTTGAGCGCCCTTATACTTGTAAAGTTTGTGGAAAATCATTTATAGACTATAGTCACTTTGTAGCTCATAGAAGGATACATACAGGTGAGCGACCTTATGTTTGTGAAGTTTGTGGAAAAACATATACTCAGTCTGGTTACCTTACTATACATAAAAGAATTCATACAGATGAGCGGCCTTATGCTTGTGAAATTTGTGGAAAAGATTTTTCTGACAATAGTAACCTTTTAACACATAAAAGAATTCATACAGGTGAGCGGCCATATGCTTGTGAAGTTTGTGGTAAATGTTTTATTGCTAAAGCTAGTCTTGCAAGACATAAAAGAATTCATACAGGTGACCGGCCTTATGCTTGTGAAGTTTGTGGAAAACGTTTTTCTGACAATAGTATTCTTATAGTACATAAAAGAATTCATACAGGTGAGCGGCCTTATGCTTGTGAAGTTTGTGGTAAATGTTTTAATGCTAATTATAGCCTTGAAAAACATAAAAGAATTCATACTGGTGAGCGGCCTTATGCTTGTGAAGTTTGTGGAAATCGTTTTTCTGACAGTAGTCATATTATAGTACATAAAAGAATTCATACAGGTGAGCGGCCTTATACTTGTGAAGTTTGTAGAAAACGTTTTTCTGATAATAGTCATCTGAAAACACATAAAAGAATTCATACAGGTGAGCGGCCTTATAATTGTGAAGTTTGTGGAAAATCATTTACACGACCTGGTTACCTCAGGGCACACAAAATAGTTCATGCTAATTAGCGTCTTTGTACTTGTGAACTTTGTGAAGTCGTTTAAGGATTCTTCTAGGTTCAAAATACATTAAAAGATCATACAGGTGAGCATCCTTAGCTTTGTAGAAAATTGTTTACACCATCATATAACTACATAATATATAAAAGAAGCTATATCGACTAGCAACCTTATCCTTGTAAACATTCTAATGAATTTTTTATTGACTGTAGTTATCTAACAGTACATAAAAGTATTCATAGTGGTGAGAAGCCAAATTTTTTTGTATCTTTTGACATGTAACACACAAAAGATTGTATGTAAATAAGATGCTTCATATATGTGAAGGTCAAGGAAAAGTTTGTAGGTGGTCAACTAGCTGTAAAATTCGTATAGTGTATATACTTGTGAGGAGTTTTATGCTTGTAAAATTATGGAAATTAGTTTAAGGGGTCAGGTAAAGGTTATAATTTGTAACCTACCTACACTATTAGGCTAAAAATTTATATGGTCAAATAATTGTATAGTTGCAGATAATCTTATCAGTCTTATAAAAAGAAATCCATGAGATGCTAGAAAAAATTGTTATCACACATGCACATATTATCTGGAAATCTCAAATAGCATAAAATAATCTATATGTTAGTGGCCTTAAAGTTGTGAAGATTTTAGACAAATGTTTATGGTGTCCCCTAGCCCTGTGAATTGTGGTAAAACCATTTCTCTTCTGCTTAGAATTAATTCATCTTTGCAGGTGTGGTTTTCTGGATTCTTCCATTTTTGTTACCCTTGTGCATGTTCAGGTGAGACATTGCCTAGATGCATATCCTCCCGTAAGGTATCCAGTCTGTGCTTCTTGGATGTCACTCCTGGTCTTTGGCCTTCCAGTCAAATGCTGTTCTTGCCAATGAGGTGTTGTTGCTGTATAGTACATGTCCGTACCATTCCAGAGGACCTTGACACATTTTCTCAGTGGTTGGAGCCACAGCAAATGCATTGACTGTTTCAGACATCTGGGAGTTTCTGACCATCCAAATAGAGTTCTGTTTCAGGTATTTGAAGTCAGATGACTTACAGAGCTCAATGCTGTCGATATTAACTGACCCATCACTTGGAACCCCACACTCCATGTCCTCGGTCTTCCAGATATTAAGGTCGCAAGCTGTATTTATTGAAGGAAGTTTTCCATTGTTGGATTTGTTGCACAAATTTTTGTCGAGACTTGCATGTGACCATGATATCATCAAAATAGAGTAATATCCTGGAGTGTGTAGTGAGCAGTTCTCTGGCAACGGTGTCAGGACAGAGGATAAACAGCAGTGGGGTCAAAGCTGATTCCCGGATGGGAAAAAAGAGTGAGAACTTCCTACAGCACATCAAACATAACTGGTGACAATACGATGTGGTAGCTATTTCCATTGAATTTATACCTCTGGTTCCCCATACCGTCTCAGTGAGTAACAGGTTAGATCTCTAGGTACCTTATTGAAAACCTTTTTAAGATCTAAAAATGCTATGAACAATGATTTTCTCTTTTCAAGGTGTCTTTCCATCAAAAGATGTGTGGCATGAATAGCGCCAATCACCCCATTTCCTTTCATGAAACCACACTAATTTGGGGCAATCTTAACTGTGCTTGGAAGGCTTGCATCCCCAATGCACTCAAAGATGGCAAAGTAGGCGAATCGATCGATATTTGGAGCAGTCTAGCACATCACCCTTTCCTGTCCAAATGGGATATAATAACATTAGTGAGCTAACTATATGGTAACATCCGTGTCTATTATCAGAAATTTGATTTTAAAATTTGTTAAGATTTAAACACCCTATCTTGCAATGTTTGGTGCTTTAAAGAGTCCATCTAGGTGATGGAAAATTTTGTTGTATTATCTGTTGAAAACTATTTACTTAGTAAAATAGAATGTCTTAATTTTATGGCAAAAAGTGTAAAAAGTATTATATTCTAGATAATGTAATAGTTTATTTATGCTATCAGTAATCTGCTACATTTCATGTAATAGAAATTTACAATGCTCAAATGATTGAATTTACAATTTAAGTCAGTTTACTCAGATAATATTATATAATGGTAAGCCTTAATACTAGGTGTTTTTATTTCTTTCTTTTAGCTAAGTTTGAAGTAAATACTTATAAAAATTATTTTTTTATCCAATGTATGGTTTTAACTGATATTTATGTGTACAATAATTCAGTGCTTTTTATCAAATGTATATTCTCTTTCATTATTGATTAAACTGTGTGTGCTATAATTAAATGACAATTGTCTTTATGTCATCTGCCATAATAAGTAATTTAGGAATGTTTAGTTTCCATTTTAATATAAAATGCCTGACCACAGTGTGATGTAATTTTAACTGAATTCATAATTGATTGTAAACTGAATCATCAGCCTCCAGTCACACGAGCATTCGAACACAACTGACGAGCCAGTCGTTTGTGAGTGTGTCACTCAGGAGTTGAACACGACTGCGTTGTAATCTCAGCAGGTGTGCCACATCATATATTTACCAAGAGATGTTGTGAATAATTTATCTAAATTTGCAAATTATTGCAAGGTATATTCATAAAAGGAAAAAGTAGGCAGATGATGAAATTGCACTCAAAGAATTTAAAATTAAAAAACAAAACAAAAAAACAGGAAGGGGAAAAACGTGAATGGGTGTGTGGGAAATTTGTTGCTGTAGCATGTGCTCTGTTCTAATTAAATTAAAGAATTAAACACTGCAATTTGTTTACAAAGTAAGCTCTACCAGAAATAGGTTATCTGCTATTAAATCAAACTGTAGCTCCCTACAAGAACTATTAACATTTCATTATATTTAATTATTACTACATACTAGAACCGTAATTTTATTAGGTAGTTCCACTGGACATCATGGAAGAAACGCATTGAGGCAGCAGCCAAAACAACAATAAGTCAAAGTATATACAATTGCCTTCTGATAGCTGCTAAATAAATAGGTATACGATCGTTAAAATTACGATAACATTAGTTTCAAATCAACGAATAATCAAGTTTTGAGCAGCAAATAAGGAAATTGTCACAATAACTTTATCTGCAAAAACCAGAAAATGGGAATAATAAAACCGTAAATAAAAAGCTGTAACTGTTCAGATAACGTTTGCGACACATAAAAAATAATTATCATCCTCATCAGTTTCCAGCCTCTGGCCGGGTCTGCTTCATGCACAAGTCCTCTCCATTAGCTTCTTTCATCCCATCACCTCTCTGTCACCACTTTGTGCCAGTCCTCTCCTCTCTTCCGTACACCCTCCTCCACTTCTTTCAGCCATCCATCTCTTGGTCTTCCTCTGGGTCGTTTACCATGCATCTTAATTTCATGGATTTTTCTCGGGATTCTCTGAGCCTCCATTCTCTTGACATGTACATACCATCTCAGTCTGGTCCTCTCTACCCTTTCCTGTGGGGGTTCCTCTTTTATGGTGCGTCTAATCACTTCATTCCTTATTCTGTCCATTTTAGTGACTCCCATTCTACCTCTTAAAAACTTCCATTTCACTTGCTTGTACTCTGCTGATGTCCTGCTTCTTCATTGTCCACGTTTCAGAAGCATAAGTTAAGATAGGCACATAGTACATGCTGATAGATTACTCTCTTGCTTCTCTGTGGCACCTCTTTATTCCATATCAGGCTTCTAATGCTCCTTAGGAACGCCTCTGCTTGTCTTCCTCTTTCACTTATCTCGCCATCATTTCCTCCACATTCCTCTAATACACTCCCCAAATACTTGAACCTGTTTACCTTCTTTAGTTGTTCCCCTGCCATCACAATTCCTTGGGCTACCCTATTCTTTTTCCTGGTTAATAATCATTATATAGTTAGAAAATCGTACTAAATACGCAACATAACTCAAATTACAGAAATGTGTACTCGAAAATGAATATGTAAAAGTTTATCTATTTACTTACGAATGACGAAGGTTGACAAAAACAAACGATTATTCACACGAGTCAAATGTCAACTGCTCTGGTACAGGCAAACAGTGCAAAACATCCGATAGAGACCGAGTGGGGCAGCTAAGTCACGCAGACTGACACGCGTTTCCGACGGATTTTGTGGATTGCGGATCCGCTTAATTTTTTGCGGGATCCGCTAGACTGTCTAATGATGCGGGATTGCTGGGATCCCGCTTTGCTGGATTGCAATCCCTATCTGTGATACCTTTCTGAAGTTCAGAAGATGTGGCAACAGTGAAGGAGAAGTACCGCTAAGTAAAAAACAATTTAGTGCGTGCGTTATTCGTTTAAAGCAGGAAGTTAAGAGGTCTCGTAAAATTACTGACTTCATACAAGTTGCAAAGACAAGTAGCTATGGTATATTAAATAAACTGAATGTTTTTGTTTTAGCAATGTTGCTGATAAATTGTGCTGCAAAACTATGAAATAAAATTATTCTTAGAATTTGTACATCAAGGAATATATTTTACAATTTTTAGTTTACATGTTGATTTATTTGTATTTAAAAATAAATAATCCTCTGGATAAAATTGAAAATATGTAGGAATCAAACAAGTTTCTTCTGAAGATGAAGATCAGTATGTAAAATTCAACATATTTCACTATTTTGGTGTATAATATACTGGCGTACCATATTATTTTTCCTAAACCTATTTACAATTTTAAATTGAGTAGGTTGTAAGCTGCAAAAACTGTATTTTCATAATTATAATATAATTACGTCTGAAAATTTTCATTTTACGCCTGAGGATGAAAGTTAGGAGTAACAAATACGCCTGGATTTATTAACGATTTTCAAGCACTTGTCGCTAGACAATCCAGATAAAAAGGCTTATAAAAATTCAGATTAGATGAAGCACACACTGGATCGCCACGGCTTAAACAAGGAGCGACGGCCCTGGCAGGGATACCAACCGAACAACAAATCACGCCTGAACTTGACGTCGCTATAACTAATTAGCAAGAGGAATAAAATTAATTTCCTCGAATATTTCAAAGGGTTCTCGGAAACTCTCCTTATGGGACTAAACCTAATTGAGCGAACTTGGTTGGAAACTGAAGAAATTGAAATGTGACAGTGATCTCCAGTCGAGATCAAAACGGCCTAAAACAACGAGAAGGGTTGGAAATAGTCCAAACAGTAGGATTATCAGTCACTGTAAGCAGAACCTTTCCTCAAGCTCTGGCTGCGAATCATTATTTTGAAAATGAATGACATTAAGGACTGGAATAGAAACAACTTGCAGATCACTCCATTTCAGCTTGCATTATGTTAAAAGTTACAAAGTATGAACCTGATGTACATTACTCGCCATACAACTTCAAACAACGAAAAATGCATTAATTATATCATTACTTTCGATAATACATACGTATTTAAGGGAGTTAATATGATTTTTCAGTTTAACGTCTACCTAATTATATTCGCTCCAATACTAAAAACATGGCCCTTCTTTCACCGTATCTCGTTCCCCAGACCGTTAAGTCTCACTCGTCAGCTGTTTTAGTGTTCTGGCGCGCGTTGCTGTCACTGGAGCCTCGACATGTGGTTTCTTGGAACAGTTATTCCGTATTGCTATGCACCCACTTCATTTTTTTTATATTATTTCGTCTGAATTATTCTACACGGGAATTTATCTGATTTCGTTTCTGGCTGATTGAGTCACAGAACATTAAGACGTGAGTACTTTTAATGTATGATATCTCTGTTTCTAATCAAGGCGAGACAATTTTAGTACAACACACGAATCCCACATATTTAATTAATTTACTACTGAATTCAACACGTCACAAATGAATTAATAATATCTTTAAAGATCTGGCCTCGCATTCTGGATGACGCGGGTTCGAATCCCGATCCAGTCATCCAGATTTGGGTTTTCCATGGTTTCCCCAAATCACTCCAAACGAATACCGGGATCCTTCCTTCAAAAGGGCCATGGCCGAATTCCTTCCCGTTCCTTACCGCAGATCTTTGCCACCTCTATTGAACTGGACGTCGACGAGCCGTAAAGCCATAGGAAAAAAAACTCTTTGAAGTTACCCTGTGAGTGTGTGAGAGGGACAAGTCCCCTGATCTGTTCTCAGGATACGGAGGATATTCAGTGACGTTATTCCCGCGTTAGCTAGCGGCAGGATGCCCTGTTAGAATGAAAGTTTAAACTTGTGCTCAACTATAGATAACGATATTTTCGAAACGAACCATATTAATTGCAGACTGAAACAGCAGAACTGCTATTCAGGTGATTACTGTGCCCAGAGCAGAATGCCACTAGCAGCAAATCAGTGGCGTAGCTAGGTCAACAAGGGCCCCGGTGCAAAAGATTTATTATGGGCCCTCAGGCCAGATGGGCGACCTTTTTTTGCTTTGTGTTGCTGGTGGGGGCCCCCTGAGCAGTGGTTGGGGCCCCCCTGAGCAGTGAGGGCCTTTTAGTGAGGGGCTACCTATATCTCAGGGGCCTCTTTAGACGACGGTAGAGCTAAAAAAAAAAGAAAAAAAAAGGAAATTCTTGTATCCGTGCCTAAGGGACAACGCAGGGGAGTCACGCATTAGAATATATCGATCACACATAGATTTAATCTTTCTGATTTCATTCTTTTTAACGACTTAAATCTAAAGAATCATATACCTCAAGTACATGGCCGCATTTAGGATCTGAGGGCCCTATATATATATATAATTATTAATTTAATAATAACTAATCAATATTCCAATATATATATTGTAATATTGATTAGTTATTATTAAAATTAATAAATATTTTAATGCAAAATATTCAACAATTTAATGATTGTGAAAATTTGCGAGGATAATTTACTGAAGAATCTAAAGTTTGTAACGTGCTTTCTGTATCGTTTTCAAGATTGAAACGAATGAGCTTATCAAGTGATGCATGCACGTTCATTTTTTTGACTCGGTGCGCCTATCATGAGTTCTTAGGGATAGTATAAAGCGAGCACAAGGAATATTGGTGTCATCCCCTCTTCACAGAACAGCAGAACGACCGGGCTCATCATAGTTACGGTAGTGCAATGGCAATTAGTTGGCTTTTGTTTCCGATCGTCGGTTGGTTGAAAAGGACGATTAGTAGACAAAAATAATATTATGCGTAGTATGAAGCTATATCCCTGTTAAATACAACGGTTGCTTGATAATAATAAAGACTGCAGGAATAACAATAATAATAAATACGTTGCTAAAACACGCATAACATCGTGATTACATAAATTCATTGCGACCAAAATACTTTTGTTTGTTTTGTAGAGAATGTAATGTTCGACAATTCCAAACAGCCTCATTTAATGACGCTGTTTGGATACAATATTTCAAGTGAAATTTTCTCTGTGTTTGTTGCATACACATCATTTTTCAATTTATATACTCCATTCGATGGACAGTCACAGTTTGTATAGTTAAATCTATTTAGAAATGACGATTTGTACAAATACATGTCGTCACAGAACTGTTTTTGAACATTTATGCTGTATCTTTCTCACGCGAAACTTTTCTTTATTTTTTGTTTGCGTCCGCAGTTCGTATACCACTGAAATGAAGATTTCTCTGAAGGAATAGTAAACTGCATTTACACAAAATGTATTGTAATCCTCGATGTACACGCATTCGAAGTTTTTGAGTGCAACAACGTTGTGTTCACTCGCTCACCCTGTTTCTCAAGGACAATAAATTGCAGTTAATATGCAACCAAATGCATGTTGTTGGTAAGTTTGTAGATTGAACATACTGTACAGTCAGTGTATCATAAATGCGGACTCTGTGATGAGAATAAATGTCCCACCGTGTGTCGAGAAGTTTGCGCCGAAAGAGCCCCGGACCAAACAATTTCCTTACCGCCGCTGTATAGCGAGACGATTACTGTTATCAATACGTGTGTATTTAATGGTATGGATTAGACATATGCTGTAAGATTATTTTTTCTTGAAATCTTACTTTGCAATATATATATTTACGATTTGAAACATTTTAATTTTCTTTTTTCTTCGACGAGGTTTCTGCATTATAATTTTGAAGTTACATTTTACAATTTACTTTCGTTTCTTTTCATGCAGATAAGTAAGTTATTTATTTTTACAGGTTCTCTTTTAGGAGAATAGGAAAAGTGTGTGGAAATATGTTTCTGCTTGTTTCAATCTTCCTTCTCTTCCTGAGTCTGTAAAGCAGGCAAATGTATTCTAATTGTCTCCCGGTGTGCATCTCATAATGACACCTCAACCCGTAATTAGTCCTCCCTGATTAGGAAAATAACAAAAAAAACTGTTTTCAAAATTCAATTTACTATCATAAAGCAATGGTAAGTGAAAAAAAGAACAGATATTACGAAATAATTATTCCCCAAGTGTGAATTTTTTTGAAATGACTGAAGTGTCAATAAAGGTATTTTGTATGAACACATACAAGGTTTTAATGAGAGGTAACGCTGTTGAAAGAAATGCCTGTGTACAGACAGCTGCAGGTCACGTGGTTTACCTTTCCGCTAACTTTAAAACTTTTCGATGTTGCAGCTTATGCTGAGCTGGTCAGGTGGGCTATCTGCGCAATGTTATTATCGAGAGAACACGTTAGAATCGAACAATAACTGGTTTAAGGTATATGAGGTGATGCTGCTGAATGAAAAGCATTTAATAAAACAAATACAACCGACGTGCACCCCTTTAGCTGTTGATTTCTCTTGTCCAGTGCTGTCCCACAGCCACACACTAACACTAACGGAAAGTTCCTCTTAGATTCGCGTGTGTGTGTTTATGTGGTGAGCTGATACATGGAGGAAGGAAATATATGGAGACGACGCAAGAGACCTTCACCACGCATTGAAGTGAAGCAGGGCGGAGGAGGAGTGGGGGGGCATGGCCGGAGTGGAGGGGGCATGGCCGCTTCCATACAGACACGGGGAATATGTACAAAAACCTCAAGGGGACTCTAGGATAAACGTGACGCCGCAATCTGGTGATGGATTATTATGTAACTCGATATGACAAATAAAAAATGAAGAATAAAATTTTTTGATATTCTGCTTAGTTTTCGATATATTCTGTCCCAAATGTGAAATGGTTTTGGTTGAAATTCAGAAGAAAAAATTGGTCAAAGTCAAATTTTATGATGGATTCTTATTTAAAAATACGAGACAAATAAAAAATAAAGAATAAAAATTTTCTATATCTCACCTAGTTCTAGAGATATACTGTATCAAAAGTGAGGTGTCTTGAGTTGAAATGGAGAAGAAAAATTTCGCAAAAGTCAAATTTAATGATCGATTCTTATGTAACACGACGAGACAAATCGAAAATAAAGAATAAAATTTTTCGATATCTTGCTTAGTTTTCGGGATATACTGGGAACATCGAAATTGTTTGGAAGCGCAATATTGCCGCTGCCGCCACTGCGCATGCGCGAGCCTGCTTCACCAATTTAACGTCACTTCTCCTCCATATATTTCCTTCCTCCATGCTGTATACATGCTGGCGTCGCGCTCCAGGGGTCGCCGGTTCGAGTCCGGCCTCGGATATGTGTGGTTTAAATTAATTGTTGTGTTTGTCTTGTATCGTCTATACCCTGCACAATCTATAATACATTAAGTGATACAAAACTACAAAAATGCATAGCGCTGGCTGTAGGTATGTATAAAGAACGTTTACAAAAATTAGAAAGGTGGAAAGCAGGAGAGGGGTAGGGTTTATGAAAACCTAATGTAGACAGTATTTTTCTGTTGGCTTTAAAGTGTACATATGCAAAGTTCGTAAAGTGCATTCTGTATCGTCCTGAGATTGAAGCGAACGATGTTAGCAAGTGATGCTCGCACGCTCAATTTTTCTACTTGTGATTGATGGATAATGTGCTGCCTATTTTAGTGATGTTGTTGCAACCAAACACCCTCAGCAAAAGTCTGCGGATTTACAAACTCAATAGTTTTAATAACAATATGAAATATTAGCCCAACATATTAGCAAGAATCAAACGATAAAAGATTATTGAAATCACCAAAGCACGCAATAGAGAAAGATTAAAAACACAATACTGATTATTTAGACACGCATGCCAAGGATGACAGCGACTAATATATATATATATATATATATTATATTTTTAATGGTGGGGGTCACTAAGCTATGGTCTAGGTGGCGTATGCCTGCATACGACCTTGCTAGGCTATTTTAAATCATCTGTTGTCCAAGAACGTGATTTTCTGCCAAGTGTTTTGTGCTCAGCTCATTACAATGACACGCTGTCCAGTAGCCGGAAGCCGTTTAAATTTTCTTAACATATAGTAAATTAAACTCCGTATCTCTGCATTTAAGTCTTCACTTGCTGGCAGTCGTCCTGTATTCACGTTACAATCTTAATTATCATTTTTTTTGTTAACCATGTCAGTTTTCGAATATAAGACCGAAACGTGAATCATTATTACCCGGCGCCAGTGGCGTGGCTATCGGACGGCTAGGCGGTGCAGTGCACCGGGCCCCCAGCTGAGGGGGGCCCCAAAGCTCAGGATCCCCTGCCAGCAAACCTCATAAGACTTCATAGAGTTAATAAAACTTACGTCCATCTGGCCAGAGGGCCCAAAATATTTGTTTCCACCGGGGCCCTTGTTAACCTAGTTACGCCACTGGAGAGGAGAAATTATCAATTTTTCTGCAGCTCTTTGAATTTCAGAACAATACAAACCAACTCTCTATTCAAGATCTATTCAGATAAAACACGTGAAGGTAGAATCTGCAGATATAGATAAAAATCATCTAAATTAAATCGTGGTTATATGATAGTAATTTCTTTGGATAAAGCTTCATAGTATTAACACAGCCGCTCAGAGAATAGTCATTCTCGACGTGCGGTTTTATTATCAAAAATTTTTTACCCGTGTTACGAGAATTTCACGTCAAAATTTCAATAATAAGCCTGTAAACACCGTCCGAACTGTTGAAAGATAAGCAAGGAGTCTCTAAAATATTCTTTTTTTTTTAAAAAAATATATAAAAGTATGCGCTGTATTTAGTGTAAGCGCGTACCATATTGTCAGAAGTGATAAATGATGTCTAATCTGGTGCGAAATTATTGGAGGTAAAACTGTAATTCACAAATTAAAATCGATAATTATGCTTCCTTAAAAAGGGCCAGAGAAAAGATTTCATAATATTTTCACTGTGGAAACAGTTTGTATTTTAAGTGCTTATGTGAAACTTGTGGAGAAAAATAAATTTGTGTTACGGTAACTTCGTGCATAGATAAATCTTTAACAAAACAAACATTACACAGTAGTGAACAGAACTGCATGTGCGGGGGAGAGGGAGGGAGGGGGGAGGGAGGGAGAGGTAGAATTGTGTTGGTGTGCTTCGAAATTTTCAGACAGTATCATATACTGTAAACTTTTTTTTATCACGGATACTGACTGTCTTTTAAGCCGGGATCTGCGTACGCCTAGCTTCTCTTTCGCTACCGAGCATAGTGGTGAGTGGTTAACGCTGTGGCCTCGCGTTAGGGAGGACGCCGGTTCAAATCCACGTCCAGGTATCCAGATTTGGGTTTTCCACGGTTTCCGCAAATCACGCCAGGCTGATGCCGGGATGCTTCCTTCAAAAGGCCATGGCCCCATTCCTTGCCCGAGTCCCGTCCCGGCTCTTATTTACATCTACATATATACTCTGCAATTCACAAAATTGTGGGTGGCAGAGGGTGCTCAGCACCAAAGCTAATCTCTTTGCTGTGTATTCCAATCCCTAATGGTACGAGGGAAAAAGGAATTCATATAAGAATCAGTCCGGCACCTTATATCTCTAATTTTATCTTTCCTGTCCTTCCGACTCAAATAGGTTGGTGGAAGAAGTATTTCACTACACTCAAAGTGAAATCGGGAGTACGCATGTTTACCAATAACTTTAAACGAAACGTGTGTCGTCTATCTACCAGAGACTCCCAACCTAATCTACTAATCAGTTCTGTTACGCTTTCATAAGGACTGTAGCAAGCGGTCACGAATCGAGCGGCTCTTCTCTGTACTTTCTCTATACTTTCGATCAACCCCTTACGAAACGGGTCCCAAATGTGGACGCACAAGGGATTTGTACGCTATCTCCTTTGTAGGTTCATTACAATTTTTCCTGATTCGACCTATGAATCGCAGCCTAGAATTTGCTCTACCTACTAACGAATTAATGTGTATGTCCCATTTCATGTTCTTTTGTACTGTTACTCCCAAATATTTCATAGAATCGACCATATCAATAACTGTATTGTTTAACTCGTATTTCTGAACAATTGGTTTCCTTTCGTTAGTTATGCTCATTGTCTTGTACTTTTTACAATTTAGAGTAAGTTGCCACTCAGCGCACCAAGCCAAAATAACATCCAGATCGCGCTAGGAATATTGTGGCCTGGTGCTTTTAGACATATCACGAGCCTTTGATTCAGTGTGGCACTCTGGACTCCTGATGAAATTATATTACCAGGGATTCTCACGTCATTTTATCAAGTTGCTGTGGTCGTATCTCGAGGGACGGACTTTCTGTATACGAGTTGGCGCAGAACTTTCATCTCGACGACTAATCATGGCAGGTGTTCCTCAAGGCTCGGTGTTAGGACCGACCTTATACTCACTCTATACTGCTGACGTGCCAACTCAGCCAACAGTCCATACTGCCACCTACGCTGATGATACGGCATTCTTTACCAGCAGCCACAGCAGGACAGTAACCACCCTCCGCTTGCAGGAAGTCCTGCAGAAGACAGTAGCTTGGGCGAGGCGGTGGCGGATTGAAATCATCCCCGCCAAAACTCAAGCAATTATGCTCACCAGAAGATTGGGACCTCATCAGCGAATTCGACTTGACCTTAAGCTTCAGTTAAATGGGAAAAGCATACCATGGGCCAGAACAGCCTGCTATCTCGGTGTGACACTCGTCAGTAGACTGACGTGGCGTGCACACATAGAAGAGCTAGTGCCAGACTACATGCCCTGTATCCAATTTTGAACAGGGACAGCAATCTCGCAGCATCTATGGGTGTGCGTCTTTACTGCTCATTGGTCAGACCGATAGTCGAGTACGCCTGTCCAGTGTGGGGATACGCGGCCACGACACATCATAGCCGCCTGCAAACAATACAAAACAGAGCTCTGAAGAGAGCCTTACATCTTGACACAAGGTTTCCTACCTCTGCCCTGCATGAAGCTGCAAATTTACCAATGTTGAAAGATCGGTTCCGCGAGCTTGCGAAAAAGTTCTACAAAAAATGTTATATATCTAAAAATCCATTGGTTAACGAGCTTGGCAATTATCCGACGGATGTTGGACCATGTAGCCGACCACTGAAGATTTTTCAACAATAATAAAAAAACGCCTATATGAAGACATACCATACGGGAAGACATGCAACATCTACCACATATAGGAGGAAATGTCAACCAGCAAAACCTCCATCATACCCTGCCTGTTACAATAAGGAAGTGAAGGCGTGTGCTGCTGCATGGAGGTCTTTTCTTGGCTCCAAGCGTCGAGCCACCCGGGCAGTGCTATCTGTCGGGTAGCAGGAGAACTACAAGGAGCGTTGAGCCACGCAGGCATATCAAAACGCGGGTACTTACTTTTCCTTTATGTTTACGAAATGATTTATCAGTTGTGAGGCCGAATTATATGCAGTTGCATATTAAGCCCATTTTAACCGGTTCAGTATATTTTACCTAAAACGTAGTTATGATGTATATTTTCGCTGTATTTACAACATTTTTAGGTAGCGTACCTAGTTAATAAATAAAACCTTCTTTCAACACGGCTCTTAGCAGTCGTGCGTCTATTGTTTTGATACGAATACAGAATCACCGCAGGATACAGACGGACGATGCCGTTTTGCGTCGCACTTGCCTGCTGTAGCACTCTTCCTACTAAACATATTACGCGTGCTATTGTTCGCGGGCTCATTTCATGTTTAATTTTTTTTTATTTCTACAGAGTTTAATATATACCATGCCTCCAGAAGGAAGTCGTATTTTCGTGGATGGTGACTATCTTGGAACATTTACATACGACGGAGATGTTTTATATTGATTAGTTTGCGAAAAAATATTTCGTGCACAAAAAATGTTTCAAATAGACCAGCGTGTCACGACAAGTCTTGGTTTTTAAAAGGAAAGAGTATAACTAATACTTTCTCTATTGTAGGACAATTCCAGTAGGAAACAAAAGAAGGAAATAAAAGTCTGTAATATATATTTATAGATTTTGGAAAGTGTTATGATATAATACTATACAATTTAGTGTGTTTTGTGCCCAAGAAGGAAAGAAGCTGCAGCAAAGATGGTCAGTATGATAAAGGAATTAACATCAAAGCAGGTTCTTAGCAGGATTCAGCACTAATCCATTTGTATTTTTGCTGGTAATGGTTGTAATTAGTGAGCAAATCAGTGATGATGGCAAAAAGGAATTCCTCTTTCTTGTTGACTTTGTTGTAATGATTGCAGACACTGAGGAATACCTATAACAGAGAATTTGGTTGTGGCAAAAAAAAAAAAAAAAAAATATGTGTAAAGGGATCTTAAGATCAACACAAAGAAGACTAGAAGACTGAAGTATTGGTTAGCAGCAAACAAACGAGTGAAATTAACATTAAGGGTACCGAGGGAACAATGCTGACCAAAGTAAATACATTTAGATATCTGGGTGGAGTAATAATTGCAGAAGGTGACTGTGAACCAGAGGTGAAAGCCAGAATAAAAGCTGAAAGGAGCAAATGGAGAGATATAACTGGAGTGATATGCAATAAAAGGAGGCCTAAAGACCTGAAAGTAAAAGTGTATATGACTATGTTAAGACACTTTATCCTCTATGGGTTGGAAAAATGGGCTTTACATAAAACAAAGTTATCCATTTTTGAAGGGATGGAAATGAGGATGCTAAGGTGGCTATTGTGTATTTATCTGAAGGCCAGGCATTGAAATGAAGAGATAAGAAAAATAGCTGCAGTGGCTAATATTACTGAAGTCATAAGAGGGGGAAGATTAAGATGGTACAGTCATCTCATATCAAGAGGAGAGGAATAGCCGATCAAAAAAGAATGGAGGATACCTGTGGAGGAAAGAGATACAGTTGGAGACTAAGTATAAAATGGAAGGCCCTAGTTAAGAAGGACCTTGTGAACACAGGACTGAAAGAAGACACTGTAGACTAGAAAATTTGGAGGAAACTCAAGACAGAGCTGGCTCCTAATGTTGAGAAACGGTTGTGGAGAAGAACGAAAGGAACAGCTCTTAACATTAAGAGTGATTATGGGTGCTGGGAACAATATATAATGTGAAACGGAAAGTCCAATCTTATATCCCCAGCAAAAATTATTTATGTATCCCACAAATACATTATCACACTTTATTTATAAAAACTAAATCAGAATTGGCGCAACGCTTAAAAAAAATCTCTTAAATTATAAATACACTCCTCTAACGATGATACAGAATAAATAAAATAACTAAATATTAATACATTATCATTAATTTTATTATTTGGTAATTTTGAGGCATATTGAATAATTAGGTGTCTTCAAATACAAAATCTTATTTATTATGCACACCAAACAAAAAAATTTATGTCAGAAAGAGCAAAATTATCATTCATTATGTCACAGGAAGCTTTAATATTATGTGGTGCAGAACATCAATACTCAATGCAGCTTCATTTTCTGATAAGCAACAATTAGATATCACAAATACACAATATTTATACAATAAAGCATTTATGGATGTACCACCGGAATTAATTGTGTTTCAATTATACACTGGGATAGTCTCCATTCTTTTGAGTTTATGACGATTAGGGATAAATGAGAAAGAATGTTAAATAATATACAAATACATCTAGCAAAGTCTGCTACATATATTGGTTTCAATAATCCAGTACTAATGGGTAACAGGTACCATGCTAAAGGTTCCGGTGGAGATGGGGAGAACCAAGAGCAACAGTCAGTAAACAGAGAGCTGCACTGTGTTGAGCCAACAGTGGTGGAGACAGATGAGCGACCATGTATTAACTTCTATCTGTTTTGTGTTATCAAATAATCCCAGAGGTGATACATGTAATGTATGCTATGAAACACTGATGGAGGTCCAGAAATACTGACTGCTATGTAATGCTCAGCATGCAGAAAAATAGTAGTAGAGGTTTTAGTAAATGTTTTAGAAAGGAAATGAGTAAATTTAGTGAAGCTAATGATGCATGTAAGTTGCCACTGCACGATAAGTTGGAATTTGTGGTGCCTGACTTTAATACATCTGAATTGCAAAATGTTTCACTATAAA
>CM061914.1:189900515-189929993 GCA_031002005.1 Vandiemenella viatica | reverse complement strand
GTAGTAGTGGGTGCCTTCTACAGTTTTGCACCGTTTTGTGTGGCAGATGCAAAGCGTTAAGGCTACGCGAAAAGGCTTTTGACTTGACAAAATTGACAGTGATTTATACTTCCGAGAAAATACAAGCCTTATTACAGCAAGAATGCAGCGACAGCAACTATAATTTTCCTTATGGCTTTACGCCTCGTCGACGTCAAGGTCATAAGAAGCGGGACGCGACTCCGGCAAGGAATGGGGCCACGGCCTTTTGAAGGAAGCATCCCGGCATCAGCCTGGCGTGATTTGCGGAAACTGTTGCAAACCCAAATCTGGATACCTGGACGTGGATTTGAACCGGCGTCCTCCCTAACGCGAGGCCACAGCGTTATCCACTCACCACTATGCTCGGTAGCGAAAGAGAAGCTAGGCGTGCGCAGATCCCGGCCCAAAAGACAGTCAGTATCCGTGATAAAAAAAGTTTGCAGTTTATGATACTGTCTGAAAATTTCGATGCACACCAACACAATTCTACCTCTCCCTCCCTCCCCCCTCCCTCCCTCTCCCCCGCACATGCAGTTCTGTTCACTACTGTGTAACCGAGTGTGCTGGTGTAACGGATAGCGTTCTGGCCTCGCATTCGGGAGGACGGCGGTTCGAATCCCCGTCCGGGCATCCAGATTTGGGTATTACATGGTTTCCCCAAATCACTCCAGGTGAATGCCGGGATGCTTCCTTCAAAAGGCCATGGCCGAATTCCTTCCCATTCCTTGCCCCCATCCTTTCCCGTCTCTAAAGACCACGTTGTTAAAAAGGGACGTTAAACTGTTACAAAAAAAAAAAACTACTGTGTAATGTTTGTTTTGTTAAAGATTTATCTATGCACGAAGTTACCGTAACACAAATTTAGTTTTCTTCACAAGTTTCACATAAGCACTTAAAATACAAACTGTTTCCATAGTGAAAATATTATGAAATCTTTTCTCTGACACTTTTTAAAGAAGCATAATTAACGATTTTAATTTGTGAATTACAGTTTTACCTCCATTAATTTCGCACCAGATTAGACATACTTTATCACTTCAGACAATTTGGTACGCGCTTACACAAAATACAGCGCATACTTTCATATATTTTTTTTTTTTTTTTTAACGAATGTTTTAGAGACTCCTTGCTTATCTTTCAACAGTTCGGGCGGTGTTTACAAGCTTATTATTGAAATTTTGACGTGAAATTCTCGTAACATGGGTAACAAATTTTTGATAATAAGACCGCACGTCGAGAATGACTATTCTCAGAGCGGCTGTGTTAATACTATGAAGCTTTATCCAAATAAATTACTATCATATAACCACGATTTAATTTAGATGATTTTTATCTATATCTGCAGATTCTACCTTCACGTGTTTTTTCTGAATAGATCTTGAATAGAGAGTTGGTTTGTATTGTTCTGAACTTCAAAGAGCTGCAGAAAAATTGATAATTTCTCCTCTCCAGTGGCGTAACTAGGTTAACAAGGGCCCCGGTGGAAACAAATATTTTGGGCCCTCTGGCCAGATGGGCGTACGTTTTATTAACTGTATGAAGTCTTATGAGGTTTGCTGGCAGGAGATCCTGAGCTTTGGGGCCCCCTGAGCTGCGCTTGGGGGACCCCTGAGGTGCGGTTGGGGGCCCGGTGCACTGCACCGCCTAGCCATCCGATAGCCACACCACTGGCGCCGGGTAATAATGCTTCAAGTTTCGGTCTTATATTCGAAAACCAACATGGTTGACAAAAAAATGATAATTAAGTTTGCAACGTGAATTCAGGACGACTGCCAGCAAGTGAAGACTCAAATGCAGAGATACGGAATTTAATTTACTTTATGTTAAGAAAATTTAAACGGCTTCCGGCTACTGGACAGCGTGTCATTGTTATGAACTGAGCACAAAACACTTGGCAGAAAATCACGTTCTTGGACCACAGATTATTTAAAATAGCCGAGCAGGGTCGTATGCAGGCATACGCCACCTAGACCATAGCTTAGTGACCCCCACCATTAAAAAAAAAATTTAAAAACATATATTAGTCGCTGTCATCCTTGGAATGCGTGTCTAAATAATCAGTATTGTGTTTTTAATCTTTCTCTATTGCGTGCTTTGGTGATTTCAAAAATCTTTTATCGTTTGTTTCTTGCTAATATGTTGGGCTACTATTTCATATTGTTACTAAAACTATTGAGTTTGTAAATCCGCAGACTTTTGCTGAGGGTGTTTGGTTGCAACAACATCACTAAAATAGGCAGCACATTATCCATCAATCACAAGTAGAAAAATTGAGCGAGCGAGCATCACTGGCTAACATCGTTCACTTCAATCTCGGGACGATACAGAAAGCACTTTACGAACTTTGCATATGAACACTTTAAAGCCAACAGAAAAATACTGGCTACATTAGGTTTTCATAAACCCTACCCTTTTCCCGCTTTCCACCTTTTTAATTTTTGTAAACGTTCTTCATACATACCTACAGCCAGCGCTATGTATTTTTGTAGTTTTTGTTTCACTTAATGTATTATAGATTGTGCAGGGTATAGACGATACAAGACAAACACAACAATTAATTAAAACCACACATATCCGAGGCCGGACTCGAACCGGCGACCCCTGGAGCGCGAGGCCAGCATGTATACAGTGCTGGAGCAATGCTGCTGGTAGTCCCTGTCACCGCCAGTAGAGCGCACTGTTGGCACTACGCGAAGCTGTAACCTCTGTGAGCACTCCAGATGGGTTGCTGTATCAGCTCACCACACACACGAATCCAAGAGCAACTTTCCGTTAGTGTTAGTGTGTGGCTATGGGACAGCACTGGACAAGACAAATCAACAGCTAGAGGGCTTCACGTCGGTTGTATTTGTTTTATTAAATGCTTTTCATTCAGCAGCATCACCTCATATCCTATACCATAAACCAAGCGTGAAGTTAATTAGAAAAAGATTACAGTTATTGTTCGATTCTGCATCTACATCTACATCCATACTCGGCAAATCACAAACATTGTGCTGGCAGAGGGTGCTAAGCACCAATCCTAAACCCGCCAATTCCAATCCTGAATAGTGCGAGGAAAGAAGGAATAGATATAAGTATCAGTACGGCATCTTATTTCTCTAATCTTATCCCTCCGATCATTGCAACCTAAATAGGTTGGCGGAAGAAGTATTTCATTGCACTCGAAATTTAAATTTTTTCCCATATTCTCCAATAAATTCGAACGCAAGCTACGTCGTCTGTCTTCCAAACTATCCCAGCGCAATCTATGTATCAATTCTGTGACGCTTTCATAAGGGCTGTAACAACAAGTCACGAATCATTGAGCTCTCCTCTGCACCCTCTCAACTGAGTCAATCAGAACCTTGCGATACGGATCCCAAACCCCACAACAGTAATCCAGATGCGGACGCACTAGTGTTTTATACGCTATCTCCTTTGTTTGAGCATTACAATTCCTCAAAATACGACCTATGAATCGTAATTTAGAAATAGCCTTGCCTACGACGGAAGTTATGTGCATGTACCATTTCATGTTGCTTTGTACTATCACCCCCAGATACTTCACGGAATCAACCGTGTCAACAGCTGAATTGTTTATTTTGTATTCGTGAACAAACTGATTCTTCTTGTTACTTATCCGCATTGCCTTGCACTTTTTGCAATTAAGTGTAAGCTGCCATTTACGGCACCAATCGAAAATAGCATCCAAATCACGCTGAATTTCTAAGCAATCGTCGGAGCACCTTATTTCCCTATAGATAACCGCATCGTCGGCAAGCAATTGCAACCAGGATTTGACGTTGTCACCTAGATCGTTTATAAATATTAAGAAAAGAAGTGGACCTATTACACTTCATTGAGGAACGCCCGAAGTAACAATTATCTTAGAAAAGGCTTCTCCGTCAACAACGACATATTGTGATCAACCAGTTAGAAAATCACGTATCCACTCGCAAATCTAAGCCGAAATACCTTAAGCTTGAATCTTCGCTAAAAGTCGGTTGTGTGGCACAGAATCAAATGCTTTCTGAAAATCCAAAAAAACTGCATCAACTTGCGAACCTGCATCGATAACTTTCATTATGTCGTGGGAAAATAGGGCCAATTGTGTTTCACACGATCTCTTCTTCCGAAATCCGTGTTGACATGGTGTAAGTAACTCGTTCTCATCTAGAAACTTCATTATGTTCGAGCATATGACATGTTCCAGAATGCTGCTGCAGACCGATGTCAGAGATATGGGTCGATAATTCCTAGGATCACTCCGATCTCCTTTCTTAAAAACGGGAATTACCTGGGCTGTCTTCCAGCTAGAAGGTACTTTTCTCTCTTCTAGTGATTTACGGAATATATCTGACAGAAATGGTTCAATATCCTCCGCGTATTCAGAAAATACTCTTACCGGTATACCATTGGGACCCGGTGCTTTACCCCACTTCAAGAGTTTTAATTGCTTTACAACTCCTACGCTATCAATTTCTATCGGACCCATCTCTAATTCCACACGATGTGGTAAAGTGGGGATGTTTTCCATGTTTTCTTACGTAAATGAACTTTTGAATTCGGTGTTAAATACTGTAGCCTTGTCGCGGCTGTTTTCAACCTCCCGTCCGTCTTTTATTAGAACTGGCTTATTGTTCCCAATACAACTAACTTTTTTTACATACGACCTAAATTTCTTAGGGTTTTCAGTGAGGCTCTTAGAGAATTTTCACGAAAGTTATTAATTGCCTCACGCATCGCATTCTTAACATGTCCCCTTATCTCCTCTAACTTATCTAAATCAGTCCGATGCATCGTCTTTTTTGATCGTGCATGTATCTTCCTTTGCTTCTTGAGTAACCTTTTAACCTCCCGTGTGTATCATGGGGTATCGTTCTCTTCCCTGATTGTCCGTTTCGGTATATGCAAGTTCATACCTTCCCCGAGTATATGTAGGAATCGATGCCACCTCTCTTCAACGGTGCCTCATGCTACTAAGAAGGTGTGGTAATTATGCCTCAAATACGCTCTAAAACACTCTTTTGAAAGCCTTTTCGAATCTGTAAACGATCCTCTCTTTTCTCTTTCTGCGCGTGGTTGTTAGTTTTACTATAGCAATTACAGCTTTGTGATCACTTATTCCTGCGGTGGTAGAAATATCCGTGAATAGTTCGGGCCTATTTGTAACAACTATATCTAAAATATTTTCGTTACCATTGAGGCATCGCGTTGGTTCAGTTACGAGCTGTTCATGATGGTGATCTGAGAAGAGGTCTAGAATGATTTCGCAAGCTGCTTTATCCCTGCCCCCAGTAACGTGAACTTAATTAGTCCAGTCGATATCTTGCAAGTTAAAGTCACCTCCTAGCATTATTGCATGGTCCGGAAATTGCCGTGCTATATTATTTATATTATTTCGCAAGGCCTCGGCAATATTTACGCTTGCATCGGGTGGACGATAGAACGAGCCTATCAAAAGTTTTGTCCTAGCTACGTTGAGCTTGATCCATATGATTTCGCAGACAGTATGGACATCTATTTCGCTACATGGGAGGTACTTACGAACAGCTTTAAATACACCATCTCCTTCGGAATGCAACCTATCCTTACGGAAAATGTTCATGTTACTATTAAAAATTTCGGCGGAACTTATAACCGGTTTTAACCAACTTTCTGTTCCTATTACGATATCAGCATCTGTACTACGAATAACGTTTTCGAGTTCAGGCTGTTTATTACAAACACTACTGCAGTTAACTACTAGAACTTTTAATGTTCGGGATTCTTTTAAGCTACCCCTAACACGCGGTGCTGAATTTATCTTGGCTGTCCGCAACTGAATTTCCTCCTCAGTGTCATCCTCCCTCAGCCTAATAAAACCCCCAATGCACTCCGCAAGGCCCCTGCCACCCGAGTAGCCGATTCCCGTGTGTAGTGCACCCCTGATCTATCCAAGGGATTCCTACAAGACTCAACCACAGGGCGAAGAGCAAGGAATCTGCAGCCATGACTATCACAGAAGTGCCATAATCTCTGGTTCAGCCCCTCAACACGGCTCTGAACCATAGGTCCACAGTCAGTCCTATCGACAATGCTGCAGACGGATAGCTCAGCAGAAATCTTGCGGCCAATGGCCACAGAGTTCACCCTTTCTGCAAGTCGCCCAAAGGACGAGAGGATAACCTCCGACCCTAGGCGGCTAGCATCATTGGTGCCGACATGAGCCACAATCCGCAGCTGGCTGCACCCCGTCTGTTCAATGGCATCCGGGATTGCCTGTTCCACATCTCGGATCAGACCCCCCGGAATACACAATGAATGGATACCGGAATTCATCCCCGACCTCTTCGCCATTTCCCTAAGGGGTTCGATAAAGCGCCAAACGTTGGAGCTACCGACCATTAAAACCCCCTTCTGCAGTTGTCCAGACTTAGCGGGCTGTGGGGCTGCCAACTCACAGGCCGACGATTGCAAGACTGAATCAGTTCCAGACAATGCGTCAAACCGATTGGACAGAGGTACAAGCTCGCCTTCTTGGGAATGAAGCTTGCACGACTGTCCCCGCATGCGCCGTCGACGTCCAGACACCACACGCCAGCTACCACTAGGCGACGGCCGCATAGATTCCGACATCTCGGCCTGGAATGCAGATACGATGACTGGTATGGGAGAACCTGGGAGCCGATCAGCGTCTACAGGGTCACCAATACCGCATCTACTGCACTCACTTGCGGCAGCTTCCAGTTGTGTAACTCTTGTTACCAAAGCTGCAAGGTCAGTCACCTCAGCCTGCGTCTGCACACAACATCCACAGTCGCTACACATACTACCTTACAGAAAGAAAAACTAAGGAGTACACGAGAAAAACGGACTCACTATGCGTTCTCAGTAGGAGGCCTTTTGTCAATAACCAAATATACAAAGACGAAGCTTACGCTAACTACGCACTTTAAATTAAATTTGCACTGGAGGTACTACTTCACGTAACGATTCCGACCAACGACTGCAGCTGCTGCTACTGACAAACTAATATGCAAAGATGAAGCTACAACTAACTACACACTTTTAATTAAATTATCACTAGAGGTACTACGTCACGTAACGGTTCCGACGATGGCTGCTGCTACTGACTAACAACTATACAGAGACGAAGCTAACCACTCACTTTGAATTATAACTATCACAGAAGGCACTATTCCCCGTAACGCTGCCGAAGAACGACTGACAGCTGGGGCTGCTAAACAAATTTTCTAACGTGTTCTCTCGATAATAACATTGCACAGATAGCCCACCTGACCAGCTCAGCATAAGCTGGAACATCGAAAAGTTTTAAAGTTAGCGGAAAGGTAGTACCACGTGACTTGCAGCTCTCTGTACACAGGCATTTCTTTCAACAGCGTTACCTCTCATTAAAATCTTGTATGAGTTCATACAAAATACATTTATTGACACTTCAATCATTTCAAAAAATTTCACACTTTGGGAATAATCATTTCGTAACATCTGTTCTTTTTTTTCACTTACCATTGCCTTACAATAGTAAATTGAATTTTGAAAACAGTTTTTTTTTTGTTATTTTCCTAATCGCAGAGGACTAATTACGTGTTGAGGTGTCATTATGAGATGCACACCGGGACACAATTAGAATACATTTGCCTGCTTTACAGACTCAGGAAGATTGAAACAGGCTGAAACATATTTCCACACACTTTTCGTATTCTCCTAAAAGAGAACCTGTAAAAATAAATAACTTACTGATCTGCATGAAAAGAAACGAAATTAAATTGTAAAATGTAGCTTCAAAATTATAACGCAGAAAACTCGTCGAAGAAAAAAGAAAATTAAAATGTTTCAAATCGTATATATATAGCAAAGTAAGATTTCAAGAAAAAATAATCTTACAGCATACGTCTAATCCATATCATTAAATACACACGTATTGATAACAGTAATCGTCTCGCTATACAGCGGCGGTAAGGAAATTGTTTGGTCCGGGTCTCTTACGGCGCAAACTTCTTCTCGACACACGGTGGAACATGTATTCTCATCACAGAGTCCGCATTTATGATACAATGACTGTACAGTATGTTCAATCTACAAACTTACCAACAACAAGCATTTGTTTGCATATTAACTGCAATTTATTGTCCTTGAGAAACAGGGTGAGCGAGTGAACACAACGCTGTTGCACTCAAAAACTTCGAGTGCGTGTACATCGATGATTACAATACATTTGTGTAAATGAAGTTTACTATTCCTTCAGAGAAATCTTCATTTCGGTGGTATACGAACTGCAGACGCAACCAAAAAATAAAGAAAACTTTCGCGTGGAGAAAGATACAGCATAAATGTTTAAAAACAGTTCTGTGACGACATGTATTTGTACAAATCGTTATTTCTAAATAGATTTAACTATACAAATTGTGACTGTCCATCGAATGGAGTATATAAATTGAAAAATGATGTGTATGCAACAAACACAGAGAAAATTTCACTTGAAATATTGTATCCAAACAGCGTCATTAAATCAGGCTGTTTGGATATTGTCGAACATTATATTCTCTACAAAACAAACAAAAGTATTATGGTCGCAATGAATTTATGTAATCACGATGTTATGCGTGTTTGAGCAATGTATTTATTATTATTGTTATTCCTGCAGTCTTCACGTCTTTATTATTATCAAGCAACTGTTGTATTTAACAGGGATATAGCTTCATACTACGCATAATATTATTTTTGTCCACTAATCGTCCTTTTCAACCAACCGACGATCGGAAACAAAAGCCAACTAATTGCCATTGCACTAACTATGATGAGCCCGGTCGTTCTGCTGTTCTGTGAAGAGGGGATGATACCAATATTCCTTGTGCTCCCTTCATACTATCCCTAATAACTCATGATAGGCAGCACCGAGTAAAAAAAATGAACGTGCATGAATCACGTGATAACCTCATTCGTTTCAATCTTGAAAACGATACAGAAAGCACGTTACAAACTTTAGATTCTTCAGTAAATTATCCTCGCAAATTTTCACAATCATTAAATTGTTGAATATTTTGCATTAAAATATTTATTATTTTAATAATAACTAATCAATATTACAATATATATATTGGTATATTGATTAGTTGTTATTAAATTAATAATTATATATATATATATATATATATAAGGCCCTCAGATCCTAAATGCGGCCATGTACTCGAGGTATATGATTCTTTAGATTTAAGTCGTTAAAAAGAATGAAATCAGAAAGATTAAATCTATGTGTGATCGATATCTGTATTCTAATGCGTGACTCCCCTGCGTTGACCCTTAGGCACGGATACAAGAATTTCCTTTTTTTTTTTTTTTTTTTTAGCTCTACCGTCGTCTAAAGAGGCCCCTGAGATATAGGTAGCCCCTCACTAAAAGTCCTCACTGCTCAGGGGGCCCCAACCACTGCTCACGGGGCCCCCACCAGCAACACAAAGCAAAAAAAGGTCGCCCACATGGCCTGAGGGCCCATAATAAATCTTTTGCACCGGGGCCCTTGTTGACCTAGCTACGCCACCGATTTGCTGCTAGTGGCATTCTGCTCTGGGCACAGTAATCACCTGAATAGCAGTTCAGCTGTTTCAGTCTGCAATTAATATGGTTCGTTTCGAAAATATCGTTATCTATAGTTGAGCACAAGTTTAAACTTTCATTCTAACAGGGTATCCTGCCGCTAGCTAACGCGGGAATAACGTCACTGAATATCCTCCGTATCCTGAGAACAGATCAGGGGACTTGTCCCTTTCACACACTCACAGGGTAACTTCAAAGAGTTTTTTTTCCTATGGCTTTACGGCTCGTCGACGTCCAGTTCAATAGAGGTGGCAAAGATCTGCGCGTAAGGAACGGGAAGGAATTCGGCCATGACCCTTTTGAAGGAAGAATCCCGGTATTCGTTTGGAGTGATTTGGGGAAACCATCGAAAACCCAAATCTGGATGACTGGATCGGGATTCGAACCCGCGTCATCCAGAATGCGAGGCCAGATCTTTAAAGATATTATTAATTCATTTGTGATGTGTTGAATTCAGTAGTAAATTAATTAAATATGTGGGATTCATGTGTTGCACTAAAATTGTCTCGCCTTGATTAGAACAGAGATATCATACATTAAAAGTACTCACGTCTTAATGTTCTGTGACTCAATCAGCCAGAAACGAAATCAGATAAATTCCCGTGTAGAATAATTCAGACGAAATAATATCAAAAAAATGAAGTGGGTGCATAGCAATACGGAATAACTGTTCCAAGAAACCACATGTCGAGGCTCCAGTGACAGCAACGCGCGCCAGAACACTAAAACAGCTGACGAGTGAGACTTAACGGTCTGGGGAACGAGATACGGTGAAAGAAGGGCCATGTTTTTAGTATTGGAGCGAATATAATTAGGTAGACGTTAACCTGAAAAATCATACTAACTCCCTTAAATACGTATGTATTATCGAAAGTAATGATATAATTAATGCATTTTTCGTTGTTTGAAGTTGTATGGCTAGTAATGTACATCAGGTTCATACTTTGTAACTTTTAACATAATGCAAGCTGAAATGGAGTGATCTGTAAGTTGTTTCTATTCCAGTCCTTAATGTCATTCATTTTCAAAATAATGATTCGCAGCCAGAGCTTGAGGAAAGGTTCTGCTTACAGTGTCTGATAATCCTACTGTTTGGACTATTTCCAACCCTTCTCGTTGTTTTAGGCCGTTTTGATCTCGACTGGAGATCACTGTCACATTTCAATTTCTTCAGTTTCCAACCAAGTTCGCTCAATTAGGTTTAGTCCCATAAGGAGAGTTTCCGAGAACCCTTTGAAATATTCGAGGAAATTAATTTTATTCCTCTTGCTAATTAGTTATAGCGACGTCAAGTTCAGGCGTGATTTGTTGTTCGGTTGGTATCCCTGCCAGGGCCGTCGCTCCTTGTTTAAGCCGTGGCGATCCAGTGTGTGCTTCATCTAATCTGAATTTTTAAATCCTTTTTAACTGGATTGTCTAGCGATAAGTGCTTGAAAAACGTTAATAAATCCAGGCGTATTTGTAACTCCTAACTTTCATCCTCAGGCGTAAAATGAAAATTTTCAGACGTAATTATATTATAATTATGAAAATACAGTTTTTGCAGCTTACAACCTACTCAATTTAAAATTGTAAATAGGTTTAGGAAAAATAATATGGTACGCCAGTATATTATACACCAAAATAGTGAAATATGTTGAATTTTACATACTGATCTTCATCTTCAGAAGAAACTTGTTTGATTCCTACATATTTTAAATTTTATCCAGAGGATTATTTATTTTTAAATACAAATAAATCAACATGTAAACTAAAAATTGTAAAATATACTCCTTGATGTACAAATTCTAAGAATAAGAATAATTTTATTTCATAGTTTTGCAGCACAATTTATCAGCAACATTGCTAAAACAAAAACATTCAGTTTATTTAATATACCATAGCTACTTGTCTTTGCAACTGGTATGAAGTCAGTAATTTTACGAGACCTCTAAACTTCCTGCTTTAAACGAATAACGCACGCACTAAATTGTTTTTTACTTAGCGGTACTTCTCCTTCACTGTTACCACATCTTCTGCACTTCAGAAAGGTATCACAGATAGGGATTGCAATCCAGCAAAGCGGGATCCCGCAATCCCGCATCATTAGACAGTCTAGCGGATCCCGCAAAAAATTAAGCGGATCCGCAATCCACAAAATCCGTCGGAAACGTATGTCAGTCTGCGTGACTTACTGCCCCACTCGGTCTCAATCGGATGTTTTGCACTGTTTGCCTGTACCAGAGCAGTTGACATTTGACTCGTGTGATAAACTTTTACATATTCATTTTCGAGTACACATTTCTGTAATTTGAGTTATGTTGCATATTTAGTACGATTTTCTAACTATATAATGATTATTAACAGGAAAAAGAATAGGGTAGCCCAAGGAATTGTGATGGCAGGGGAACAACTAAAGAAGGTAAACAGGTTCAAGTATTTGGGGAGTGTATTAGAGGAATGTGGAGGAAATGATGGCGAGATAAGTGAAAGAGGAAGACAAGCAGAGGCGTTCCTAAGGAGCATTAGAAGTCTGATATGGAATAAAGAGGTGCCACAGAGAAGCTAGAGAGTAATCTATCAGATGTACTATGTGCCTATCTTAACTTATGCTTCTGAAACGTGGACAATTAAGAAGCAGGACATCAGCAGAGTACAAGCAAGTGAAATGGAAGTTTTTAAGAGGTAGAATGGGAGTCACTAAAATGGACAGAATAAGGAATGAAGTGATTAGACGCACCATAAAAGAGGAACCCCCACAGGAAAGGGTAGAGAGGACCAGACTGAGATGGTATGTACATGTCAAGAGAATGGAGGATCCGAGAATCCCGAGAAAAATCCATGAAATTAAGATGCATGGTAAACGACCCAGAGGAAGACCAAGATATGGATGGCTGAAAGAAGTGGAGGATGGTGTACTGAAGAGAGGAGAGGACTGGCACAAAGTGGTGACAGAGAGGTGATGGGATGAAAGAAGCTAATGGAGAGACTTGTGCATGAAGCAGACCCGGCCAGAGGCTGGAAACTGATGAGGATGATAATTATTTTTTATGTGTTAACAAATAGCAGTGTTTAATTCTTTAATTTAATTAGAACAGAGCACATGCTACAGCAACAAATTTCCCACACACCCATTCACGTTTTTCCCCTTCCTGTTTTTTTTTTTTTTAATTTTAAATTCTTTGAGTGCAATTTCATCATCTGCCTACTTTTTCCTTTTATGAATATACCTTGCAATAATTTGCAAATTTAGATAAATTATTCACAACATCTCTTGGTAAATATATGATGTGGCACACCTGCGAGATTACAACGCAGTCGTGTTCAACTCCTGAGTGACACACTCACAAACGACTGGCTCGTCAGTTGTGTTCGAATGCTCGTGTGACTGGAGGCTGATGATTCAGTTTACAATCAATTATGAATTCAGTTAAAATTACATCACACTGTGGTCAGGCATTTTATATTAAAATGGAAATTAAACATTCCTAAATACTTATTATGGCAGATGACATAAAGACAATTGTCATTTAATTATAGCACACACAGTTTAATCAATAATGAAAGAGAATATACATTTGATAAAAAGCACTGAATTATTGTACACATAAATATCAGTTAAAACCATACATTGGATAAAAAAATTAATTTTTATAAGTATTTACTTCAAACTTAGCTAAAAGAAAAGAAATAAAAACACCTGTATTAAGGCTTACCATTATATAATATTATCTGAGTAAACTGACTTAAATTGTAAATTCAATCATTTGAGCATTTTAAATTTCTATTACATGAAATGTAGCAGATTACTGATAGCATAAATAAACTATTACATTATCTAGAATATAATACTTTTTACACTTTTTGCCATAAAATTAAGACATCTATTTTACTAAGTAAATAGTTTTCAACAGATAATATAACAAAATTTTCCATCACCTAGATGGCCTCTTTAAAGCACCAAACATTGCAAGATAGGGTGTTTAAATCTTAACAAATTTTAAAATCAAATTTCTGATAATAGACACGGATGTTACCATATAGTTAGCTCACTAATGTTATTATATCCCATTGGACAGGAAAGGGTGATGTGCTAGACTGCTCCAAATATCGATCGATTCGCCTACTTTGCCATCTTTGAGTGCATTGGGGATGCAAGCCTTCCAAGCACAGTTAAGATTGCCCCAAATTAGTGTGGTTTCATGAAAGGAAATGGGGTGATTGACGCTATTCATGCCACACATCTTTTGATGGAAAGACACCTTGAAAAGAGAAAATCATTGTTCATAGCATTTTTAGATCTTAAAAAGGTTTTCAATAAGGTACCTAGAGATCTAACCTGTTACTCACTGAGACGGTATGGGGAACCAGAGGTATAAATTCAATGGAAATAGCTACCACATCGTATTGTCACCAGTTAGGTTTGATGTGCTGTAGGAAGTTCTCACTCTTTTTTCCCATCCGGGAATCAGCTTTGACCCCACTGCTGTTTATCCTCTGTCCTGACACCGTTGCCAGAGAACTGCTCACTACACACTCCAGGATATTACTCTATTTTGATGATATCATGGTCACATGCAAGTCTCGACAAAAATTTGTGCAACAAATCCAACAATGGAAAACTTCCTTCAATAAATACAGCTTGCGCCTTAATATCTGGAAGACCGAGGACATGGAGTGTGGGGTTCCAAGTGATGGGTCAGTTAATATCGACAGCATTGAGCTCTGTAAGTCATCTGACTTCAAATACCTGAAACAGAACTCTATTTGGATGGTCAGAAACTCCCAGATGTCTTAAACAGTCAATGCATTTGCTGTGGCTCCAACCACTGAGAAAATGTGTCAAGGTCCTCTGGAATGGTACGGACATGTACTATACAGCAACAACACCTCATTGGCAAGAACAGCATTTGACTGGAAGGCCAAAGACCAGGAGTGACATCCAAGAAGCACAGACTGGATACCTTACGGGAGGATATGCATCTAGGCAATGTCTCACCTGAACATGCACAAGGGTAACAAAAATGGAAGAATCCAGAAAACCACACCTGCAAAGATGAATTAATTCTAAGCAGAAGAGAAATGGTTTTACCACAATTCACAAGGCTAGGGGACACCATAAACATTTGTC
Source organism: Vandiemenella viatica (assembly GCA_031002005.1). NCBI lineage: Eukaryota > Metazoa > Arthropoda > Insecta > Orthoptera > Morabidae > Vandiemenella > Vandiemenella viatica. The sequence continues at coordinate 189,915,283 of CM061914.1, read as the reverse complement.
TAAAATCTTCACAACTTTAAGGCTACTAACATATAGATTATTTTATGCTATTTGAGATTTCCAGATAATGTGTGCGTGTGTGATAACAATTTTTTCTAACATCTCATGGATTTCTTTTTATAAGACTGATAAGATTATCTGCAACTATACAATTATTTGACCATATAAATTTTTAGCCTAATAGTGTAGGTAGGTTACAAATTATAACCTTACCTGACCCCTTAAACAAATTTCCACAATTTTACAAGCATAAAACTCCTCACAAGTATATACACTATATGAATTTTACAGCTAGTTGACCACCTACAAACTTTTCCTCGACCATCACATATATGAAGCATCTTATTTACATACAATATTTTGTGTATTACATGTCAAAAGCTACAAAAAATTTGGCTTCTCACCACTATGAATACTTTTTTATATTATTAGTTAACTACAGTTCATTAGAATGTTTACAAGCATAAGGTTGCTAGTCGATATGGCTTCTTTTATATACTATGTAGTTATATGATGGTGTAAACAATTTTATACAAACCTAAGGATGCTCACCTGTATGATCTTTTAATGTATTTTGAACCTAGAAGAATCCTTAAACGACTTCACAAAGTTCACAAGTACAAAGACACTAATTAGCATGAACTATTTTATGTGCTTTGAGGTAACTATGTCGTGTAAATGATTTTCCACAATCTTTACAAGCATAAGGCCGCTCTCCTGTATGAATTCTTTTATGTATTTTAAGGTAACTATTGACAGAAAAACGTTTTCCACAAATTTCACAAGCATAAGGCCGCTCAGCTCTATGAATTCTTTTATGTCTTTCAAGGTTAGAATTAGCAGTAAAACATTTACCACAAACTTCACAAGCATAAGGCCGCTCACCTGTATGAATTCTTTTATGTGTTATCAGAGAACTTTTGTCAGAAAAATGTTTTACACAAACTTCACAAGTATAAGGCCGATCACCTGTATGAATTCTTTTATGTACTATAAGATGACTATTGTCAGAAAAACGTTTTCCACAAATTTCACAACCATAAGGCCGCTCACCTCTATGAATTCTTTTATGTTTTTCAAAGCTAGAATTAGCATAAAAACATTTACCACAAACTTCACAAGCATAAGGCCGCTCACGTGTATGAAATCTTATATGTACTATAAGATGACTATTGTCAGAAAAACGTTTTCCACAAACTTCACATGCATAAGGCCGGTCACCTGTATGAATTCTTTTATGTCTTGCAAGACTAGCTTTAACAGTAAAACATTTACTACAAACTTCACAAGCATACGGCCGCTCACCATGTATGAATTCTTTTATGTATTAAAAGGTTACTATTGTCAGAAAAATCTTTTCCACAAATTTCACAAGCATAAGGCCGCTCACCTGTATGAATTCTTTTATGTATAGTAAGGTAACCAGACTGAGTATATGTTTTTCCACAAACTTCACAAACATAAGGTCGCTCACCTGTATGTATCCTTCTATGAGCTACAAAGTGACTATACTCTATAAATGATTTTCCACAAACTTTACAAGTATAAGGGCGCTCAAATGTATGAGTTCTTTCATGTTTTATAAATTTATCAGAGCTGTTTAAATCTTTTACCACAAACTTCACAAGCATAAGACTGGTCTTCCTTATGGATTCTTTTATGAGTTATTAGGTTACCAGAATTCATAAAAGGCTCTCCACAAATTCCAGAAGCATAAGGCTGTTGTATATCATGAGTAGGAGTGACTTGATGATACCTAGAAACAAAGTAACACTGGTAAATTGAGCATAATACCATTCCTATAGTTAATAAACTAATGGTTATTATTCGAAAAACGCGGACCAGGTTTCTAATAATCTATATATAATATTAAAAGAACTTGCATTTATACAGTTACAGCCTCACAGTTACAAGATGTGAAGTATGTAAGTATTTTATAGTTTTGATGCATTTTGCTTTACTTTTCTATTCAATTATCAATAGATGATGTTGTAATTATATATATAATTAGTTGATTAGCAAGCTTGAGTAAACTGTAAAAAATAATTATATCAAAATTCTTACTCACATCTCATGCAAATAAATTTGCTGAACATTAAGTACTAATTATTCTTAAACAAAATTTTTATATCTCTCATCACACTCCTCAACACTTACCTATACACAAGTGCACATCATCTTATAAAAAACTATACTGAACTAATATATATTACAGCAACATTTTTATACCTACACTAGCATTGTACCTGGCATTGCCTGGTCTAATCAAGACTGATTTACCTATACACTATATTTTATATTTCTGATGTGAATCATGCATACCTAGTTATATTAATTTGGCACCAGTCATTTTCGGAAGTAAACTAAACATCGATATACCCAAACGATTCTCAGGATGGAGTGAATTGGATGCTGTGCCACAGAATGTCAGTTTACATTTTGTTCAGGCTGCATTTCAACCCAACCATTTCATCTGTTAAAGCTGCTGCTTGATAGTCAAAAATTCTACTATCTGTGCATTAATACATATCACATACATAAATCTGTATCTGGAATATATCTGTTTGTTCCAGCATCATGTAGAAAATACGGATTTTTCATTGGTTTTCACAATGTTTAAGCTTAGGGTACAACCTAAAATACGATGTGCACATGACATTTATTTTATGATGAATATTCTGGCATTAGTTAAACAAGCTGATTTATTTGGCAGGATTTAAAACTGTGGGTTTCTATAAAGAACACTGGAAATTAAAAGGGGTGGGGGTAAAGGGGGAAAGTGGTTGGGTTTTTTAAACCTAATGTAGACAGTATTTTTATGCTTGTTTTAATGTACAGGGTGATTATAATTAAGATTTGAGTTTCAAAACGATCTAAAAAACAAACCACTGATTAGAATGACGTCAAAATTGAACGGCATATTATTGAAGAAGGGGGAAAGAATATGAATGCAAGATGGCGATCCTCTGCACATTGAAAATCCAGTGAAGTAGTTGTTGAGGCAGCATTTTGGAAATGCTAGAATTATCAGTCGTCATTTCCCTACAGCCTGGCCGGCCCAATCACCTGATCTTAATCCGTGTGACTTCTGGCTGTGGGGTTATCTCAAAGATGTTTTCAGTACTCTGATTGCCAATAGCTGATTTGAACACACAGCATTGCACAGCACATTCTGAGCTTGACCCCGCTGACACTTCGGTTGGTTGTGGAACATGCTGTTTCCCGATTTAATCTTGTTGCACACAACAGTGGACAACATATTGAACATGTTTTGCGCCAGTCTTGCGAAACTTAAAAACTGATAGGATGGATGCTTTTTATGAGGTTTTTGGCCTCAGGGAAGTTAAAATCCAATTGGATGGATGCTTTTTTGGTTCATGTTCTTTTTCCCTTCTTCAATAATATGCCGTTCAATTTTTATGTCATTCTAATCAGTGGTTCGTTTTTAAGAGCGTTATGAAACTTAAAATTTAATTATAATCACCCTATAATTGTGTGAAAAATTCCTTCAAACTGTAGCTTTGTATAAAGAATATTGACAATAATTACAGGATGGAAAGGGGGAGAGAGATTTTGTTTTTGTAAAACTAATGTGGACAGGTATTATTCTCTTTGTTTTAAAGTATATATGCAAAGTTCCATCGAAATTGGATAAAAAAATGTGGGGTCACATAAGAAATAAGGGGTGTAAAAGGGGAAAGGCAGTGGTTTTTGTTAGTCAGAAAACTTCTCCATCAAAAAATACAAATATGTGCCAACTTTCATGGCGATCTTTCAAACGGTGTCGACTATAGCTTTGTGTAAAGAACATTGATAAAATTGTGAGGGGATGTAAAGAGGGAGAGGGGATGGGTTTTCCTCTATATTTTGAAGTATATATGTGTACAAGGTTCCAACGAAATCAGATAAAAAGTGGTATTGTATAAAAATTTAAGGGTTGTAAAAATGGGGGGGGGGTGGAATGGTTTTTGAAATTTATTGGTCATAAACCTTCTCTATAAAAGAGAAATGCATGTGTCAACTTTCATCATGATTGGTCAAACGGTGTCAATGTCTATTAATCTCGGATATACTAACATCCTCTTGTATATATAAGATTTAATGTTCAAATGACATAAACTCTATATACAAATTAGAATCACAATGTTAGGTTTAATATCATTATTCATAGTTTATATTACTTCCATTATGCAGTACAATAGTTTAGTTATTCAATAATTTTCAATTTGCACCTCTGTGAAGAAAAATTAAATCACTTTACTGAATATGTTGATAAAGCACACAGAGATCAAATTCATTTATTTTAGCAGCATCTCAGTTGGCAAGGTTATTTTTTTTTTTAAAAAAATAGTGCATTATGGTTGTGTAAATTGTCTTAATGTATCTGTAAATCATTAGGCAGCAAAACCAGAAACAGCCAGAGTAATTACTGAGTTATAACAGCTACTTATAAATGTATATATTAAGTTACTTAATAAACAAAAACACAAGGCACAGTACATTTTTTATAGAATATAATATACTCAAATGACACTATACATCGTATTGTTACAACTCTTACATTGTAAATAGCCTGTAATACAAATAAATATTAGGGTCACTTAAATTATTTTAGTAAATGAGATTATATTTTAAGTATGTTGTGCTGTAATTAAATATTATTAATTAATAAGTTTATTATCAGTGTTACATTGTAATATATCTCTTTTCATTAAAGTCTTTTATAGCGTAGAGAATTAATACAATGCTCTAAGGGTAACGTGCCCAATGAACACACTGTTTCTGCATGATATTTTAGTAACCCAGTTTTCCAACACCATCTTCTACACAAGTGCCAGACATGCCAACTGCCTTGTACCTTTCTAGCCTGCCAGGTGGCCAAGCTTTCAAAAACACAGCTTAACTGTCTAGAATAGATGAGCAACTTACCCAATCAGCTATACTTTGTATTAGAAACTGAAATGTTACCCCTCATATTACCTTCTATGCTGGTTTTTTCAACATGGACACTAACTGTTAGTTTCATTTCATTTATGCTGCCTTGATGACAGTGGCATATTATATTTATAATTACCAATTACAAATATTGATCTATTATAATTTTCTGGTTTTAACTATGTTCAGATCTTTAGAATCAATCTTTTACTGTCACTATATAACCACCAAAGCACATCTGAGAATGCAGAAAAAGTGATGCCAGGCATTGGCTAGATACTGCTTCACTATAGACACCTGGGGTTATTAACCATCAAATATGCTAATCACAGTTTATACAAACATATCATGCTATTATACTCAGCCACATTAATATTAAAGATCAGTAGTTATCAAGGGGAATTTCACAAGCTTTTTTGTATGTGGGTAGCATGAAGCCTGACTGTCTATTAATTTATGTGAAGTATTGCAGACTTTATTTTGATTTAAGGATCCACACATTTTGTAATGAAACTGTGTACTTTATCTACATTACTTTCAATAGTTGTCAAACTAATGGAATATAAAAAAAAAATCACTTTAGTACTCTGCTCAAATAAAACTCCACAGCATATGAGAACATCATTTCAAATAATCCCTAATCCCAGCAGCTGTTTTTATTCTAATGCCTTAAAACAATAGCCTCAAGTGAAATATAATTTCATAAGTATCTGAAAGAAGCCTTTATCACATTGGGTGTAATAAAAGAATTGTATAAAATCAACTCCGTAAATATCCACTCTATGTAGAAATTGATATACACAGTAATATCTGACCGAATCATAAACAAACAAAATGCCAATGGGGTCAGTAATATTCTAATTATAAATTGTAATAGGGATGTAAGGGTTATTAGCCTCTTCCTACCAAATGTCAATCTCTCCTTCACGTGGAGCACCCTGTTTGCACGGATGAGGCTCTGGTGACTGAAATATTCCTGGTATAAGCGGTCACCCACCGCTTGACAAAGGCTTCCTAATGAAGGGCCGAAGAGTGGGGAGAGGTTCAGGGCACCCTCTTTCCCTTGGAGTTTGGAACAGACTATAAAGGCAGATGAATGAGAAATAATCGATGGTATGGGGATACAGAAGGTAACAGAAAGCCAGTACATGATGTGACTAGTGGGAATAATTTTTAGATTGATGCAGAAGTACTTTCCAGAAAGAGTTCCCATCCATCTGGAAAGAAGAAAGCCCAGAGAAGGTGCATTGTGTGCAGTGATAAAGCAAAGTATTCCACTGGCAAACCCACAAGAAAGGACTTGTAGCAACCATGATGTAAGGCTTTGTATTGAACCATGTTTTTAGACTCTACCATACACTTGCACATTTTTTTTTTTTTTGCTGTTGTCAGTCTTTAGACTGGTTTGATGCAATCCTCCATCCCTTCCTATCCTGTGCTAACCTTTTCGTTTCTACATACCCCTTACAACCCACGTCCTCATATATCTGCTTCATATATTCTAATCTCTGTCTACCTCTACAGTTCTTACCTTCGACTGTTCCCTCCACTAACAAATTAACCAATCCAGCATGTCTCAAAATATGACCTAAAAGCCTGTCTCTTCTTCCTGTAAGCTTCTTCCATAAACTTCTTTTCTCACCCATTCATTTCCAAAACTCTGTTCATTTCTTACTTTGTCTGTCCACCTAATTTTCAGCATTCTTCTGTAGCACCACATTTCAAATGCTTCAAGTTTCTTTCTCTCCGGAATTCCTAAGGTCCATGTTTCACTACCATAAAGTGCTGTGCTCCACACATAGAGTTTTAAAAAGTTCTTTCGAATTCCTAGATCAATATTTGAAACTAAAAGGTTTCTCTTTTTCATGAAGGCTCTTTTTGCTAGTGCTACTCTGCTTTTAACATCATTCCTGCTTCGGCCATCGGTTGTAATTTTGCTTCCCAAGTAACAGAACTCACTCACTTCTCCCTATAGCAATCCGATCCTATTTTTATATTTAATTTGCTACTACTGGTACCATTTCTGCTACATTTCATCACTTTTGTCTTACTTTGATTTATATTCAGTACAAAATCTTCCTTCAGTATTTTGTTCATGCCATTCAATAACTTCTCAATATCCTCAGCCCTCTCTGCTAACAAGACAATGTCATCAGCAAATCGTAGCATACTGATTTTTTTCTCCCTGAAAACTTATGCCGCATGGATATTTTTCTTTGACTTTCTTCATTGCTTCTTCTACATACAAGTTGAATATTAACGGGGATAGACTATAACCTTGTCTCACACCCTTTTTAACCGATGCAAGTCTCTCGTGATTCTCTACTTTTATTACAGCCACTTGATTCTTATACAGTTTATAGAGTATTCTTCAATCTCGATACTTTAGACCTGACTTCTTTAAAATTTTGAACATCTTGTCCCACCTAACATTATCAAAAGCTTTTTCTAAATCAACAAATGCCATAAAAGTATATGTGTTTTTCTTGATCCGCCCTTCAAGTATTAATCTTAAAGACAGGAATTGCTTCCCTAGTACCACAATTTTTCCTAAACCCAAACTGATCTTCACCTGCTATCTCCTCTACTACCCTTTCCATCCTTCTGTATATTATTCTGGTCAGTAATTTTGAAGCATGTGATGTTAGACTAATGGTGCGATAATTCTCACATTTGTCGGCTTGTGCTTTCTTTGGAAGTGTGAAGATGATATTTTTATTAAAATCAGTTGGAATTTCTCCTGTTTCATAACTTTTTGATATCAACTTGAATAATCTTTCGATTTATCATCTTAAGCAAGGCACTTTAGAATAAATTTGTGTTATATATCTAATAATAAATGGCATAATGAAAGAAGTTAATCTATCTTACAATTTTTTGGTTTAATTTTTCCCTGTTAAACATGCCATATCATAAACCAACATAACCTGTGGAAAAGAAAGACAGCAAGTCTTAAAACTGACATAAGTATTGACTACTCTCAGACACATAAAATACAGTTGTATTTGTTTGTCTACCTTCCAAAAATTTTATTTTATGCTCAGATGAATGTACTGTAAAGTAGCAAAAATCGGCCAAAATATAAGAAAGCAATTGTGCCCATCGGACCAACACTGTAAATATTAAAGACCCTAAGGATATCCCAAAGATATGTAATTCTTTTAAATCACAAGTAGAATAATAGCTCCTTCCTGTGTAAAATATTCCAGAGGCAAAATAGTCCCCCAGTCTGATATCCAGGTGCAGACTGCTCAGGGAGGAGTCATCAGAATGGATAGAAACATTCTACAAGTCGGAGCGAGTAATGTTAGATGTCTGAATAGGGCAGATAGAATGACTTATGTTAGATATCATTGGGACTAGTGGGAAAAAGTGGAAAGATGCACAGGATTTCTGGTCTGGGAATACACAATAATCAATACAAAAGCTGTAGGTGGAGTTACTGGAGTAGAATTTGTAATGAATAAGAGAATAGGAAAACGGGTGAGATTAGTGACAGAATTTTTTGATCAGGATAGAAACTATGCCTGCTACAATCACGTTAGTACAAGTATACATGTCAATGTCACAGGAAGATAATGAAGAAACAGAGAAAACACACACCTAAATTGAAGAATTAATCCAAAATATGAAACAGGAGGAAAATCTAATAATCACTTGGTGACTGGAATGTGGCAGGTGGAGAAGGAAAAGAGGGTACCATAGCAGGAAAATGTTGGTCTAAGAAAAAGATATGAATGAGGAAGCAGGTTGTTAGAAATTTGTTCAAAATACAAACTCATCATGGAGAACACTATTTAAGAACCACGCATGAAAGATCTACATGTGGAAACATCCCGGAAATACAGGTATATATCACCTAGATTATATCATGGTCAAACAGACTCAGGAATCAAGTTCTATACTGGAAAGCATATCCATGACCAGACATAGACTAACCAGAATCTCATATGCTGAAGTTCAAGAGAATAATGAACTAATTCCAACACAACAGACTGGAAGTAAACAGACAGAAACTATCTAATAGGAGGGGAAAACTTGCAAAGATACTAGATGTGGGTCTAAAAAGTAACTCTAATAGAGTTCAACTGAGGATGAATGGAATGGGTTGAGGAGAGAAATAATCAAATCTGGTAAGGAAACATTAGGTTTAAAGAACAAGCCACCTGGAAAACTTGGAACACAGAAGAATCTTTCGAGTTGATGGATCAGAGAACAAGGAACAAAAAAGCCCAGGATAAAGCAGGGAGAAGGCAATACAGACAATTTAGAATTCATATAAACAGTAAATGCAACAAAGCAAAAGAAAAATAAAAAAATAGAAAAGGAAATGTTTATAAGTAAAATAGATGTGGCATATAGTAAGATAAACAGAATATTGGAGAAATAAAGAAAATAGGTATAAACATTAAATCTGCAGATGGGAAACTATTTAAGCAAAGAAGGTAGAACAAACCAAAGGAAGATATATAGAGAGAATCAGTATGATGGTGCTGATTTAAACAACTAGTGCACTGGAAAAAAGATGTTAATTTTGATGATTTAGGAAATCCTGTTCTACAGGACACAATTTGATCAAGCTTTGAAAGATTTGAAAAAAAAAGGCAGTTGGGATTGATGAGATTCCTGCAGATCTTCTGAAATCCCTAGGAGAAGAAGAAAGCGAAATATTATTAAAAGTTATATCAAAAAAATTATAAAACAGAAGAGACTGAAATTGATTTTAATAAAAGTACTACCTTCACACTATTGAAGAGAGCACAAGCTGATAAATGTGACAATTGCTGCACTATAAGTCTGACATTACAGACTTTAAAATTACTGATCAGAATAGTATATATATAAATATATATATAAAAGGAAGCGGTAGTAGAAGAAATAGTAGGTGAAGATCAGTTTGAGTTTACGAAAAACTGTGGTACAAGAGAAGTGATTCTGGCCTTAAGATTAATACTTGAAGGGCAAATATAGAAAAATAAAGATACTTTTATAGTAAGTGTTGATTTAGAAAAAGCTTTTGATAATGTAAGGCAGGACAAGATGATAAAAATTCTGAAGTCAAGTCTAAAATATGTAGAAAGAAGATACAGCTGATGTTTGAGACGACTCTAACAGCATGCACCGTGAAACAGGAGTTGAAATTATTCGAGTCATGGGTGATGGCATGGGCAGCAACTGGGTGCTGTGGGTTCTGTATGAACACCGTTTGTCAGTGGCCATTTATTTTTATGGAAAGTGGATTTGGGTCAAACCTATATATGAAAAGCAGGCAATGGTTGCATGTTAACTGGTACATTACATGGGTGGTTTTGCAGGTTGCGTGTATTTATATGTACCATAGCCACCAGCCATTGCTTCAATACTGAAACATAGTTTTGTTCTAATATACATTGATATCTATCAAAGAAGACTAAACCCTATAACTGTAAAGTATAAGCATTATCTAGAAACTAAAATAGGATGACTCAACCTTACCTTGTATGCAAAAATGAGGAAGAAGGATTTGCAGATCTGCTGGATTCCTGATGTAGATGAAGCCCAGGTCAAATTTTTAAATATTTGTCGGCAATGCATACAGACATATGATGGACAGGAAACAGCTTTGAGATGTGCAAATACATGTTTTGTCAGAGAACTCCAAGATAAAAACACCTGAGCACAAATAGCACACAGAACTTGCAATTCTCTTTCTTGCTTCAAAGTAATTTCACTGTTATGATAAGGTGTATGGGCACACAATGTTGACAGATCTAAGAAAACTAGACCACACTGTTCACAAGTATACTGTGGAGTATTCACGAGTGAGTCATGGCAGAAAACATGTCTTATTAGCAAATCCCTTGCATTGTAAACTTGCAGACACTTAGCACACATGAACTGCAGTGGCCTCAGTAGCAGGTGTGTTTTCTACCACACCAGTATCCTCTTGGTCACGACACTGAGCTAGGCTTTGCTTGAAATCTAATTGTTTCGCTGCAAAGAGAAAAAAAATTAGACCCTTCGCTAAGGATATGCACTAAAATTTATTACTTAAGCTATATACAGGCACATGATACATTAAAAACCAATTACGGTTCCATTTACCAGATACATGTTAAACAGCAACACTTTATACAAATATAACTAAGAAAAATGGAAATGGCTTTTAGCCTATATAAATGACAAAGGAAAGGGAAAATGACTCATCACTTACCAAAGATGAAGGTTGCGATCAGTGAAAAACATATATGGCAAACACAAATGTATACAATATTTCAGTTTTCACCTTATTCAGTTAATAGAAGCCGAGTGTTGGGGTTTGGGAGGTGTGCACATGCCGAAGTTTATCACATGACTAACGTATATTATTGATATGTCGGGAAAGACTGAGATGTTATACACGAATATATATATATATCGCAGTTGGTGATAAAATTATTAATATAACAAAAGTGTTTGGAATATTAAAACAATTGTATATAAATAAACTAGTTAAATGATAATACTAATAGTAATGAGTCAACCATATTGAAGTCATGACTTCTGGGCAATACAAAGGATATTATGGAAGCAACTTTTATTCCTAACAGGAAGAGGTGAAGATAAACCTCTAGCTCCTTAAATCTGGAGCTACTTGGCTAGGGATGGATGCCCTGAGAGAAAAACCATGGTCATCCAGGAAAAAGTTTTGAAATGGGCTGATTCCCTGCTTATTTTCTTTTCTTTCTTTTTTTTTTTAAAAAAAGAGAATATTGAAGAAACCAAGGAAAAACATGGGAATCAGATACTTCCATTGAGAAAGGCTGATAGGAAAAACATTAATGCACCAGGCAATAAAAGATTAAATGATTAGGTACAGAAACATCAATTACTTTAGGGACTATGCAATATAAATACTGGGAAAAATAGACTTAAAATAATTGAAAGAGGAAAAAATAATTACACATAGATTCATAAAAAAGTGTACAAGCTATATAATGTTTCAAGTGATATGATTCCACTAAATTCAATGAAATTTTCAAGCATTATATCATATAATTGACAATAGCTATTAAACTTAAACATTCCACCTTTACTGATTATAGCTTTATGCCTCTTAGAAGTTGAGGTGATTAGTGGTTGGGAATGGACTGGGAGCAAGGAACGGGAAGGAATTAGGCCATAGCCAATTTAAAGTAATCAACCCAAGCCTTCATCAGAGTTGATCTGGAGAAACCATGAAAAACCCAAATCTGAATGGCCGCACAGGGATTCGAGCCCGCGTCCTCCCACATACGAGTCCAGAGTGTTACCACTCACCCTCCATACTTGGTGCAATTCTGTCGTAGTTAACAAAGTAAATGTTTTCCCCCCTCTTGACCATGACCACAAGCATATATGATAAAAGTAAATTAATCAGTAACAAATGCATTTGCCGATTAAGTGGGTTAAATATTTTTAATGATACTATGAAATTGAATTACTTAGCTTTATTTGCACCCAGAAAAATATAAAACTTTAATGTTCCGATATCAGACACTCGCTATGCTAATATTGAGTTTTATCAGCAACAGGTAAATTATTCACGAAAGAAAAATGATGTATGTTAGGCAGAATAATATACATTAAATACTGTAGTAAGTCTTGATTAGATTTTAAAGTAACATAAATTTCTACAACAGAAGCTTACTGTTTAATTACAGTAGAACTCCAATTATCCGAACTCCGATTATCCGAATCGTTTTTTTAACTAAGACTGGAAATGTACTGCGAAAAGGCTTTCCCTCTTTTATAAAAACCAACCCAAAGTTCGGATGGCTGCAGCTTAGTTTACCGAGTAGTACGGCGAAATTTTCATCCCTGAAGTGGAAAAAGCACCAAAATCTCTTGGAAAAGAAAGCATTTTCAACATACATACAATAATTAATTAAAATAGACCATTTTTTCGGAAAATATCCGATTATCCGAATTTTTTATATCAATCCAAATTGATTCTGATAATTGGAGTTCTACTGTACAAGGAAATACTTTTACCTATCAGGAACACGTTCCATTTTAAATTCTCATTGTTCAGCATTTTCCAGCTTATTCTAAAAAAAAAAAAAAAAGAAAATAGAATATAATAAATACAATTGTAATATACATTAAACTAGAATATAATATAGAAAAAGTGAAATCAACAACATTAATGCAGGAAGTATAACACCAATATAAATATGAAAAGTTTTTAAAAAAAGTTAATGACCCTTATTGTTGGTAACATGAAACCAAATATAATACAAGCAAACAACAACAAATACTCAAGTCACAATACTTTGTAAACTGAAGTTTAGTTACTTTAGAATATTAACTAAACAGACTGGTCTAATAAAAGAAAAATAATTCCATAAACGACTACAGTAAAACTCTGAATGTCTGTTTCATATAGCTTTTTTATTTATAAAATCCTCTGCAAAATTATCATCTGCATATTAAGAATGAATTCTTTTTTACTACACAAGGTGATTTAGGAGGAAGGGGGAATAATGAAGGATGTGGTAGAATGAACAAAATTGAGTAAAAAACGTTCACCCATAACATGTGTCCAATTTGCATTAGTTTTGGAGATACAAGTGCTAGAATATTGGGAATAAAAGTAAAAACAGAGATGAATTACTTCGCTCACACTGTAAACACTACAACCCCCATAAAAGTACACCAAGACATACTCAGAAGAGCTACACGTACTGTTGCAAGAGATGCAAAGTGTATTGAAGTTGTTGGTGGGACTTTCAAACATTTAATTTAAACTTTTATGTGTGTTTTTGTATGAATAAAGAATTTTTATGTTGTCTTGATTACTTTCTGAGGTTTCTTTTAAGCATAACATTCCCACACCTCTATCACCAACAAATGTAAATTGGCTACATGTTTATATGAACCTTTTTACTCAATACTGTTCATACTACCACCTCCTTCAATATTTTTCTTTCCTCCTGGATCTCCCAGTATATAAAGAAATATCCTAGACAATATAGTTTAATATTTTGTCAGTGTCTCATATCTTGCCCACAGTGTGATTATTAGAACTAGGAGAGAATTGTCATCAAGCAATGAAGAAAATGGTAATCGCATTTATGAAGTGATTTTTGGGGAACCATGGAAAACCAAAATCTGGACCATATGGTCTAGAATTCACCAAAAATCACACTCAACAACATTACTGCTCACCCACCAGGTTCATGCAATCTGTTTGGAACTTATTTGATACTTTATATATGAAAGAATTGGGAGATGTACGTGTCTACCAAATACATGAAGGCTGATATGGATAATTGAAAACAAAGGCACATTACAACCATTGCAGGTTTTTCCTATTGTTATTTTTGTCTGTAGCATTATGGCCTGATGATACCATTGGGCAATGAAAGGATCGGTTACAATGAATGGGAACTCAGCCATTCAATTTTGAAGGAACAAGCACAAAATTCACCCAAAATATTTATAGAAACCATAGGAAAAAGAAAAGTGGATGGCATAACCAAGATCATACCAGGATTCAAATTACATTCTACCAAATGGCTGGCCCAAGTATTAACCTTCATACAGGCAAAGTAAGCTTCCTTATGGGGGAAGATCAGTTATGGTGATTGTAAAAAATCCAGTAAGGGAGCATGCACACTATGTGGCTCGGTCCAGAAGGGGGGGGGGGGAGGCAGGGGTTAGCTGGAAGGCTACAGTGGGCTATGTGGGAGGAGGGGGTTTCCGAGCCAGGCCACGTAGCTTTCCTTTCATAACATTTTTCACACAGTTAAAATGAGAACAGAACACACAACAGCATGTGAATACTTATTTCCACACAGTTAATTATCTATTTACAATAGTCTGACAAGAGA
>CM061914.1:189870525-189899515 GCA_031002005.1 Vandiemenella viatica | reverse complement strand
TGTAGCTCCAAAAACATCTTCATATGGTCCATCATACTTCCGTAGAGGGCATTCCCTGATAATATGCTCCACACTCTGGGAAGGAGCACCGCAGTCACATGCAGGAGAATCCTGAAGACCCCACTTATACAGCATGGCGTTGCATTTCGCATGGCGTGTTCTTAGACGATTTAGTTTGACCCACTGGTCTCTATTTAGATGGAATCCTGGAAGTCCAGTTGTGGGATCTTTAATATCTGAATGTTTTACAGATGTGGAGTTCCAGCTTTGTCACCATTTTTCCATGACATCAAAGTCAAATACATCTTGCCATACCGGATTTCTTGATTTAAGACGAGTGGGTGGTAAGTTATTTAGAACCTCGTGGATTGGGAGATCCTGTGGATGATCAGGATGGTGTAGTTTTATCCACTCACGTGCCGTTGCTTCTTGGCGTCTTATCTCTGGAGGTGGTATTTTGCTGATCAGGTGCAACCAGGGGACTGGGGTGGATTTTAGGGTGCCAGTTATTACTCTCATACACTCATTCAGGTGGACGTCGATTTTTCTAGTATGAGTACTACGTTGCCACACTGTAGCACAGTACTCAGCAACAGGGTAAACCATGGTGACAGAAATTGTTCGTAGTGTGTTCGCATCAGCTCCCCATGAAGTACCAGCTAGCTTCTTCATGATGTTGTTTCGTGTTTTCAGTTTCTGACTTGTGTTTTCGAGTTGTTTTTTGAATGTTAAGGAGCGGTCTAAGGTGATGCCAAGATACTTAGGATGGAAATTATGTTTCACCCTCTGGTGGCAGAAGTTCACTTTGAGCTGCTGATGTGCTATTCTATTGCTCAAGTGGAATGCGCATACTTCTGTTTTCATTGGGTTCGGACAAAGTCTCCACTTTCTATAATATGTGTTCAAGGTTTCTAAGTCGTTAGAGAGAATGCTCTCACCTTCCTCTAATGTAGCAGTTTAGACGGCGATAGCTAAGTCGTCAGCGTAGCAGAATTTATTGCCGGTTGTTTCTGGCATGTCACTGGTGTACAAGTTGAAGAGCAATGGAGCTAGTACTGACCCTTGAGGTAATCCATTTTTTATTGTAAATGACTTACTTGTCTTATGTCCGACGGTGACCTTAAAATATCTGTTGGTCAGCATTTTCCTCAGGAGTGATGTTAGTTTCCTGCAGGGTATATGTTTTTTAAGTTTAAGTAGCAGTCCATCCAGCCAAACTGTATCATATGCCGCTGTTAAATCGACAAAGGATACTGATGTTTTTAACTTCTTCTGAAATCCAGCCTCAATGTATGATGTCTGTGCTAATGCTTGCTCACAACAGCTCCGTTTTAGTCTGAAACCTTCCTGATATGTTGGTGTTATGATATTTATTATTCCTTGTATGCGGTTAAGGATGAGGCGTTCTAGAAGCTTATAGCAAACACTGAGCAGAGCAATAGGTCGATTGCTTTAAGCATCATCTGCTGGTTTGCCTGGTTTGAGGATCGTCAAGGTGTGAGCCATCTTATATTCTGGGGAGACTATCCCAGTGTCCAGGATATCACTGAAGAAGTTCTTGAGCCAAGTTCTTCCCTGCTTGCCGAGATATCTTATGAATTCTGGGAAAATGCCATCTAACCCTGCAGCCTTCCTAATTTTTAGCATTTTTATTGCTTTCTCAACTTCTTCATGACTAAATGGATTAGAAAGGATAGGATTATTTCTAAGGTTGTTATCCATTTCAATCATCTCTTTCTCCATCTGTTTCTTCATGGCAGGATCTATTGGGACTTTGTCAGCTCTTGTTTTTATGTGCAATGCCATTTCAGCTGGTGTAATTCCTGGCTCCTCTTTGCACATGTTTGAGGCTGCACCCAGTTTTCTAAGGAGAGTCCATGCATTTCTACTGGAGTGAGTAAAGCTCATTTGAGAAGTTAGCACTTTCCATTTCCTCCCTTCATTCAGTTTTTCTAATATTCTTTTTCCTGTTTCAGGGTCACCAGTTTTTTGAAAATTTTCATATAAAGTTTGCGTAGATTTGTCCCAGCATGGAATGTATTGTTTCCTGTACCCTCGAGGGATGTTTCGTTTAGCTGCAGCAATAACAATACCTACAAATCTCTTGTAGTTTTTCACTTTTGGGGGTATCCATCGCAGGTTATTATCAACCTCGGAGCTATAATTGTCCCAGTTTGCCCTCTTTAAATTCCATCTTGGTTTATGAATTGATCTGATAACAGGTATTGTGATACCAACACTGATTAGTGTGGGCCTGTGTTGGCTTCTGGGAAAATGCTGAAGGACTTTCCTTGTGTGGTCTAAAGGTTTTCTTTCATCTGTGGAAACAAAGACCAGATCAGGATTGGTGTCAGATTGCCATCTAGCAGAGTGGAATGTTTTCTTTTCTTTAGCATCATAGCTGAGATACAGGTCTTGACTTTCGCACCACACAGTGAGTTTCTCACCGGTTTCATCAGAATTTGGGTAACCCCAGGATGTATGTCGGCTGTTAAAGTCTGCTACATATATGCAAGGTTTTGGTAGTGAGGGCAGTGGTGGAGTTGGCCAGTTGGAAAGAGGTGGTTTGTAAACTGATGCAACAGTTAAATTGTTGAGTTTGGCAGTAATTATTTCCACTTCATTGACTTTTTGACACCTCACTTCCGAGATGTTGCAAATGTTACTTTTGGCATACATGGCTGATCCGTGTATAGGAGAGGGAATTCTCGATATCATTCTGTATCCTGCAATCTTGCCCCTGTTTTCCAAATCTTTTTCAGTCATGTGGGTCTCTTGAACAGCTAAGATGTCGATTTTGAGGTCAGTAGCTAGTTTGCTAAGGTATTCACATTTAGCAATTCTTAATCCTTCTGCATTTATTTGAAGAATCTGAGCGCTGTGTCCAAACGTTCTGGTCAGTTGGCTCTGACAAGTGCCGTTGTTCAATTTCATCTTCAGATTTTTCATCTTCTGATGTTGCTTTGTGTGACCGTGAGAGATACGGGATCTAGTTCGGTCGCCTATTGTGTAGATTATCAGCCGTCCTGCATCAGCAGTCCGTTGTCCAGGGTACACCACGAGGAGGTTATCTGTATGTTCGAAACAGAAAGTACGTTGAGAAACCAATGCAGAATATGTAATGTACCACTGTGTGTTATACCATTTTTCAAGGCTTATCACACAAAAAGAATAATTAACCATGTGTAACTGCAGAGTAATAATTATATTACATTTATACGTGACTAAAACTAAACAAAATATAAAAACATATTTTTAACTTGCCAGTGGCGGTCCATAGCCGGGTCAAAAAGGTTGGAAAATATGTGCAGATTTTGTGAAAGGTATTCGGAAAGGTATTCTTTCCAGATAAATTACTACGCTCACAAACAAAAAACATTTCAGTTGCTGTAATATCTATTTAGTATATGAAGTACCTGCATGTTTGCTTACGCAGACATTCACTTTTAGAGGAGTTTTAAACTGAAAAACTTTAGATGTTATATTAACAGCATTTATTTTGTATCTGGGGTTTCAAATCGCCGAGCGACAGCAGAAGAACGCCACACACAACGCTCCAGAGGTATTCAGTACACAGCGGTGCGGTCGAATGCAGCATTCCAGCGCAGGTAAACAGCTTAGGCGTAAACAAAGGAGCACTCATCGAGATCTCGGCCGGGCGAACCGTAGCAGTTAAAGGGTTAACGGTCTGGGGAACGAGATACGGTGAAAGAAGGGCCATGTTTTTAGTATTGGAGCGAATATAATTAGGTAGACGTTAAACTGAAAAATCATATTAACTTCCTTAAATACGTATGTATTATCGAAAGTAATGATATAATTAATGCATTTTTCGTTGTTTGAAGTTGTATGGCGAGTAATGTACATCAGGTTCATACTTTGTAACTTTTAACATAATGCAAGCTGAAATGGAGTGATCTGCAAGTTGTTTCTATTCCAGTCCTTAATGTCATTCATTTTCAAAATAATGATTCGCAGCCAGAGCTTGAGGAAAGGTTCTGCTTACAGAGACTGATAATCCTACTGTTTGGACTATTTCCAACCCTTCTCGTTGTTTTAGGCCGTTTTGATCTCGACTGGAGATCACTGTCACATTTCAATTTCTTCAGTTTCCAACCAAGTTCGCTCAATTAGGTTTAGTCCCATAAGGAGAGTTTCCGAGAACCCTTTGAAATATTCGAGGAAATTAATTTTATTCCTCTTGCTCTTGCCAATTATTTATAGCGACGTCAAGTTCAGGCGTGATTTGTTGTTCGGTTGGTATCCCTGCCAGGGCCGTCGCTCCTGGTTTAAGCCGTGGCGATCCAATGTGTGATTCAGCTAATCTGAATTTTTATAAGCCTTTTTATCTGGATTGTCTAGCGACAAGTGCTTGAAAATCATTTATAAATCCAGGCGTATTTGTTACTCCTAACTTTCATCCTCAGGCGTAAAATGAAAATTTTCAGACGTAATTATATTATAATTATGAAAATACAGTTTTTGCAGCTTACAACCTACTCAATTTAAAATTGTAAATAGGTTTAGGAAAAATAATATGGTACGCCAGTATATTATACACCAAAATAGTAAAATATGTTGAATTTTACATACTGATCTTCATCTTCAGAAGAAACTTGTTTGATTCCTACATATTTTCAATTTTATCCAGAGGATTATTTATTTTTAAATACAAATAAATCAACAGGTAAACTAAAAATTGTAAAATATATTCCTTGATGTACAAATTCTAAGAATAATTTTATTTCATAGTTTTGCAGCACAATTTATCAGCAACATTGCTAAAACAAAAACATTCAGTTTATTTAATATATCATAGCTACTTGTCTTACGCAACTTGTATGAAGTCAGTAATTTTACCAGACCTCTTAACTTCCTGCTTTAAACGAATAACGCACGCACTAAATTGTTTTTTACTTAGCGGTACTTCTCCTTCACTGTTGCCACATCTTCTGAACTTCAGAAAGGTATCACAGATAGGGATTGCAATCCAGCAAAGCGGGATCCCGCAATCCCGCATCATTAGACAGTCTAGCGGATCCCGCAAAAAATTAAGCGGATCCGCAATCCACAAAATCCGTCAGAAACGCATGTCAGTCTGCGTGACTTACTGCCCCACTCGGTCTCAATCGGATGTTTTGCACTGTTTGCCTGTACCAGAGCAGTTGACATTTGACTCGTGTGAATAATCGTTTGTTTTTGTCAACCTTCGTCATTCGTAAGTAAATAGATAAACTTTTACATATTCATTTTCGAGTACACATTTCTGTAATTTGAGTTATGTTGCATATTTAGTACGATTTTCTAACTATATAATGATTATTAACCACGAAAAAGAATAGGGTAGCCCAAGGAATTGTGATGGCAGGGGAACAACTAAAGAAGGTAAACAGGTTCAAGTAGTATTTGGGGAGTGAATTAGAGGTATGTGGAGGAAATGATGGCGAGATAAGTGAAAGAGGAAGACAAGCAGAGGCGTTCCTAAGGAGCATTAGAAGCCTGATATGGAATAAAGAGGTGCCACAGAGAAGCAAGAGAGTAATCTATCAGATGTACTATGTGCCTATCTTAACTTATGCTTCTGAAACGTGGACAATTAAGAAGCAGGACATCAGCAGAGTACAAGCAAGTGAAATGGAAGTTTTTAAGAGGTAGAATGGGAGTCACTAAAATAGACAGAATAAGGAATGAAGTGATTAGACGCACCATAAAAGAGGAACCCCCACAGGAAAGGGTAGAGAGGACCAGACTGAGATGGTATGTACATGTCAAGAGAATGGAGGCTCCGAGAATCCCGAGAAAAATCTATGAAATTACGATGCATGGTAAACGACCCAGAGGAAGACCAAGAGATGGATGGCTGAAAGAAGTGGAGGAGGGTGTACGGAAGAGAGGAGAGGACTGGCACAAAGTGGTGACAGAGAGGTGATGGGATGAAAGAAGCTAATGGAGAGACTTGTGCATGAAGCAGACCCGGCCAGAGGCTGGAAACTAATGAGGATGATAATTATTTTTTATGTGTCGCAAACGTTATCTGAACAGTTACAGCTTTTTATTTACGGTTTTATTATTCCCATTTTCTGGTTTTGCAGATAAAGTTATTGTGACAATTTCCTTATTTGCTGCTCAAAACTTGATTATTCGTTGATTTGAAACTAATGTTATCGTAATTTTAACGATCGTATACCTATTTATTTAGCAGCTATCAGAAGGCAATTGTATATACTTTGACTTATTGTTGTTTTGGCTGCTGCCTCAATGCGTTTCTTCCATGATGTCCAGTGGAACTGCCTAATAAAATTACGGTTCTAGTATGTAGTAATAATTAAATATAATGAAATGTTAATAGTTTTTGTAGGGAGCTACAGTTTGATTTAATAGCAGATAACCTATTTCTGGTAGAGCTTACTTTGTAAACAAATTGCAGTGTTTAATTCTTTAATTTAATTAGAACAGAGCACATGCTACAGCAACAAATTTTCCACACACCCATTCACGTTTTTCCCCTTCCTGTTTTTTTTTTTTTTTTAATTTTAAATTCTTTGAGTGCAATTTCATCATCTGCCTACTTTTTCCTTTTATGAATATACCTTGCAATAATTTGCAAATTTAGATAAATTATTCACAACATCTCTTGGTAAATATATGATGTGGCACACCTGCGAGATTACAACGCAGTCGTGTTCAACTCCTGAGTGACACACTCACAAACGACTGGCTCGTCAGTTGTGTTCGAATGCTCGTGTGACTGGAGGCTGATGATTCAGTTTACAATCAGTTATGAATTCAGTTAAAATTACATCACACTGTGGTCAGGCATTTTATATTAAAATGGAAACTAAACATTCCTAAATACTTATTATGGCAGATGACATAAAGACAATTGTCATTTAATTATAGCACACACAGTTTAATCAATAATGAAAGAGAATATACATTTGATAAAAAGCACTGAATTATTGTACACATAAATATCAGTTAAAACCATACATTGGATAAAAAAATTAATTTTTATAAGTATTTACTTCAAACTTAGCTAAAAGAAAAGAAATAAAAACACCTGTATTAAGGCTTACCATTATATAATATTATCTGAGTAAACTGACTTAAATTGTAAATTCAATTATTTGAGCATTTTAAATTTCTATTACATGAAATGTAGCAGATTACTGATAGCATAAATAAACTATTACATTATCTAGAATATAATACTTTTTACACTTTTTTGCCATAAAATTAAGACATCTATTTTACTAAGTAAATAGTTTTCAACAGATAATATAACAAAATTTTCCATCACATAGATGGCCTCTTTAAAGCACCAAACATTGCAAGATAGGGTGTTTAAATCTTAACAAATTTTAAAATCAAATTTCTGATAATAGACATGGATGTTACCATATAGTTAGCTCACTAATGTTATTATATCCCATTGGACAGGAAAGGGTAATGTGCTAGACTGCTCCAAATATCGATCGATTCGCCTACTTTGCCATCTTTGAGTGCATTGGGGATGCAAGCCTTCCAAGCACAGTTAAGATTGCCCCAAATTAGTGTGGTTTCATGAAAGGAAATGGGGTGATTGACGCTATTCATGCCACACATCTTTTGATGGAAAGACACCTTGAAAAGAGAAAATCATTGTTTATAGCATTTTTAGATCTTAAAAAGGTTTTCAATAAGGTACCTAGAGATCTAACGTGTTACTCACTGAGACGGTATGGGGAACCAGAGGTATAAATTCAATGGAAATAGGTACCACATCATATTGTCACCAGTTAGGTTTGATGTGCTGTAGGAAGTTCTCACTCTTTTTTCCCATCCGGGAATCAGCTTTGACCCCACTGCTGTTTATCCTCTGTCCTGACACCGTTGCCAGAGAACTGCTCACTACACACTCCAGGATATTACTCTATTTTGATGATATCATGGTCACATGCAAGTCTCGACAAAAATTTGTGCAACAAATACAACAATGGAAAACTTCCTTCAATAAATACAGCTTGCGCCTTAATATCTGGAAGACCGAGGACATGGAGTGTGGGGTTTCAAGTGATGGGTCAGTTAATATCGACAGCATTGAGCTCTGTAAGTCATCCGACTTCAAATACCTGAAACAGAACTCTATTTGGATGGTCAGAAATTCCCAGATGTCTTAAACACTCAGAGCATTTGCTGTGGCTCCAACCACTGAGAAAATGTGTCAAGGTCCTCTGGAATGGTACGGACATGTACTATACAGCAACAAC
This sequence comes from Vandiemenella viatica, assembly GCA_031002005.1. Classification (NCBI taxonomy): domain Eukaryota; kingdom Metazoa; phylum Arthropoda; class Insecta; order Orthoptera; family Morabidae; genus Vandiemenella; species Vandiemenella viatica. The sequence continues at coordinate 189,891,266 of CM061914.1, read as the reverse complement.
ACCTCATTGGCAAGAACAGCATTTGACTGGAAGGCCAAAGACCAGGAGTGACATCCATGAAGCACAGACTGGATACCTTACGGGAGGATATGCATCTAGGCAATGTCTCACCTGAACATGCACAAGGGTAACAAAAATGGAAGAATCCAGAAAACCACACCAGCAAAGATGAATTAATTGTAAGCAGAAGAGAAATGGTTTTACCACAATTCACAAGGCTAGGGGACACCATAAACATTTGTCTAAAATCTTCACAACTTTAAGGCTACTAACATATAGATTATTTTATGCTATTTGAGATTTCCAGATAATGTGTGCATGTGTGATAACAATTTTTTTCTAACATCTCATGGATTTCTTTTTATAAGACTGATAAGATTATCTGCAACTATACAATTATTTGACCATATAAATTTTTAGCCTAATAGTGTAGGTAGGTTACAAATTATAACCTTACCTGACCCCTTAAACAAATTTCCACAATTTTATAAGCATAAAACTCCTCACAAGTATATACACTATATGAATTTTACAGCTAGTTGACCACCTACAAACTTTTCCTCGACCATCACATATATGAAGCATCTTATTTACATACAATATTTTGTGTATTACATGTCAAAAGCTACAAAGAAATTTGGCTTCTCACCACTATGAAAACTTTTTTATATTATTAGTTAACTACAGTTCATTAGAATGTTTACAAGCATAAGGTTCCTAGTCGATATGGCTTCTTTTATATACCATGTAGTTATATGATGGTGTAAACAATTTTATACAAACCTAAGGATGCTCACCTGTATGATCTTTTAATGTATTTTGAACCTAGAAGAATCCTTAAACGACTTCACAAAGTTCACAAGTACAAAGACACTAATTAGAATGAACTATTTTATGTGCTTTGAGGTAACCATGTCGTGTAAATGATTTTCCACAATCTTTACAAGCATAAGGCCGCTCTCCTGTATGAATTCTTTTATGTATTTTAAGGTAACTATTGACAGAAAAACGTTTTCCACAAATTTCACAAGCATAAGGCCGCTCAGCTCTATGAATTCTTTTATGTCTTTCAAGGGTAGAATTAGCAGTAAAACATTTACCACAAACTTCACAAGCATAAGGCCGCTCACCTGTATGAATTCTTTTATGTGTTATCAGAGAACTATTGTCAGAAAAATGTTTTACACAAACTTCACAAGTATAAGGCCGATCACCTGTATGAATTCTTTTATGTACTATAAGATGACTATTGTCAGAAAAACGTTTTCCACAAATTTCACAAGCATAAGGCCGCTCACCTCTATGAATTCTTTTATGTTTTTCAAAGCTAGAATTAGCATTAAAACATTTACCACAAACTTCACAAGCATAAGGCCGGACACCTGTATGAATTCTTTTATGTCTTGCAAGACTAGCTTTAACAATAAAACATTTACTACAAACTTCACAAGCATACGGCCGCTCACCAGTATGAATTCTTTTATGTATTAAAAGGTTACCATTGTCAGAAAAATCTTTTCCACAAATTTCACACGCATAAGGCCGCTCACCTGTATGAATTCTTTTATGTATAGTAAGGTAACCAGACTGAGTATATGTTTTTCCACAAACTTCACAAACATAAGGTCGCTCACCTGTATGTATCCTTCTATGAGCTACAAAGTGACTATACTCTATAAATGATTTTCCACAAACTTTACAAGTATAAGGGCGCTCAAAGGTATGAGTTCTTTCATGTTTTATAAATTTATCAGAGTGTTTAAATCTTTTACCACAAACTTCCCAAGCATAAGACTGGTCTTCCTTATGGATTCTTTTATGAGTTATTAGGTTACCAGAATTCATAAAAGGCTCTCCACAAATTCCAGAAGCATAAGGCTGTTGTATATCATGAGTAGGAGTGACTTGATGATACCTAGAAACAAAGTAACACTGGTAAATTGAGCATAATACCATTCCTATAGTTAATAAACTAATGGTTATTATTCGAAAAACGCGGACCAGGTTTCTAATAATCTATATATAATATTAAAAGAACTTGCATTTATACAGTTACAGCCTCACAGTTACAAGATGTGAAGTATGTAAGTATTTTATAGTTTTGATGCATTTTGCTTTACTTTTCTATTCAATTATCAATAGATGATGTTGTAATTATATATATAATTAGTTGATTAGCAAGCTTGAGTAAATTGTAAAAAATAATTATATCAAAATTCTTACTCACATCTCATGCAATAAATTTGCTGAACATTAAGTACTAATTATTCTTAATCAAAATTTTTATATCTCTCATCACACTCCTCAACACTTACGTATACACAAGTGCACATCATCTTATAAAAAACTATACTGAACTAATATATATTACCAGCAACATTTTTATACCTACACTAGCATTGTGCCTGGCATTGCCTGGTCTAATCAAGACTGATTTACCTATACACTATTTTTATATTTCTGATGTGAATCATGCATACCTAGTTATATTAATTTGGCACCAGTCATTTTCGGAAGTAAACTAAACATCGATATACCCAAACGATTCTCAGGATGGAGTGAATTGGATGCTGTGCCACAGAATGTCAGTTTACATTTTGTTCAAGGCTGCATTTCAACCCAACCATTTCATCTGTTAAAGCTGCTGCTTGATAGTAAAAAATTCTACTATCTGTGCATTAATACATATCACATACATAAATCTGTATCTGGAATATATCTGTTTGTTCCAGCATCATGTAGAAAATACGGATTTTTCATTGGTTTTCACAATGTTTAAGCTTAGGGTACAACCTAAAATACGATGTGCACATGACATTTATTTTATGATGAATATTCTAGCATTAGTTAAACAAGCTGATTTATTTGGCAGGATTTAAAACTGTGGGTTTCTATAAAGAACACTGGAAATTAAAAGGGGTGGGGGTAAAGGGGGAAAGTGGTTGGGTTTTTTAAACCTAATGTAGACAGTATTTTTATGCTTGTTTTAATGTACAGGGTGATTATACGAGGCGTATTCCAAAAGTAAGGTCCGGGGTACAAGATGTCACAGATGATAGGCCTGAATGACGTTTCCCACCTGCAGCGCCATCTACCAACTCCTGGTAAATATGCAGTATTGTTGGCGTGCCGCAGTAGCCGTATATCTATTGTTGAGAGCAGTTCGAAATGGCCGCGACAATCGTAGCTCCCGCCAGTTGTGAAGTGCGCGGTGTGATTTGATTTTTGTTGGCAAAAGGATCGTCAGCTGCGGACATCCATCGCGAATTGTGTGTAGTGTATGGACCAAACATAATGAGTGAGAAACAAGTTCGACACTGGTGTCGAGAATTTCAAAGTGGTCGCACAGATGTGCACGATCAACAGCGGAGTGGCAGGCCCAGTATTCGGACCGACGACATCGTCGAGCAAGTTAACCAAAAACTGCGAAGTGATCGGCGTTTGACGATTAGTGGTCTGGCTATGGAATTCCCAAATGTTGCTAGAACCTCAATTTACAGGATTGTCACTGAAGAGCTTGGATATCGGAAGCTTTGTGCGCGGTGGGTGCCAAAACTGCTCACCGCACAGCACAAAGAGCAACGAATGCATAGCGCACGACAATTTTTGAAGCGCTATAGACAAGATGGAGACAGTTTGTTTTCCCAAATTGTTACGGGAGACGAGACGTGGATAGCGTACACCAACGCAGAATCAAAACAACAATCAATGCAGTGGCGCCATTCCGGTTCACCCAAACCAAAAAAGTGTAAGCAATCGCCGTACACGAATCGCAAAATGATGGCTTCCGTGTTTTGGGACGAAAAGGGCGTCCTTTTGATCGAATTCATGGACCGTGGGACAACCATTACAGCTGACGTGTACTGTGCAACGCTCACCAAACTGAGACGTGCCATCCAAAATCGACGCCGCGGGAAACTGTCGTCTGGCATCATCCTCCTGCACGACAACGCACGCCCGCATACCGCTTCCAAAACCAAAGAGAAGATTCAAGAGTTTCGTTGGGAAATCCTAGACCACCCTGCTTACAGTCCAGATCTTGCACCAAGTGACTATTTTCTCTTCCTGCATTTGAAACGGTGGCTTGGTGGACAACGATTTCAAACCGATGAAGACCTCAAGACGAGCGTTACCAATTGGTTCACGTCCCAGGCGGCAGACTTTTATGCCGAGGGGTTAAAGAAACTGGTACAGCGTTACAGAAAGTGTATACATATGAACGGCGATTATGTGGAAAAGTGAACTAGATATGTAGTTACATACTGACGTTAATAAAAACCTTGTGTCCTGAACGATGTTTTTATTATGATCAAACGGACCTTACTTTTGGAATACGCCTCGTAATTAAGATTTGAGTTTCAAAACGATCTAAAAAACAAACCACTGATTAGAATGACGTCAAAATTGAACGGCATATTATTGAAGAAGGGGGAAAGAATATGAATGCAAGATGGCGATCCTCTGCACATTGAAAATGCAGTGAAGTAGTTGTTGAGGCAGCATTTTGGAAATGCTAGAATTATCAGTCGTCATTTCCCTACAGCCTGGCCGTCCCAATCACCTGATCTTAATCCGTGTGACTTCTGGCTGTGGGGTTATCTCAAAGATGTTTTCAGTAATCTGATTGCCAATAGCTGATTTGAACACACACATTGCACAGCACATTCTGAGCTTGACCCCGGTGACACTTCGGTTGGTTGTGGAACATGCTGTTTCCCGATTTAATCTTGTTGCACACAACAGTGGACAACATATTGAACATGTTTTGCGCCAGTCTTGCGAAACTTAAAAACTGATAGGATGGATGCTTTTTTGAGGTTTTTGGCCTCAGGGAAGTTAAAATCCAATTGGATGGATGCTTTTTTGGTTCATGTTCTTTTTCCCTTCTTCAATAATATGCCGTTCAATTTTTATGTCATTCTAATCAGTTGTTCGTTTTTAAGAGCGTTATGAAACTTAAATTTTAATTATAATCACCCTATAATTGTGTGAAAAATTCCTTCAAACTGTAGCTTTGTATAAAGAATATTGACAATAATTACAGGATGGAAAGGGGGAGAGAGATTTTGTTTTTGTAAAACTAATTTGGACAGGTATTATTCTCTTTGTTTTAAAGTATATATGCAAAGTTCCATCGAAATTGGATAAAAAAATGTGGGGTCACATAAGAAATAAGGGTGTAAAAGGGGAAAGGCAGTGGTTTTTGTTAGTCAGAAAACTTCTCCATCAAAAAATACAAATATGTGCCAACTTTCATGGCGATCTTTCAAACGGTGTCGACTATAGCTTTGTGTAAAGAACATTGATAAAATTTTGAGGGGGTGTAAAGAGGGTGAGGGGATGGGTTTTCCTGTATATTTTGAAGTATATATGTGTACAAGGTTCCAACGAAATCAGATAAAAAGTGGTATTGTATAAAAATTTAAGGGTTTTAAAAATGGGGGGGGGGTGGAATGTTTTTGAAATTTATTGGTCATAAACCTTCTCTATAAAAGAGAAATGCATGTGTCAACTTTCATCATGATTGGTCAAACGGTGTCAATGTCTATTAATCACGGATATACTAACATCCTCTTGTATATATAAGATTTAATGTTCAAATGACATAAACTCTATATAAAAATTAGAATCACAATGTTAGGTTTAGTATCATTATTCATAGTTTATATTACTTCCATTATGCAGTACAATAGTTTAGTTATTCAATAATTTTCAATTTGCACCTCTGTGAAGAAAAATTAAATCACTTTACTGAATATGTTGATAAAGCACACAGAGATCAAATTAAAATTCATTTATTTAGCAGCATCTCAGTTGGCAAGGTTTTTTTTTTTTTTTTTTTTTTTTTTTTTTTTTTAATAGTGCATTATGGTTGTGTAAATTGTCTTAATGTATCTGTAAATCATTAGGCAGCAAAACCAGAAACAGCCAGAGTAATTACTGAGTTATAACAGCTACTTATAAATATATACATATTATGTTACTTAATAAACAAAAACACAAGGCACAGTACATTTTTTTATAGAATATAATATACTCAAATGACACTATACATTGTATTGTTACAACTCTTACATTGTAAATAGCCTGTAATACAAATGAATATAAGGGTCACTTAAATTATTTTAGTAAATGAGATTATATTTTGAGTATGTTGAGCTGTAATTAAATATTATTAATTAATAAGTTTATTATCAGTGTTACATTGTAATATATCTCTTTTCATTAAAGTCTTTTATAGCGTAGAGAATTAATACAATGCTCTAAGGGTAACGTGCCCAATGAACACACTGTTTCTGCATGATATTTTAGTAACCCAGTTTTCCAACACCATCTTCTACACAAGTGCCAGACATGCCAACTGCCTTGTACCTTTCTAGCCTGCCAGGTGGCCAAGCTTTCAAAAACACAGCTTAACTGTCTAGAATAGATGAGAAACTTACCCAATCAGCTATACTTTGTATTAGAAACTGAAATGTTACCCCTCATATTACCTTCTATGCTGGTTTTTCAACATGGACACTAACTGTTAGTTTCATTTCATTTATGCTGCCCTGATGACAGTGGCATATTATATTTATAATTACCTGATCTATTATAATTTTCTGGTTTTAACTATATTCAGACCTTTAGAATCAATATTTTACTGTCACTATATAACCACCAAAGCACATCTGAGAATGCAGAAAAAGTGATGTCAGGCATTGGCTAGATACTGCTTCACTATAGACACCTGGGGTTATTAACCATCAAATATGCTAATCACAGTTTATACAAACATATCATGCTATTATACTCAGCCACATTAATATTAAAGATCAGTAGTTATCAAGGGGAATTTCACAAGCTTTTTTGTATGTGGGTAGCATGAAACCTGACTGTCTATTAATTTATGTGTAGTATTGCAGACTTTATTTTGATTTAAGGATCCACACATTTTGTAATGAAACTGTGTACTTTATCTACATTACTTTCAATAGTTGTCAAACTAAAGGAATTTAAAAAAATCCCTTTAGTACTCTGCTCAAATAAAACTCCACAGCATATGAGAACATCATTTCAAATAATCCCTAATCCCAGCAGCTGTTTTTATTCTAATGCCTTAAAACAATAGCCTCAAGTGAATATAATTTCATAAGTATCTGAAAGAAGCCTTTATCACATTGGGTGTTAATAAAAGAATTGTATAAAATCAACTCCGTAAATATCCACTCTATGTAGAAATTGATATACACAGTAATATCTGACCGAATCATAAACAAACAAAAATGAAAACAAAATGCCAATGGGGTCAGTAATATTCTAATTATAAATTGTAATAGGGATGTAAGGGTTATTAGCCTCTTCCTACCAAATGTCAATCTCTCCTTCACGTGGAGCAGCCCTGTTTGCACGGATGAGGCTCTGGTGACTGAAATATTCCTGGTATAAGCGGTCACCCACCGCTTGACAAAGGCTTCCTAATGAAGGGCCGAAGAGTGGGGAGAGGTTCAGGGCACCCTCTTTCCCTTGGAGTTTGGAACAGACTATAAAGGCAGATGAATGAGAAATAATCGATGGTATGGGGATACAGAAGGTAACAGAAAGCCAGTACATGATGTGACTAGTGGGAATAATTTTTTTTAGATTGATGCAGAAGTACTTTCCAGAAAGAGTTCCCATTCCATCTGGAAAGAAGAAAGCCCAGAGAAGGTGCATTGTGTGCAGTGATAAAGCAAAGTATTCCACTGGCAAACCCACAAGAAAGGACTTGTAGCAACCATGATGTAAGGCTTTGTATTGAACCATGTTTTTAGACTCTACCATACACTTGCACATTTTTTTTTTGCTGTTGTCAGTCTTTAGACTGTTTGATGCAATCCTCCATCCCTTCCTATCCTGTGCTAACATTTTTGTTTCCACATACCCCTTACAACCCACGTCCTCATATATCTGCTTCATATATTCTAATCTCTGTCTACCTCTACAGTTCTTACCTTCGACTGTTCCCTCCACTAACAAATTAACCAATCCAGCATGTCTCAAAATATGACCTAAAAGCCTGTCTCTTCTTCCTGTAAGCATTCTTCCATAAACTTCTTTTCTCACCCATTATTTCCAAAACTTGTTCATTTCTTACTTTGTCTGTCCACCTAATTTTCAGCATTCTTCTGTAGCACCACATTTCAAATGCTTCAAGTTTCTTTCTCTCCGGAATTCCTAAGGTCCATGTTTCACTACCATAAAGTGCTGTGCTCCACACATAGAGTTTTAAAAAGTTCTTTCGAATTCCTAGATCAATATTTGAAACTAAAAGGTTTCTCTTTTTATGAAGGCTCTTTTTGCTAGTGCTACTCTGCTTTTAACATCATTCCTGCTTCGGCCATCGGTTGTAATTTTGCTTCCCAAGTAACAGAACTCACTCACTTCTCCCATAGCAACCGATCCTATTTTTATATTTAATTTGCTACTACTGGTACCATTTCTGCTACATTTCATCACTTTTGTCTTACTTTGATTTATATTCAGTACAAAATCTTCCTTCAGTATTTTGTTCATGCCATTCAATAACTTCTCAATATCCTCAGCCCTCTCTGCTAACAAGACAATGTCATCAGCAAATCGTAGCATACTGATTTTTTTCTCCCTGAAAACTTATGCCGCATGGATATTTTTCTTTGACTTTCTTCATTGCTTCTTCTACATACAAGTTGAATATTAACGGGGATAGACTATAACCTTGTCTCACACCCTTTTTAACCGATGCAAGTCTCTCGTGATTCTCTACTTTTATTACAGCCACTTGATTCTTATAGAGTTTATAGAGTATTCTTCAATCTCGATACTTTAGACCTGACTTCTTTAAAATTTTGAACATCTTGTCCCACCTAACATTATCAAAAGCTTTTTCTAAATCAACAAATGCCATAAAAGTATATGTGTTTTTCTTGATCCGCCCTTCAAGTATTAATCTTAAAGACAGGATTGCTTCCCTAGTACCACAATTTTTCCTAAACCCAAACTGATCTTCACCTGCTATCTCCTCTACTACCCTTTCCATCCTTCTGTATATTATTCTGGTCAGTAATTTTGAAGCATGTGATGTTAGACTAATGGTGCGATAATTCTCACATTTGTCGGCTTGTGCTTTCTTTGGAAGTGTGAAGATGATATTTTTATTAAAATCAGTTGGAATTTCTCCTGTTTCATAACTTTTTGATATCAACTTGAATAATCTTTCAATGAGAAATAAATGTTTCTATTTATCATCTTAAGCAAGGCAATTTGTGTTATATATCTAATAATAAATGGCATAATGAAAGAAGTTAATCTATCTTACAATTTTTTGGTTTAATTTTTCCCTGTTAAACATGCCATATCATAAACCAACATAACCTGTGGAAAAGAAAGACAGCAAGTCTTAAAACTGACATAAGTATTGACTACTCTCAGACACATAAAATACAGTTGTATTTGTTTGTCTACCTTCCAAAAATTTTATTTTATGCTCAGATGAATGTACTGTAAAGTAGCAAAAATCGGCCAAAATATAAGAAAGCAATTGTGCCCATCGGACCAACACTGTAAATATTAAAGACCCTAAGGATATCCCAAAGATATGTAATTCTTTTAAATCACAAGTAGAATAATAGCTCCTTCCTGTGTAAAATATTCCAGAGGCAAAATAGTCCCCCAGTCTGATATCCAGGTGCAGACTGCTCAGGGAGGAGTCATCAGAATGGATAGAAACATTCTACAAGTCGGAGCGAGTAATGTTAGATGTCTGAATAGGGCAGATAGAATGACTTATGTTAGATATCATTGGGACTAGTGGGAAAAAGTGGAAAGATGCACAGGATTTCTGGTCTGGGAATACACAATAATCAATACAAAAGCTGTAGGTGGAGTTACTGGAGTAGAATTTGTAATGAATAAGAGAATAGGAAAACGGGTGAGATTAGTGACAGAATTTTTTGATCAGGATAGAAACTATGCCTGCTACAATCACGTTAGTACAAGTATACATGTCAATGTCACAGGAAGATAATGAAGAAACAGAGAAAACACACACCTAAATTGAAGAATTAATCCAAAATATGAAACAGGAGGAAAATCTAATAATCACTGGTGACTGGAATGTGGCAGGTGGAGAAGGAAAAGAGGGTACCATAGCAGGAAAATGTTGGTCTAAGAAAAAGATATGAATGAGGAAGCAGGTTGTTAGAAATTTGTTCAAAATACAAACTCATCATGGAGAACACTATTTAAGAACCACGCATGAAAGATCTACATGTGGAAACATCCCGGAAATACAGGTATATATCACCTAGATTATATCATGGTCAAACAGACTCAGGAATCCATGACCAGACATAGACTAACCAGAATCTCATATGCTGAAGTTCAAGAGAATAATGAACTAATTCCAACACAACAGACTGGAAGTAAACAGACAGAAACTATCTAATAGGAGGGGAAAACTTGCAAAGATACTAGATGTGGGTCTAAAAAGTAACTCTAATAGAGTTCAACTGAGGATGAATGGAATGGGTTGAGGAGAGAAATAATCAAATCTGGTAAGGAAACATTAGGTTTAAAGAACAAGCCACCTGGAAAACTTGGAACACAGAAGAATCTTTCGAGTTGATGGATCAGAGAACAAGGAACAAAAAAGCCCAGGATAAAGCAGGGAGAAGGCAATACAGACAATTTAGAATTCATATAAACAGTAAATGCAACAAAGCAAAAGAAAAATAAAAAAATAGAAAAGGAAATGTTTATAAGTAAAATAGATGTGGCATATAGTAAGATAAACAGAATATTGGAGAAATAAAGAAAATAGGTATAAACATTAAATCTGCAGATGGGAAACTATTTAAGCAAAGAAGGTAGAACAAACCAAAGGAAGATATATAGAGAGAATCAGTATGATGGTGCTGATTTAAACAACAGTGCACTGGAAAAAAGATGTTAATTTTGATGATTTAGGAAATCCTGTTCTACAGGACACAATTTGATCAAGCTTTGAAAGATTTGAAAAAAAAAGGCAGTTGGGATTGATCAGATTCCTGCAGATCTTCTGAAATCCCTAGGAGAAGAAGAAAGCGAAATATTATTAAAAGGTATATCAAAAAAATTGTAAAACAGAAGAGACTGAAATTGATTTTAATAAAAGTACTACCTTCACACTATTGAAGAGAGCACAAGCTGATAAATGTGACAATTGCTGCACTATAAGTCTGACATTACAGACTTTAAAATTACTGATCAGAATAGTATATATATAAATATATATATAAAAGGAAGCGGTAGTACAAGAAATAGTAGGTGAAGATCAGTTTGAGTTTACGAAAAACTGTGGTACAAGAGAAGTGATTCTGGCCTTAAGATTAACCCTTTCCTCCCTGACGGTTCTTATAAGTACCACTGTATTTACCACCATATAATTCGACAATACCAGTGTCCACTGCATTGTTAAGCCTGTTGATGTATTGTTGTATGATTAAGTCAGACAATGACAACATTTATTTTTAAATTCTGCGTGAAATTGCCGATAAATTAATTTTCTAAGTTGGGGCTTGACAGCATACTGACTAAAGTAACAAGTGGTACATTACAATGAATTTTTAGATGATAATTTACTTGGTAAGTGTCAATTTTTGTTATTACTTTTTTAGTTTGAACATTTAACCATATATTTTTTACCTATAAAATATGTTTTTCTAGTTTCTTTACTAAATAATTTAGAAAAACCAACGTGGACTAATAAGTACCGTCAGGGAGTTCTGGGTAGTTTTATACAGATTATTGGTCAATAGATTTAGCAAGTATACAATTGGTTTTATCATTGTTTTAGATATTTTCAAATGGATATTTTTATGAAATACGATCTGATTGAAGCTCTTCTCTCAGAAGTTTATAATTTATCAGCTCTTCTCTTAGAAGTTTATAATTTATCAAGGCAAAAATGTAGAAATGACTGGAATGTTCTCAGATTACTCATTAGGTCAAGGGGTATTAGAATTGACTGAAAAAAATGGAGCAATGACGATGTTATCTAGTATTATCATTATTTTTCATCAGTTTCATTATTAAAAATCTGAAACAACTTTTGTTTGTGGGAGAATCAGACCCTACTGCAAGGGACTTTCTAACAATCAGCTGATGGAAAACTAAAAAGAGGAGATTGTGACAATGAATTTACAAACCTAGGTATTTGATACTGGAAATGGAAGGATAAAAAGGTCATACATTTAGTATCAAATTTTCATGGCAGTGGTGAAACTCCACTACACTGGTTGGGGTCAATGGCAACTTCAACAGAAGGGCCCTCTCTCGGGTTGGATTGGTGACCTGGTGGATCTTGGACCAGAGGGCCTCTCTGGCCGGTCATCGGGGGCCACCTCCAGCAGTAGGTCCCGTAGCATTTTGCCCATCCTGCCACCCTGTTGTTACACCACTAGTTATATGCAAAGAAAAAGATGGATTGAAGTCTACAATTTCATGCTCAGGAGTCGTCAAGGACTACAATACCTTCATGTGTGGGGTTGATACTGCTGATCACCTGATGACTTTGTGCAATGCTGACAGAAGATTACCGAAATCAAGTAAAGATTGTTTTTGGGAATTCTGGATGTTGTATTTGTCAATGCCTATAACATAAATGGTCCGATATTTGAAAAAAAGTCTGTAAAAATTTTAGAAGACCCTTTGCACAAGGTATGATGACTATGAAGGATATCAGTAAGAAGAAAAGGTCATCTATATATATTTCACCAAGCCTTCATCTATTCAATCACCAGTCATACTATTCCACAATGAGAGATGTAAGATTGGGAAACAGAGGTATGCACTGTCCCTAAATTGTAAAAATCAGATGAAGATGTGAAGTATGTAGAATGAAGAAAATACAGTCAAAACATCATTCCAAATGTTGCACTACAATGTCTTTTGTGTCTGAATGAGCAAAAAGATTTTTTTTTTTAATATCATGAGGCAAACATTTCATACCAATATGAACATAATTGATTTCAATTACTATTTCTGTACATCCTGTGATACACAAAGTCCCTGACGGTACTTATAAGTACCGGCTTAGTAATTAGCACTTAGAGTTCAAAAAAAATTTGAAAAAAATATGTGTGTTTAATTTCAAGTACCTTTATACAAATATATAATTGAAATTATAAATTTCCCTTTTTTTCCAATAGCCGGTAGGAAAGGGTTAATACTTGAAGGGCAAATATAGAAAAATAAAGATACTTTTATAGTAAGTGTTGATTTAGAAAAAGCTTTTGATAATGTAAGGCAGGACAAGATGATAAAATTCTGAAGTCAAGTCTAAAATATGTAGAAAGAAGATATAGCTGATGTTTGAGATGACTCTAACAGCATGCAGCGTGAAACAGGAGTTGAAATTATTCGAGTCATGGGTGATGGCATGGGCAGCAACTGGGTGCTGTGGGTTCTGTATGAACACCGTTTGTCAGTGGCCATTTATTTTTATGGAAAGTGGATTTGTGGTGAAACCTATATATGAAAGCAGGCAATGGTTGCATGTTAACTGGTACATTACATGGGTGGTTTTGAAGGTTGCGTGTATTTATATGTACCATAGCCACCAGCCATTGCTTCAATACTGAAACATAGTTTTGTTCTAATATACATTGATATCTATCAAAGAAGACTAAACCCTATAACTGTAAAGTATAAGCATTATCTAGAAACTAAAATAGGATGACTCAACCTTACCTTGTATGCAAAAATGAGGAAGAAGGATTTGCAGATCTGCTGGATTCCTGATGTAGATGAAGCCCAGTCAAATTTTTAAATATTTGTCGGCAATGCATACAGACATATGATGGACAGGAAACAGCTTTGAGATGTGCAAATACATGTTTTGTCAGAGAACTCCAAGATAAAAACACCTGAGCACAAATAGCACACAGAACTTGCAATTCTCTTTCTTGCTTCAAAGTAATTTCACTGTTATGATAAGGTGTATGGGCACACAATGTTGACAGATCTAAGAAAACTAGACCACACTGTTCACAAGTATACTGTGGAGTATTCACGAGTGAGTCATGGGAGAAAACATGTCTTATTAGCAAATTCCTTGCATTGTAAACTTGCAGACACTTAGCACACATGAACTGCAGTGGCCTCATAGCAGATGTGTTTTCTACCACACCAGTTTCCTCTTGGTCACGACACTGAGCTAGGCTTTGCTGAAATCTAATTGTTTCGCTGCAAAGAGAAAAAAAATTAGACCCTTCGCTAAAATTTATTACTTAAGCTACATACAGTCACATGCGACATTAAAAACCAATTACGGTTCCATTTACCACATACATGTTAAACAGCAACACTTTATACAAATATAACTAAGAAAAATGGAAATGGCTTTTAGCCTATATAAATGACAAAGGAAAGGGAAAATGACTCATCACTTACCAAAGACGAAGGTTGCGATCAGTGAAAAACATATATGGCAAACACAAATGTATACAATATTTCAGTTTTCACCTTATTCAGTTAATAGAAGCCGGGTGTTGGGGTTTGGGAGGTGTGCACATGCCGAAGTTTATCACATGACTACGTATATTATTGATATGTCGGGAAAGACTGAGATGTTTATACAAATATATATATATATCGCAGGTGGTGATAAAATTATTAATATAACAAAAGTGTTTGGAATATTAAAACAAATTGTATATAAATAAATTAACTAGTTAAATAATAATACTAATAGTAATGAGTCAACCATATTGAAGTCATGACTTCTGGGCAATGCAAAGGATATTATGGAAGCAACTTTTATTCCTAACAGGAAGAGGTGAAGATAAACCTCTAGCTCCTTAAATCTGGAGCTACTTGGCTAGGGATGGATGCCCTGAGAGAAAAACCATGGTCATCCAGGAAAGTGTTTTGAAATGGGCTGATTCCCTGCTTATTTTCTTTTCTTTCTTTTTTTAAAAAAATAAGAGTAAAGAGACTATTGAAGAAACCAAGGAAAAACATTGGAATCAGATACTTCCATTGAGAAAGGCTGATAGGAAAAACATTAATGCACCAGGCAATAAAAGATTAAATGATTAGGTACAGAAACATCAATTACTTTAGGGACTATGCAATATAAATACTGGGAAAAATAGACTTAAAATAATTGAAAGAGGAAAAAATAATTACACATAGATTCATAAAAAGTGTTCAAGCTATATAATGTTTCAAGTGAAATGATTCCACTAAATTCAATGAAATTTTCAAGCATTATATCATATAATTTACAATAGCTATTAAACTTAAACATTCCACCTTTACTGATTATAGCTTTATGTCTCTTAGAAGTTGAGGTGATTAGTGGTGGGAATGGACTGGGAGCAAGGAGCGGGAAGGAATTAGGCCATAGCCAATTCAAAGGAATCAACCCAGCCTTCATCTGAGGTGATCTGGAGAAACCATGAAAAATCCAAATCTAAATGGCCGCACAGGGATTCGAACCCACGTCCTCCCGCATACGAGTCCAGAGTGTTACCACTCACCCTCCATACTTGGTGCAATTCTGTCGTAGTTAACAAAGTAAATGTTTTCCCCCCTCTTGACCATGACCACAAGCATGTATGATAAAAGTAAATTAATCAGTAACAAATGCATTTGCCGTTAAGTGGGTTAAATATTTTTAATGATACTATGAAATTGAATTACTTAGCTTTATTTGCACCCAGAAAAATATAAAACTTTAATGTTCCATATCAGACACTCGCTATGCTAATATTGAGTTTTATCAGCAACAGGTAAATTATTCACGAAAGAAAAATGATGTATGTTAGGCAGAATAATATACATTAAATACTGTAGTAAGTCTTGATTAGATTTTAAAGTAACAAAAATTTCAACAACAAAAGCTTACTGTTTAATTACAGTAGAACTCCAATTATCCGAACTCCGATTATCCGAATTGTTTTTTTAACTAAGATGGAAATGTACTGCGAAAAGGCTTTCCCTCTTTTATAAAAACCAACCCAAAGTTCGGATGGCTGCAGCTTAGTTTACCGAGTAGTACGGCGAAATTTTCATCCCTGAAGTGGAAAAAGCACCAAAAATCTCTTGGAAAAGAAAGCATTTTCAACATACATACAATAATTAATTAAAATAGACCATTTTTCGGAAAATATCCGATTATCCGAATTTTTTATCATCCAAATTGATTCTGATAATTGGAGTTCTACTGTACAAGGAAATATTTTACCTATCAGGAACACGTTCCATTTCTAAATTCTCATGTTCAGCATTTTCCAGCTTATTCCAAAAAAAAAAAAAAAAAAAAGGAAATAATAATAAATACATTGTAATATACATTAAACTAGGAATATAATATAGAAAAAGTGAAATCAACAACATTAATGCAGGAAGTATAACACCAATATAAATATGAAAAGTTATTTAAAAAAAGTTAATGACCCTTATTGTTTGGTAACATGAAACCAAACATAAATACAAGCAAACAACAACAAATACTCAAGTCACAAATACTTTGTAAACTGAAAGTTTAGTTACTTTAGAATATTAACTAAACAGACTGGTCTAATAAAAGAAAAATAATTCCATAAACGACTACATTAAAACTCTGAATGTCTGTTCATATAGCTTTTTTTATTTATAAAATCCTCTGCAAAATTATCATCTGCATATTAAGAATGAATTCTTTTTTACTACACAAGGTGATTTAGGAGGAAGGGGGAATAATGAAGGATGTGGTAGAATGAACAAAATTGAGTAAAAAACGTTCACCCATACATGTGTCCAATTTGCATTAGTTTTGGAGATACAAGTGCTAGAATATTGGGAATAAAAGTAAAAACAAGAGATGAATTACTCGCTCACACTGTAAACACTACAACCCCCATAAAAGTACACCAAGACATACTCAGAAGAGCTACACGTACTGTTGCAAGAGATGCAAAGTGTATTGAAGTTGTTGGTGGGACTTTCAAACATTTAATTTAAACTTTTATGTGTGTTTTTGTATGAATAAAGAATTTTTTATGTTGTCTTGATTACTTTCTGAGGTTTCTTTTAAGCATAACATTCCCACACCTCTATCACCAACAAATGTAAATTGGCTACATGTTTATATGAACCTTTTTACTCAATACTGTTCATACTACCACCTCCTTCAATATTTTTCTTTCCTCCTGGATCTCCCAGTATATAAAGAAATATCCTAGACAATATAGTTTAATATTTTGTCAGTGTCTCATATCTTGCCCACAGTGTGATTATTAGAACTAGGAGAGAATTGTCATCAAGCAATGAAGAAAATGGTAATCGCATTTATGAAGTGATTTTGGGGAACCATGGAAAACCAAAATCTGGACCATATGGTCTAGAATTCACCAAAAATCACACTCAACAACATTACTGCTCACCCACCAGGTTCATGCAATCTGTTTGGAAATTATTTGATACTTTATATATGAAAGAATTGGGAGATGTACGTGTCAACCAAATACATGAAGGCTGATATGGATAATTGAAAACAAAGGCACATTACAACCATTGCAGGTTTTTCCTATTGTTATTTTTTGTCTGTAGCATTATGGCCTGATGATACCATTGGGGCAATGAAAGGGTCGGTTACAATGAATGGGAACTCAGCCATTCAATTTTGAAGGAACAAGCACAAAATTCACCCAAAATAATTTATAGAAACCATAGGAAAAAGAAAAGTGGATGGCATAACCAAGATCATACCAGGATTCAAATTACATTCTACCAAATGGCTGGCCCAAGTATTAACCTTCATACAGGCAAAGTAAGCTTCCTTACGGGGGAAGGTCAGTTATGGTGATTGTAAAAAATCCAGTAAGGGAGCATGCACACACTATGTGGCTCGGTCCAGAAGGGGGGGGCAGGGGTTAGCTGGAAGGCTACAGTGGGCTATGTGGGAGGAGGGGGGGTTCCGAGCCAGGCCACGTAGCTTTCCTTTCATAACATTTTTCACAGTTAAAATGAGGAACAGAACCCACAATAGCATGTGAATACTTATTTCCCACAGTTAATTATCTATTTACAATAGTCTGACAAGAGAAAACCGCCCAAAATTTCTTCTGGAATCAAAAGAGAAAAAAGCTACATGCTACATGGAGGAGGGGGAGGGGTAGAGGCAAAAGCTACATAGGGCTACGTGGGGGAAGGGGGGTTCACAGGAGGGCAAAATCGAGCTACGTGGTTTATGCACGCTCCTAAGCAGCAGGAATCAAACAAGAAAAATAATCCGATAAAGGGTTACAAGAAAGCTCTTACTGATTGCTTGTGTAGCCTTTTTGTTTACAAAAGCGAATGCAAAATTATCACATGTATATTAAGAATGATCTTTTTTGCATTATGCAGGGTGACTTCAGTAGGAATGGTAATAATTTACTTTCAAAAGAAGGCAGAAACTACTACTAAACTGCTATTCAAAATAAATATATGTATCATTTGAAAAGAAATACGGCTCACCTTTGAAAGGCAACTAACATCAACTCCAAAAGTACAATAGCATATTACTAAAAAACTAAGAAAGGATAGGGAAATATGACCCAACACTAACCACAGATGAAGGCGGCTGGGAACGATCAACACAAAAAACCACAAGAAAAGTGCAATATTTCTGCGTACAGTCTTATTCATGCAGAAGTGAGACACCAGGTGGAGTCAGATGTGCACACAGAGACCACCACCTGGTGAATGGCGACACTGGCGCGGTTGGTAGTGCAGGAGGGAGCTCAAATATTGGATCGATAATCGATACTTTTGATGGTATATTCTCATTGAAAGTAAGGACACATATATAAATCAAATTTTGAAGAAAAAACCTATAAGTGAAAAATAAAATATAAGAAATATAAGTAGTAGAGGTAATAAGTGTTGGGTCTGGGGGAAGGAATTTATTGGAGAGTGAGGCCTGGAGGATGTCTGGTGTCCAGGATATTCTAATAGGCTAGTTCCCATCTACATAGTTCAGAGGAGGTTGTGTTGTCAGGGAAAACTCGGATCACCCTAACTGAGAAACAGATGTTAAAATTATTCAGTTTGTGGGAACTGGCATGTTTTGCAAATGGATGGGCCTCATTGTTATTATATACTGTCTGCCTGTGGCCATTCATTCTGATAGCAAGTGGGTTAGTAGTGAGGCCTATATATGAGCTGGAGCAATGGAGGCATGTAAGTTGATATATGAGGTGTGTAGTCATGCAAGTAGCAATACCAATGATGGAAAATGTTTCACCTGTGGTAGGATTGGAGTGAGTGGTAGTGGTGTCATTAGTGAATGATGAAGTAATGGAATCATGATCTCCAATAGACCTGGAGAAACAATAAGAAAATCATATACACGATGCTAACTCCATTTTTGTATGAATACCATGAAAGTAAATATGAGGCTCTATCTTTGACAGTCAATGGCCTATCATGAGTAAACTCCATCTTTAGTGTAAATAGTGATATCCTCACCAGGTCAAATTGATATAATCTTCACAAGTTCATAGTGAGATGTTATAGTACAAAGGCAGGGATTCTACAACAGGGCATGTCATAAAATCGCTGTGTTTTCTTTATGCCTATGCAAACACAATGTCCTGTTAAACACAGAATTGTAGGGAGAAAAAGAAGTAATTTTTTACAGCAACAAAAAAAAAAAGGAAGAGCGTTGAAGTTACTATTATCTATGAGTCAGTCTGAGACTGATAAAAATAGTTAGTTTGACCACAGAACTGTTTACTCCCACCAGATGTAAAATACCAAGAAGTACTCATGTCTCAAAGCACCAACTGTGACAGTAACGTGAGCCGACACAACTTAATGTAAACCAACACTGAGGCTGCAAGAGGTGAAACAAATTGTTCTCATCATGAAACAGAATCTATCATATATCTCACACCTTGGTCTATGATTATGTGTCAGTTGCAGTAAGGAATAGCACATTACATGTTACAATTCAACCACATAACAGAAAAGAACTTCTATGTAACTCGTATATAATTGTATATACTTCAACAGAAATAATTGAGTAATATTTTTTTACCTTATTATCTTCAATTGTTACTAGCAAATAAGCAACAAGTTTACTGGACCACCACAACATTGTTATCTGGAGCAAAATATAAGTCAGTGGTTTCATACATATGAACAATACTTCACGGAAAAACACACCCCTAACTAATGCAACACATGTGAATAATTTATCAGTAGACTTGTGCAGGAAAATTCTGTTAGCAGCATGTGGATACTAACAAAAGTGAAATCTATATGTGTAACTGAGACTGAAAAGTGAAACTTTTCTAATTTTCTGTCCGTTATATACAAAAATAGTTTCAATCAGTCACATTCTGTTGACTAGTAAACATAAAATCCACTTTAAGAAGTTCATATTTAACTGAAAACTGAAAGCAAGATAGTCAAGAAAACAGCTTTCAGACAACTAAAAATAGGTTCTCCTCAAGAGTTTTGCAACATATTCAGATAATCAATAAACACAGACGAAAACACTGATAGCAGTCACTGTACAACACAAACCTAGTTAACAGCATCTCGGTTTTAATTCCCGTGTCTGTAATACCTTTCATATAAAAAATGAATTTGCGCAATAACTGCTGCAAAAAGGACTTTTTTCTTCAGTTTCGTCCACCGATTTATTACAATTAAACACTGACAAACATCGTTTAGTTACTGTAAATGTATTTGCTCGTAGTTTTTCAGACGATCAAACACAACTT
>CM061914.1:189839306-189869525 GCA_031002005.1 Vandiemenella viatica | reverse complement strand
ATTTTAGTAACCCAGTTTTCCAACGCCATCTTCTACACAAGTGCCAGACATGCCAACTGCCTTGTACCTTTCTAGCCTGCCAGGTGGCCAAGCTTTCAAAAACACAGCTTAACTGTCTAGAATATATGAGCAACTTACCCAATCAGCTATACTTTGTATTAGAAAACTGAAATGTTACCCCTCATATTACCTTCTATACTGGTTTTTCAACATGGACACTAACTGTTAGTTTCATTTCATTTATACTGCCTTGATGACAGTGGCATATTATATTTATAATTACTAATTACAAATATTGATCTATTATAATTTTCTGGTTTTAACTATGTTCAGATCTTTAGAATCAATCTTTTACTGTCACTATATAACCACCAAAGCACATCTGAGAATGCAGAAAAAGTGATGCCAGGCATTGGCTAGATACTGCTTCACTATAGACACCTGGGATAACAGACACCTGGGGTTATTAACCATCAAATATGCTAATCACAGTTTATACAAACATATCATGCTATTATACTCAGCCACATTAATATTAATGATCAGTAGTTATCAAGGGAAATTTCACAAGCTTTTTTGTATGTGGGTAGCATGAAGCCTGACTGTCTATTAATTTATGTGAAGTATTGCAGACTTTATTTTGATTTAAGGATCCACACATTTTGTAATGAAACTGTGTACTTTATCTACATTACTACTTTCAATAGTTGTCAAACTAATGGAATTTAAAAAAAAATCACTTTAGTACTCTGCTCAAATAAAACTCCACAGCATATGAGAACATCATTTCAAATAATCCCTAATCCCAGCAGCTGTTTTTATTCTAATGCCTTAAAACAATAGCCTCAAGTGAAATATAATTTCATAAGTATCTGAAAGAAGCCTTTATCACATTGGGTGTTAATAAAAGAATTGTATAAAATCAACTCCGTAAATATCCACTCTATGTAGAAATTGATATACACAGTAATATCTGACCGAATCATAAACAAACAAAAATGAAAACAAAATGCCAATGGGGTCAGTAATATTCTAATTATAAATTGTAATAGGGATGTAAGGGTTATTAGCCTCTTCCTACCAAACGTCAATCTCTCCTTCACGTGGAGCACCCTGTTTGCACGGATGAGGCTCTGGTGACTGAAATATTCCTGGTATAAGCGGTCACCCACTGCTTGACAAAGGCTTCCTAATGAAGGGCCGAAGAGTGGGGAGAGGTTCAGGGCACCCTCTTTCCCTTGGAGTTTGGAACAGACTATAAAGGCAGATGAATGAGAAATAATCGATGGTATGGGGATACAGAAGGCAACAGAAAGCCAGTACATGATGTGACTAGTGGGAATAATTTTTTTTTTTAGATTGATGCAGAAGTACTTTCCAGAAAGAGTTCCCATTCCATCTGGAAAGAAGAAAGCCCAGAGAAGGTGCATTGTGTACAGTGATAAAGCAAAGTATTCCACTGGCAAACCCACAAGAAAGGACTTGTAGCAACCATGATGTAAGGCTTTGTATTGAACCATGTTTTTAGACTCTACCATACACTTGCACATTTTTTTTTTTTTTTTTGCTGTTGTCAGTCTTTAGACTGGTTTGATGCAATCCTCCATCCCTTCCTATCCTGTGCTAACCTTTTCGTTTCTACATACCCCTTACAACCCACGTCCTCATATATCTGCTTCATATATTCTAATCTCTGTCTACCTCTACAGTTCTTACCTTCGACTGTTCCCTCCACTAACAAATTAACCAATCCAGCATGTCTCAAAATATGACCTAAAAGCATGTCTCTTCTTCCTGTAAGCTTCTTCCATAAACTTCTTTTCTCACCCATCATTTCCAAAACTCGTTCATTTCTTACTTTGTCTGTCCACCTAATTTTTAGCATTCTTCTGTAGCACCACATTTCAAATGCTTCAAGTTTATTTCTTTCCGGAATTCCTAAAGTCCATGTTTCAGCTACCATAAAGTGCTGTGCTCCACACATAGAGTTTTAAAAAGTTCTTTCTAATTCCTAGATCAATATTTGAAACTAAAAGGTATCTCTTTTTCATGAAGGCTCTTTTTGCTAGTGCTACTCTGCTTTTAACATCATTCCTGCTTCGGCCATCGGTTGTAATTTTGCTTCCCAAGTAACAGAACTCACTCACTTCTCCTATAGCATCCGATCCTATTTTTACTATTTAATTTGCTACTACTGGTATCATTTCTGCTACATTTCATCACTTTTGTCTTACTTTGATTTATATTCAGTCCAAAATCTTCCTTCAGTATTTTGTTCATGCCATTCAATAACTTCTCAATATCCTCAGCCCTCTCTGCTAACAAGACAATGTCATCAGCAAATCGTAGCATACTGATTTTTTTCTCCCTGAAAACTTATGCCGCATGGATATTTTTCTTTGACTTTCTTCATTGCTTCTTCTACATACAAGTTGAATATTAACGGGGATAGACTACAACCTTGTCTCACACCCTTTTTAACCGATGCAAGTCTCTCGTGATTCTCTACTTTTATTACAGCCACTTGATTCTTATACAGTTTATAGAGTATTCTTCAATCTCGATACTTTAGACCTGACTTCTTTAAAATTTTGAACATCTTGTCCCACCTAACATTATCAAAAGCTTTTTCTAAATCAACAAATGCCATAAAAGTATATTTGTTTTTCTTGATCCGCCCTTCAAGTATTAATCTTAAAGACAGAATTGCTTCCCTAGTACCACAATTTTTCCTAAACCCAAACTGATCTTCACCTGCTATCTCCTCTACTACCCTTTCCATCCTTCTGTATATTATTCTGGTCAGTAATTTTGAAGCATGTGATGTTAGACTAATGGTGCGATAATTCTCACATTTGTCGGCTTGTGCTTTCTTTGGAAGTGTGAAGATGATATTTTTATTAAAATCAGTTGGAATTTCTCCTGTTTCATAACTTTTTGATATCAACTTGAATAATCTTTCGATGAGAAATAAATGTTTCTATTTATCATCTTAAGCAAGGCACTTTAGAATAAATTTGTGTTATATATCTAATAATAAATGGCATAATGAAAGAAGTTAATCTATCTTACAAATTTTTTGGTTTAATTTTTCCCTGTTAAACATGCCATATCATAAACCAACATAACCTGTGGAAAAGAAAGACAGCAAGTCTTAAAACTGACATAAATATTGACTACTCTCAGACACATAAAATACAGTTGTATTTGTTTGTCTACCTTCCAAAAATTTTATTTTATGCTCAGATGAATGTACTGTAAAGTAGCAAAAATCGGCCAAAATATAAGAAAGCAATTGTGCCCATCGGACCAACACTGTAAATATTAAAGACCCTAAGGATATCCCAAAGATATGTAATTCTTTTAAATCACCAGTAGAATAATAGCTCCTTCCTGTGTAAAATATTCCAGAGGCAAAATAGTCCCCCAGTCTGATATCCAGGTGCAGACTGCTCAGGGAGGAGTCATCAGAATGGATAGAAACATTCTACAAGTCGGAGCGAGTAATGTTAGATGTCTGAATAGGGCAGATAGAATGACTTATGTTAGATATCATTGGGACTAGTGGGAAAAAGTGGAAAGATGCACAGGATTTCTGGTCTGGGAACACACAATAATCAATACAAAAGCTGTAGGTGGAGTTACTGGTAGTAGAATTTGTAATGAATAAGAGAATAGGAAAACGGGTGAGATTAGTGACAGAATTTTTTGATCAGGATAGAAACTATGCCTGCTACAATCACGTTAGTACAAGTATACATGTCAATGTCACAGGAAGATAATGAAGAAACAGAGAAAACACACACCTAAATTGAAGAATTAATCCAAAATATGAAACAGGAGGAAAATCTAATAATCATTGGTGACTGGAATGTGGCAGGTGGAGAAGGAAAAGAGGGTACTATAGCAGGAAAATGTTGGTCTAAGAAAAAGATATGAATGAGGAAGCAGGTTGTTAGAAATTTGTTCAAAATACAAACTCATCATGGAGAACACTAATTAAGAACCACGCATGAAAGATCTACATGTGGAAACATCCCGGAAATACAGGTATATATCACCTAGATTATATCATGGTCAAACAGACTCAGGAATCAAGTTCTATACTGGAAAGCATATCCATGACCAGACATAGACTAACCAGAATCTCATATGCTGAAGTTCAAGAGAATAATGAACTAATTCCAACACAACAGACTGGAAGTAAACAGACAGAAACTATCTAATAGGAGGGGAAAACTTGCAAAGATACTAGATGTGGGTCTAAAAAGTAACTCTAATAGAGTTCAACTGAGGATGAATGGAATGGGTTGAGGTGAGAAATAATCAAATCTGGTAAGGAAACATTAGGTTTAAAGAACAAGCCACCTGGAAAACTTGGAACACAGAAGAATCTTTCGAGTTGATGGATCAGAGAACAAGGAACAAAAAAGCCCAGGATAAAGCAGGGAGAAGGCAATACAGACAATTTAGAATTCATATAAACAGTAAATGCAACAAAGCAAAAGAAAAATAAAAAAATAGAAAAGGAAATGTTTATAAGTAAAATAGATGTGGCATATAGTAAGATAAACAGAATATTGGAGAAATAAAGAAAATAGGTATAAACATTAAATCTGCAGATGGGAAACCATTTAAGCAAAGAAGGTAGAACAAACCAAAGGAAGATATATAGAGAGAATCAGTATGATGGTGCTGATTTAAACAGTAGTGCACTGGAAAAAAGATGTTAATTTTGATGATTTAGGAAATCCTGTTCTACAGGACACAATTTGATCAAGCTTTGAAAGATTTGAAAAAAAAGGCAGTTGGGATTGATGAGATTCCTGCAGATCTTCTGAAATCCCTAGGAGAAGAAGAAAGCGAAATATTATTAAAAGTTATATCAAAAAAATTATAAAACAGAAGAGACTGAAATTGATTTTAATAAAAGTACTACCTTCACACTATTGAAGAGAGCACAAGCTGATAAATGTGACAATTGCTGCACTATAAGTCTGACATTACAGACTTCAAAATTACTGATCAGAATAGTATATATATAAATATATATAAAAGGAAGCGGTAGTAGAAGAAATAGTAGGTGAAGATCAGTTTGAGTTTACGAAAAACTGTGGTACAAGAGAAGTGATTCTGGCCTTAAGATTAATACTTGAAGGGCAAATATAGAAAAATAAAGATACTTTTATAGTAAGTGTTGATTTAGAAAAAGCTTTTGATAATGTAAGGCAGGACAAGATGATAAAAATTCTGAAGTCAAGTCTAAAATATGTAGAAAGAAGATACAGCTGATGTTTGAGACGACTCTAACAGCATGCACCGTGAAACAGGAGTTGAAATTATTCGAGTCATGGGTGATGGCATGGGCAGCAACTGGGTGCTGTGGGTTCTGTATGAACACCGTTTGTCAGTGGCCATTTATTTTTATGGAAAGTGGATTTGGGTCAAACCTATATATGAAAGCAGGCAATGGTTGCATGTTAACTGGTACATTACATGGGTGGTTTTGCAGGTTGCGTGTATTTATATGTACCATAGCCACCAGCCATTGCTTCAATACTGAAACATAGTTTTGTTCTAATATACATTGATATCTATCAAAGAAGACTAAACCCTATAACTGTAAAGTATAAGCATTATCTAGAAACTAAAATAGGATGACTCAACCTTACCTTGTATGCAAAAATGAGGAAGAAGGATTTGCAGATCTGCTGGATTCCTGATGTAGATAAAGCCCGGTCAAATTTTTAAATATTTGTCGGCAATGCATACAGACATATGATGGACAGGAAACAGCTGTGAGATGTGCAAATACATGTTTTGTCAAAGAACTCCAAGATAAAAACACCTGAGCACAAATAGCACACAGAACTTGCAATTCTCTTTCTTGCTTCAAAGTAATTTCACTGTTATGATAAGGTGTATGGGCACACAATGTTGACAGATCTAAGAAAACTAAACCACACTGTTCACAAGTATACTGTGGAGTATTCACGAGTGAGTCATGGCAGAAAACATGTCTTATTAGCAAATCCCTTGCATTGTAAACTTGCAGACACTTAGCACACATGAACTGCAGTGGCCTCGTAGCAGGTGTGTTTTCTACCACACCAGTATCCTCTTGGTCACGACACTGAGCTAGGCTTTGTTGAAATCTAATTGTTTCGCTGCAAAGAGAAAAAAAAATTAGACCCTTCGCTAAGGATATGCACTAAAATTTATTACTTAAGCTATATACAGGCACATGATACATTAAAAACCAATTACGGTTCCATTTACCAGATACATGTTAAACAGCAACACTTTATACAAATATAACTAAGAAAAATGGAAATGGCTTTTAGCCTATATAAATGACAAAGGAAAGGGAAAATGACTCATCACTTACCAAAGATGAAGGTTGCGATCAGTGAAAAACATATATGGCAAACACAATTGTATACAATATTTCAGTTTTCACCTTATTCAGTTAATAGAAGCCGAGTGTTGGGGTTTGGGAGGTGTGCACATGCCGAAGTTTATCACATGACAACGTATATTATTGATATGTCAGGAAAGACTGAGATGTTATACACGAATATATATATATCGCAGTTGGTGATAAAATTATTAATATAACAAAAGTGTTTGGAATATTAAAACAAATTGTATATAAATAAACTAGTTAAATGATAATACTAATAGTAATGAGTCAACCATATTGAAGTCATGACTTCTGGGCAATACAAAGGATATTATGGAAGCAACTTTTATTCCTAACAGGAAGAGCTCCTTAAATCTGGAGCTACTTGGCTAGGGATGGATGCCCTGAGAGAAAAACCATGGTCATCCAGGAAAGTGTTTTGAAATGGGCTGATTCCCTGCTTATTTTCTTTTCTTTCTCTTTTTTTTTAAAAAGAAAGGAATATTGAAGAAACCAAGGAAAAACATGGGAATCAGATACTTCCATTGAGAAAGGCTGATAGGAAAAACATTAATGCACCAGGCAATAAAAGATTAAATGATTAGGTACAGAAACATCAATTACTTTAGGGACTATGCAATATAAATACTGGGAAAAATAGACTTAAAATAATTGAAAGAGGAAAAAATAATTACACATAGATTCATAAAAAGTGTACAAGCTATATAATGTTTCAAGTGATATGATTCCACTAAATTCAATGAAATTTTCAAGCATTATATCATATAATTGACAATAGCTATTAAACTTAAACATTCCACCTTTACTGATTATAGCTTTATGCCTCTTAGAAGTTGAGGTGATTAGTGGTTGGGATGGACTGGGAGCAGGGAACGGGAAGGAATTAGGCCATAGCCAATTTAAAGTAATCAACCCAACCTTCATCAGAGTTGATCTGGAGAAACCATGAAAAACCCAAATCTGAATGGCCGCACAGGGATTCGAGCCCGCATCCTCCCACATACGAGTCCAGAGTGTTACCACTCACCCTCCATACTTGGTGCAATTCTGCCGTAGTTAACAAAGTAAATGTTTTCCCCCCTCTTGACCATGACCACAAGCATATATGATAAAAGTAAATTAATCAGTAACAAATGCATTTGCCGTTAAGTGGGTTAAATATTTTTAATGATACTATGAAATTGAATTACTTAGCTTTATTTGTGCCCAGAAAAATATAAAACTTTAATTTTCGATATCAGACACTCGCTATGCTAATATTGAGTTTTATCAGCAACAGGTAAATTATTCACGATAGAAAAATGACGTATGTTAGGCAGAATAATATACATTAAATACTGTAGTAAGTCTTGATTAGATTTTAAAGTAACGTAAATTTCTACAACAGAAGCTTACTGTTTAATTACAGTAGAACTCCAATTATCCGAACTCCGATTATCCGAATCGTTTTTTTAACTAAGACGGAAATGTACTGCGAAAAGGCTTTCCCTCTTTTATAAAAACCAACCCAAAGTTCGGATGGCTGCAGCTTAGTTTACCGAGAAGTACGGCGAAATTTTCATCCCTGAAGTGGAAAAAGCACCAAAAATCTCTTGGAAAAGAAAGCATTTTCAACATACATACAATAATTAATTAAAATAGACCATTTTTCGGAAAATATCCGATTATCCGAATTTTTTATTATCCAGATAGGATCCGGTCCAAATTGATTCTGATAATTGGAGTTCTACTGTACAAGGAAATACTTTACCTATCAGGAACATGTTCCATTTTTAAATTCTCTTGTTCAGCATTTTCCAGCTTATTCTAAAAAAAAAGGAAATGATGATAAATACAATGTAATATACATTAAACTAGGAATATAATATAGAAAAAGTGAAATCAACAACATTACACAGGAAGTATAACACCAATACAAATATGAAAAGTTAAAAAAAGTCAATGACCCTTATTGTTTGGTAACATGAAACCAAACATAAATACAAGCAAACAACAACAAATACTCAAGTCACAAATACTTTGTAAACTGAAAGTTTAGTTACTTTAGAATATTAACTAAACAGACTGGTCTAATAAAAGAAAAATAATTCCATAAACGACTACAGTAAAACTCTGAATGTCTGTTCATATAGCTTTTTTATTTATAAAATCCTCTGCAAAATTATCATCTGCATATTAAGAATGAATTCTTTTTTACTACACAAGGTGATTTAGGAGGAAGGGGGAATAATGAAGGATGTGGTAGAATGAACAAAATTGAGTAAAAAACGTTCACCCATACATGTGTCCAATTTGCATTAGTTTTGGAGATACAAGTGCTAGAATATTGGGAATAAAAGTAAAAACAAGAGATGAATTACTCGCTCACACTGTAAACACTACAACCCCCATAAAAGTACACCAAGACGTACTCAGAAGAGCTACACGTACTGTTGCAAGAGATGCAAAGTGTATTGAAGTTGTTGGTGGGACTTTCAAACATTTAATTTAAACTTTTATGTGTGTTTTTGTATGAATAAAGAATTTTTTATGTTCTCTTGATTACTTTCTGAGGTTTCTTTTAAGCATAACATTCCCACACCTCTATCACCAACAAATGTAAATTGGCTACATGTTTATATGAACCTTTTTACTCAATACTGTTCATACTACCACCTCCTTCAATATTTTTCTTTCCTCCTGGATCTCCCAGTATATAAAGAAATATCCTAGATCATATAGTTTAATTTTTTGTCAGTGTCTCATATCTTGGCCACAGTGTGATTATTAGAACTAGGAGAGAATTGTCATCAAGCAATAAAGAAAACGGTAATAGCATTTATGAAGTGATTTTGGGGAACCATGGAAAACCAAAATCTGGACCATATGGTCTAGAATTCACCAAAAATCACACTCAACAACATTACTGCTCACCCACCAGGTTCATGCAATCTGTTTGGAACTTATTTGATACTTTATATATGAAAGAATTGGGAGATGTACGTGTCTACCAAATACATGAAGGCTGATATGGATAATTGAAAACAAAGGCACATTACAACCATTGCAGGTTTTTCCTATTGTTATTTTTTGTCTGTAGCATTATGGCCTGATGATACCATTGGGGCAATGAAAGGATCGGTTACAATGAATGGGAACTCAGCCATTCAATTTTGAAGGAACAAGCACAAAATTCACCCAAAATATTTATAGAAACCATAGGAAAAAGAAAAGTGGATGGCATAACCAAGATCATACCAGGATTCAAATTACATTCTACCAAATGGCTGGCCCAAGTATTAACCTTCATACAGGCAAAGTAAGCTTCCTTACGGGGGAAGGTCAGTTATGGTGATTGTAAAAAAATCCAGTAAGGGAGCATGCACAAACTATGTGGCTCGGTCCAGGGGGGGGGGGGTAGCTGGAAGGCTACAGTGGGCTATGTGGGAGGAGGGGGTTTCCGAGCCAGGCCACGTAGCTTTCCTTTCATAACATTTTTCACAGTTAAAATGAGGAACAGAACACACAACAGCATGTGAATACTTATTTCCACACAGTTAATTATCTATTTACAATAGTCTGACAAGAGAAAACCGCCCAAAATATCTTCTGGAATCAAAAGGCAAAAAAGCTACGTGCTACATGGGGGGGGGGGGGGGGAGAGGGAAAAGTTACATAGGGCTACGTGGGGGAAGGGGGGTTCACAGGAGGGCAAAATGGAGCTACGTGGTTTATGCACGCTCCCTAAGCAGCAGGAATCAAACAAGAAAAATAATCCGATAAAGGGTTACAAGAAAGCTCTTACTGATTGCTTGTGTAGCCTTTTTGTTTACAAAAGCGAATGCAAAATTATCACATGTATATTAAGAATGATCTTTTTTGCATTATGCAGGGTGATTCAGGAGGAATGGTAATAATTAACTTTCAAAAGAAGGCAGAAACTACTACTAAACTGCTATTCAAAATAAATGTATGTATCATTTGAAAAGAAATACGGCTCACCTTAGAAAGGCAACTAACATCAACTCCAAAAGTACAATAGCATATTACTAAAAAACTAAGAAAGGATAGGGAAATATGACCCAACCACTAACCACAGATGAAGGCGGCTGGGAACGATCAACACAAAAAAACCACAAGAAAAGTGCAATATTTCTGCGTACAGTCTTATTCCTGCAGAAGTGAGACACCAGGCAGAGTCAGATGTGCACACAGAGACCACCACCTGGTGAATGGCGACGCCGGCGCGGTTGGTAGTGCAGGAGGGGGGAGGGAGCTCAAATATTGGATCGATAATCGATACTTTTGATGGTATATTCTCATTGAAAGTGAGGACACATATATAAATCAAATTTTGAAGAAAAAACCTATAGTGAAAAATAAAATATAAGAAATATAAATAGTAGAGGTAATAAGTGCTGGGTCTGGTGGGAGGGATTTACTGGAGATTGAGGTCCTGGAGGATGTCTGGTGTCCAGGATATTCTGATAGGCTAGTTCCCATCTACGTAGTCCAGAGGAGGTTGTGTTGTCAGGGAAAACTCTGATCGCCTAACTGAGAAGCAGGAATTTAAATTATTTGTTTTGTGGGAACTGGCATGTTTTGCTCATTGTTAGTATACACTGTCTGCCTGTGGCCATTCATTCTGATAGCAAGTGGGTTAGTAGTGAGGTCCTATATATGAGCTGGAGCAATGGAGCATGTAAGTTGATATATGAGGTGTGTTGTCATGCAAGTAGCATGACCAATGATGGGGAATGTTTCACCTGTGGTGGGAGTGGAGTAAGTGGTAGTGGTGGTCAACAGTGAATGAAGTAATGGAATCATGATCTCCAACAGGCTTGGAGAAACAACAAGAAAATCATGCAGATAATGCTAACTCTAATTTTGTACCAATTCCATGACAGTAAACATGGGGCTATGTTTGATATATAGATTGACAGTCAATGGCCTATCAAGAGTAAACTCCATCTTTAGTGTAAATTGTGATATCCTCAGCAGGTCAAATTGATATAATCATAACAAGTTCATAGTGAGATGTGATAATACAAATTCAGTGATTCAACAATAGGGCATGTCATAAAATCACTGTGTTTTCATAATGCCTATACAAACACAATGTCCTGTTAAACAGTACACAGAATTGTAATGAGAAAAAGAAGTGATCTTCACAGCAACTGATTATCTACCAGCTAATCAGAGACTGATAAGAATAGTTATTATTTATTTATTTATTTATTTATTTATTGGCTTTTGTTTGATCTGATTATTTGTACCAGCTGTAAATTACCAAGGCATACTCATGTCTCAAAGCACCAACAGCGACAGTAACGCGAGCAGACACAACTTAATGAAACCACCACTGAGGCTGCAAGAGGTGAAACAAATTGTTCTCATCATGAAACAGAATCTATCAACAAATCTCACACCTTGGTCTATGATTATGTGTCAATTGCAGTAAGGCATAGCACATTACTTGTTACAATTCACCCACACAACAGAAAATAACTTCTACAATATGTCCTTGTATATATTTCAACAGAAATATTTAAGTAATATTTTTTTACCTTATCATCTTCGGTTAATACTAGCAAGTAACTAAAGAGCAGGAATTTTACAGGACCACCACAACTATATAATTTGGAGCAAAATATAAGTTTGTGGTTTGAAACATATGCACAACACTACACTGAGAAACACACCCCTACCTAATGCAACACATGTGAATAATTTATCAGTAGACTTGTGCAGGAAAATTCTGTTAGCAGCATGTGAATACTAACAAATGTGAAATCTATATGTGTAGCTTAGACTGAAAAGTGAATCTTTCCAATTTTCTGTCTGTTAATCATAAAATGTATCAATCAATCACATTCCTTAACTAGTAAATATAAAATACACTTTAAGAACTTCATATTTAACTGAAAATGGAAAGCAATATACTCAAGAAACCAATTTTCACACAACTAGAAATAGGTTTTCCTGAAGAGCTTTGTAACATATTCAGATAATCACTAAACACAGACAAAAACACTGATAGCAGTCACTGTAGAATACAAACATAGTAAATGGTATTTCAGTTATAAGTTCCCTTCCCTGTAATAATTTTCATATAAAAAAATGCATTTGCCCAGTAAGGTTTTTTCTTCGGTTTCGTCCGCCGATTTATTACAGTTAAACACTAACAAACATACTGTAAATGCATTTGCTCATATTTTTTTAGACGGTCAAACACAACTTATTTAAAGGTATCGTGAACATCATGTGGTCAACTCATACAGTTTAACGAACAAAATGTGCTAACTCGCAATTCATTATAACCAAAGTGAACAGCAAGCGAGTGAAGGTGTGTCCTGCTGTTAAGCTGTGCTGTAAGACTCCGTAAGCAGCTTTAAGTTGTAAACCTACCTCTTCCAGAATATACACAGCATTTATTGGCTCCATATCACCTTCTCCTGATGTTTTCAGACAGCAAAACGCAATATAACTTCACAGCAAAATAACGACGCTCTTCCACAACAGCTGTTAGGTTCTGCTGCAGAGATACTTAATGTTCCAGAGTAAGAATTCCACTCTCACTTCTGCCCCAAAAACTGAGAGCGTTTCTGTCTAAAATCTAAATTGTTGCCAGCCTTTCCCTAATTCCGTCCACGCATATAAAATTTATGGATACGCCAACAATATTACTTTTCAAGTAATCCACGGCAATGGAAGTCAGTAAATGTGTAGATTTGTGAAAATCCAATTTGCATCTCAATACGTTTGTCTAGTATCTTTGTATTCCATTCTTCTCATACTAACAAGAAAAACGTTTACAAAAAATTACTTTTAATTGGAGATAATCTTAAGCCCTGGTGGCAATTTTAATTTTCCCTGAATTTGTACATTGTATTTATTTATTGGCACCTTTGCATCATACTTAGTACAAGGTACAAATGACATGGGATAAGTCAAAAATAGTCTGTACGCAGACATACACACACGCACACACATATACACACAAGATACATTCTCTCACACTTTATCCTTTCTGTGATAACATAGGATCACGATGCCCAGTTATTAACCATCAACACTTCAATCATGGAGGAAGGAATATATGGAGGAGAAGTGACGTTAAATCGGTGAAGCAGGCCGCATGGCGGCAGCACCGGCAGCGACCATACGGCGCTTCCCAACAATTGAGGTGTTCACATTGTAGTAGATGCAGTTATTATTTCATTTTGTAATGTGTATAAGTGTTTCAAAATGCCATCTTGTGTTGCACAAATAGGACAGACAGGAATGAACCTGGAATATCATTTCATAAGTAAGTTGAATTGTAATTATCGTTGTTGAAGTGAGCGGTAGACATCGCAAACTTTAGAGTATGTCTATAAATATTTAGTCATAGCTCTCAATGGGATGACTTTGTTCTCAAATTTTTCTTGGTTTAGTGTAGAAAATCAGAAAACCTTGCTATTTTGCACATAATAGACTAGCATTATTTTTTTTATGAGTGTTGAAAAGTGTTTAAAGGGGCGTGTTTTACATCGCGATTCAGTGAATTTACTATTAAGATTTCTTTCGTCACGTTGCTGATTATACTGACAATGGATGATGAAATTAACTGTTATGTAAGAAGCTGTGAGTTTTATTAATTTTTTAAATAGCCATTTCCCCCTTTTAATTCCAGAAGACATTTTGCACTGTTTTCTCTTGTCAGACTATTATAAATTACATAAGGAGATAATTAGCTGAGGGAAATAAATAGGTTTAATTCTAGATCATGATACTGCTACAACTACTTTAGGCCTACTGCCAGTACAGGGATCTAGCTTTTTTTTTTTATTATTCCTAGCAGTTGTGGTTAGGTTGAAATACAGCCTGGACCAGGAGAAAAATGTCATAAAAGTGATTCGGATAATTCTTTGCTAGCTGCGTGCGGCAGAAAGGTGCTATAGCTGTATCGCCATCTAGAATTAAACCAATAAATATTCACATGCTGTTGTGAATTCAGTTCCTCATTTTAACTGTGACAAATTTTATGAAAGGAAAGCTATGTGGCCTGGCTTGGATCCCTCCCCCCCTCCATAGCCCAACGTAGCCTTTCAGCCCCCCCCCCCCCCCCACTGGACCGGGCCATGTAGTTTGTGCACGGTCCCTACCTTTAACCACATGTTAATTCATTATTAAGAATGTGAAGTAAAGGAAAATAATGAATCAAATTCTGTCCCATAAAGTTCCTTGTACATTCCTGTAATAGCAACAATTGTGAAATGACTCTTTTATTTTTAAAGGTAATAATAAAGTCTCTGCCCTTTTAAACACAAGTTGAAGTAGAGCTCTTCTTGCGTGATAAGTTATTTTGTTAAAAAAAGTATATGCTTGTTCATACAGTGACTCATCATCGTATTTATGATTGGAGCACACTTGCTTGAAGTTACTTCAAAGAACACCGCATGATGCCAACCATACATTATAGTAAAGTATCACTCTTTACTTTTTGTTGATACACTTTATACTAACTATAAATTATGCGGAAACATTTTATTTCTGGTACCAGCCTACAAAATGTCTGGGTTGCTCATCCTAGAGTGGGTCCTCTTACTTTTTTTCTGGTCTAGGACACATTTCAGTCTAACCACAAGTGGTAGTAATAAAACTGAAATATCCATTCTGCATGTCAACCATGTAATCATTGTGGCTTTGACAGAATTAATTCTTGGTCCAGGTTGCATCCCAACCTAATCCCCTCAATTTGGATGTTGTATATCCCCCAAACTAAGAAAGATATCGAAAACATTTATTCCTTATCATCGATTTTTTTCGTCATATTACATAAGAATCCATCATTAAATTTGACTTTTGCGAAATTTTTGTTCTGCATTTCAACTGAAGACACCTCACTTTTGATACAGTATATCTCGAGAACTAGGTGAAATATCGAAAATTTTTACTCTTTATTTTTTATTTGTCTCGTCTTTTTAAATAAGAATTCATCATAAAATTTCACTTTGAATAATTTTTTCTTCAGAATTTCAACCAAAACCATTTAACATTTGAGACAGAATATCTCGAAAACTAAGCAGGATATCAAAAAAATTTATTCTTCATTTTTTATTTGTCTCATCGAGTTACATAATAATCCATCACCAAATTGCGGCGTCACGTTTATCCTAGAGTCCCCTTGAGGTTTTTGCACATATTCCCCGTGTTTGTTGGGAAGCGGCCATGTCCCCCTCCACTCCGGCCATGCCTCCCCACTCCTCCTCCGCCTGGCTTCACTTGATTGCGTGGTGAAGGTCGCTTGCGTCGTCTCCATTTATTCCTTCCTCCATGACTTCAATAGGAACTAGCACTAAGAGTAATGTCTTTAAACTTCAGCGTGTAATAAATGATGAGTCAGTTACTTGTTTTAGAAAGTGCCTGAATGCCACAAACTGGGAACAGGTATACATTGCTCAAGGTATGGATGAAAAAAAACAACATTTTTAGTGACATTGTATTAACTTTCTTTGAAAGTTGCTTCCCCTTGAAAAAGTGTCATGCTTCTCAAAAAGAACAAAAGCCTTGGATAACTATTGGCATTAGAACATCATGCATTAATAAAAGGAAGTTATATATTGCCTCTAGGAATAGTGAGAATGCTAATGTTAAAACACATTACAAACAGTACTGCAAAATACTGAAAAAGGTTATTAAAGAATCTAAAAGTATGTACTACAAACATAAAATTCATGATTCTGAAAATAAAATTAAAACAATTTGGGACATTGTAAAAAAGGAAACAGGAAAGAGTAATCAAACAAGTAATGATATTTTTGTCAAAGAAAATTCAGTGGAATCTAATTTCTCAATTGCTGATAATTTTAATAAACATTTTTTATCTGTTGCTGATAAGTTGACTGCTAATAGCTCAGTGACACACAGTATGGATTTTGTCAAAAAAGGCTTCCAAGAAAAATTTAACTCTATGTCTATAAAATTAGCTACTCCAGAAGAAATAAGAAAAATTATCAAATCCCTTAAGAGCAAATACTCAAGTGGTTACGATGGGATTTCCAGCAGATTAATTAAATTGTGCTCCACAGAATTAAGTAATATACTAAGTTATCTATTCAATATATCTCTACTTGAGGGGACTTTTCCAGAAAGGCTTAAGTATGCTGTAGTTAAACCACTCTATAAAAAGGGAGATAAGGCAGCCGTATCGAATTACCGACCAATTTCATTACTAACAGCCTTCTCCAAAGTTTTTGAGAAAGCAATGTACAATAGAGTTTATGAACATCTAAAAAATAATAATATTCTAACTAAATCACAATTTGGTTTTCAAAAGGGTCATTCAACAGAACAAGCTATATTTTCATTCACTGACAATATTTTAGAAGGAATAAATGATAAATTAATTCCTGTGGGAATTTTTTGTGACTTATCTAAAGCATTTGACTGTGTAGATCATAAAATTCTGATACAGAAACTTAAGTATTATGGTATAGATGGCATTGTTAATAAATGGCTTAGTTCTTACCTTCTAAATAGAAAACAGAAAGTGTCAATGGAGAATTTTAAGGCTGCCTTAAGAGGTCCACTGTTTTCTGAGTGGAAATTAATCAGATGTGGGGTACCTCAGGGTTCTATATTGGGGCCACTATTGTTTTTAATATATATAAATGATCTACCCAGTGTTTCATTTAAAAACTCAAAATTTGTCCAATTTGCAGATGACACAAACATAGGAATTAAAAACACTCCAGATTTATCTATAGAATACATTTCAAATTATGTCTTTGAACT
The DNA here is from genome assembly GCA_031002005.1 of Vandiemenella viatica. Lineage (NCBI taxonomy): Eukaryota > Metazoa > Arthropoda > Insecta > Orthoptera > Morabidae > Vandiemenella > Vandiemenella viatica. The sequence goes on along the minus strand of CM061914.1, from coordinate 189,852,343 downwards.
GATTAATAAATGGTTTACAGCTAATGGCTTGTCTTTAAACTTTGATAAAACTCAGTATATGCAATTCAGTACATCACACAGAGTAACACCTGATATAGACATAAAATTTGCAGGCCAGTCCACTCAAGAGGTAGATAGTGTGAAATTTCTAGGTTTGTGTATTGATCATAATTTAAATTGGAAAGTACATGTTTCTGACTTACTAAAGCGATTGGGAGCAGCCACGTTTGCAATTCGTACAATTTCAGCTTTAGGTGATCTCCGTATGAGGCAGCTAGTTTATTTTGCTTATTGTCACTCCTTATTGTCATATGGAATAATATTCTGGGGCAATTCTACCCATAGAGATAAAGTGTTCAGAGCCCAAAAGCGTGTAATAAGAATAATGTGTGGGGTTAGCAATAGAACTTCATGTAGAGAGCTGTTCAAGAAGTTAGGGATTTTAACATTAGCATCTGAATATATATACACATTAATGTCCTTTGTAGTCACAAATTATACTTTGTTTGAAACAAATAGTAAAGTACACAATTACGGCACTAGAAGTAAAAATGATCTTCACAAGACTTACAAGTCATTGTCATTTGTTCAAAAAGGGGTCCGATATTCAGGGATACATATCTTCAATATGCTCCCAACACATATTAAATGTCTAGTAGATGATAAGAATAAATTCAGGAAAAAAATTGAAAGAATTTTTAATTGACAACTCCTTCTACTCTGTCGAAGAATTTATTTCCAAGGCCTCTTAAAAATAACTGCCAGTATCTTGTGTAAATATGGTTCAAATAATTAATTTACCATGTATGCTATGACTGTACATCTCCTGGTGTATGTATTTAGTTTGTTATGTAATTGTTTATAGTACCATATATCTGTACATCTTGTGGTGTATGTATTATTTTGTTATTTTTTTTTTAATGTACCATATATCCTATGACTGTACATCTTCTGGTGTATGTATTATTTTGTAATGGAAGTGTTTAATGTACCATGTATACTATGACTGTACATCTAGTGGTGTACTCATTATTTTGTTATGCAACTGTTTATCTGTAAATTGACAACTTTCCACATCCCACAGAGCCAGTCTCTTATATTGGGATCAATGGAAAATGAATGTATTGTATTGTATTGTATAGCATTCCACTTTTTTGCTGTTGCTTGAGTTCGGTTGAAATGAATTTAATTTATTTGTGATGAACAGCTTGCTCCAGTGGTGATTGCAATACACCATGTAATTAATTTTATTAAATTGTTATTATTAATAATACTACCTGATATATAATTGAGGATTAAATTCCTCCACTCATATACTTTTACCAACAATGGTGATAGGGTTTCTATTGGCTGCGCATTCCGGCCCTGTCTTAGCTGCCTTAACCTAACCCGGAAGTGCTACCAGGTACAGGGGACCTACAGATATACTAAATAATAACAATTCCGTGTGGTCGTAATGTCCTGGTGACAGGGTTTCTATTGGCTGCGCATTCCGCCCCTGTCTTAGCCACGTTAACCTAACCCGCTAGTGCTACCAGGTACAGGGGACCTACAGATATACTAAATAATAATAATTCCTTGTGGTCGTAATGTCCTGGTGACAGGGTTCCTATTGGCTGCGTATTTCGCCCCTGTCTTAGCCGTCCTTAACCTAACGTGATAGTGCTACCAGGTACAGGGGACCTACAGTTTAACATGGAATCCGGACCACGGAGTGATTCTGGCAAATTTCACATTACACATTACAAGCTATGCTAGATTTGAAGGTCGGGTTAATGGTCTATGAAAATACCCGCTGAGACAGAGATTCGAACTGGGGACATTTCGTTCCCCAGCTAGACGCCTTAACCACTGAGCCACCAGACCACTACAGATATACTGTCAACATTAGCATGTCGGTGACGCGAAACTCATAAGATTTTACCCATTCAAAAATTTCTCAACGCGCCCAAAGAAGTTTTCACTTCAAAAATTGAAAATCTATCTTGTAATGAAATACAACTCCTGAAAATACTTACTCATCACGGGATACTGAACCTGGGACCCGGAAAGAGAACTATCTGAAGTAAGCGCGCTAACCTCTGAGCTGCCAGACAGCCTTGTTTTGAAGTATATGTGTGCTAACTACTGATCAAAATCGAATAAAAACTGAGGGGTTGAATGAACAATTGTGACAGAAAGTAAGGTGAGGGGGAGAAAGGATGAGTTGGTTTCAGTTTCTGTAAATCAATCGTCAACAGTGTTGTTCTATTTGTTTTGAAGTATGCAGTAAGTAAAATTCCATCAAAATCGGATAAAAACTTTGTGATTGCTATAAAAAATTTACGAAAAGCGTCCTGCACGCATATCAAACGCTCGTGATCTGACGCGCGCAACAGGTGGCGTCTTGTGAACTCATAGATTTACCCCGCATAAACATCGCGTAACGAGTAAGGGTGAAAACATGCCGAGCAGCTCGCGGTGTAGGTCGCGCTGGCGGTCGCGGTAGATGTTTCATCCACGTGAAACAAAAGCATTGTTAGTAACGAGTCAGCACACGCCGAGGCGCTCGCGGTCGCCGTCGCTGCTCGCCACTCAGCTGGATGTCGATGAGAGAACCAAGTATTTGTTTTCACCTCGCGGCCTAGGGCGCCGCTGGAGGTCTGCTTGGCTCTGATTGGCTGAAGCTATGTCAAGGCCACGCGATCCAGCTTCTACAATTGATTACAGCAGTTCGGCTTTCGTATTATACAGAGTGGTGGTGTTTAATTTTGTCTTGTTCTAAATATTGATTTATTTAATGGATCTCATTTAGTTTTACACAACTGCAGATATAAATTAACAAAGTACTGACATTGACAATGCTACATTCTGTTTTAAATAAATTACTGATGAAATAATAAGCTACAGATTTTTATAAATTGTACAACTACGGAAAAGTGAATGTTTCAAGCAAGTCAGTGGCAGATAATTACAACAAATTTTATAATAATAATAATATTTAATTAAATTGCAATGGAGCGCACGCTCCGGTGGCTATTTTCCTACGCACCCAGCTTTCCTCCTTTCCTGCTCCCTCCTACATTTGCCCTAATTGAAATAATTATCTATTGTTGATGACTTGATTGACTATTCAGATACTATTACACATCATATACTGACGGAAATGGAACATCAGACAATTTAGTCCAACACTTATAAATTTAAAGAAAGTAAGAAAAAAAAAATTCTCATGTTAATTATTATTCAAAACAAACTGTTGACTGAATTTGAAAATTCTGATTTTTAAATAGAAATCCTGATTTTGGATTGAAAAATTTAGATTTGACTTGAAAATGCTTTGTTAAACGGTACGTTACTTTATTTAAATAATTTATAGTCACGACGAGTTTTCCCTCAGCATGTATTTGGTTTGTTGTGGTAACTGTTATAAACATTTGACTTCAGGTTGTCCAGGATTTTACGGTAAGTTTGTGGTGTCTTTTGTAGGTGGATGATTTTTTAGATCCTGATTTAAATTGTGAAATTCACCAAGAGTTTGTCCCCGTTCATTTATTTGCTGTTAACTTAACCTTCCGATAAGAGCCGTAGAAAGTAGCCACCACTTTGCGGCTACTGACAGACCATCATCATCCCTATCGTTATCGCTTCCACAAATAATTGGAGATCAAATAAAGTAAATGATACTCGCATTAAACACAAAATATTAACGATTTACAACGTGTGGCACCTACTAGGGTTTTAAAAAAACTGGTGAACGCTAGCAGCAGTACCTCGACATCTAGCTTACCCTCCAGCGCGAGCTGCGCGGCATGTTTTTACCCATCTACCGCGACATCGACCTACAGCGCGACCACGACCGCCACCGCCACCTGCACAGCAACCTCCTCGGCATGTTTTCACCCTAAGTCTTCACTTTAAAAAATCTTTATACTCATTGGTCAGTGCAGTTATAATCTGAGGATCCTGTTGGTCAGAAGGGACGCTCCTGGAACCCGTCACGAAGAGCGCCGACGACCCTTCCTGGAGCGGCGCGCTGTGTTCACGTAGTGTGGGTGGTCTCCCCAGCCACCTGCTGACAGTACAGCGAACAGAGTAGTACTGTTACAAGCGACGCTAGGGTGCGCTGCCTTATATTGTCGTGGAGTAGAGCAGACATGAATAATCATCACATACTAACATCAGCCAACACGATAATCCGTACCATTTGATAAAATAAGAGAGCACAAACAATTACAGAGGTTGTTTATAGTAACTCGCGGTGTGAACTTTTGCCTGCTGTCACGTGGTCGCAGTTTTCAACATCTAATAGTATTTTAACAGTTATTTGTTCCTAGATAAGAGACGAGACCATGTTCCACAAGGATACTTTTGGTATTAAAATACACGGGATGTGTATATGCTATCTCCAGTCGTTAGTGTGTTTTGTTAAGGGCACAAATGTCACGCCGAATAAATTTATATAAATAAATAAAACCTATAGATTAGTTGGTATTAATAAAACAAAATTCAGACGTAAGTAGCAGTGCGTAAATTACTATAGCAGTCTGGATCATTGCGATAAATGAAAATAGCCATATGCATTATAGGATATGTTTTTGAAATACTAAAAACTAGATGAAATTTTCTCTGGAAACTAGTCAATACGTTTCTATGACATGACGTTTCGGCGGTGATATCGTCTGCCACCATCCTCAAGTGACTTCACAAACTATCTCACTCGACTAGTTTCCACAGAAAATTTCACAGAGAGTGGTGGGCGAACAGATAAAGTTCCGGCCTCGCATTCGGGAGGACGCCGGTTTGAATCCCCGTCCGGGCATCCAGATTTGGGATTTCCATGGTTTCCCCAAATCACTCCAGGCGAATGCCGCGATGGTTCCTTCAAAAGGCCATGGCCGAATTCCTTCCCGTTCGTTGTCCCCAGTCCCTTCCCGCTTCTAATGACCTCGACGTCGACGAGGCGTAAAGCCGTAAGTAAAAAAAAGAGAGAAAAATTTCGTCTATTTACAACGCCCAGACAGCCTCCACTCTTACTAGAAACTATTTTACTACAGTGATATAATATAATATATTACCCATCAACTGTAAAGATCAATTAAAGAATGGACTAATTACATCAGACAATATACAGAAATTCTATATATATATTTCTAATGAGAGACCGTAGTGACCCTGAAAAATTGACAGCATGCCCAGTCGAGGCTGAGACAGTCAGCTGACAAAAACCACAAGATACCTGATGAAGACAGCAGAGTCAGCTGTCGAAACGTCGTGTTTTTACACCACCATCCGGCTGGACACCCGAGAAGATTTTGTTGCAACGATACGCCGGGAAAGTCTCCATTCCCAGTTTTACGTATATGTTAGAAACTCATCTCTTTACGTTGTTCCTCTCCCTGGCTCCTTTATCTGTCCTCGCCGTCTCATGTTTTCTATTGAATACTTATTTCGTACAAAACTTCTCTGGTAGGCAGCGCCTTAATTCATAATAACGATTGCTGTTTAGCAGCGGAAAAGTTTGATAAGTAATTTGAATGATTTCTCGTGTACTCCCGGGCAGACGGATTCTTTTTGTTGTTTGTGCCCCTTGACCGAATTCCTTCCCGTTCTCGCCTGAATCGAAGAGGTAGCGTCCATAAATCACGTGGCCTACTGTGAAACAACCCCCCCCCCCCACGTATCCTGACGTGGCTTTTGCCTCTACCCCCCTCTCCCCCCACGGTGTAGCACATAGCTTTTTTCCCTTTTGATTCCAGAAGACATTTTGTACTGTTTTCTCTTGTCAGATTATCGTAAATTACATGCGGAGATAATTAAATGACAGAAATAAATATTCACATGCTGTTGTGAGTTCTCTACCTCATTTTAATTGTGAAAAATAATATGAATGGAAAGCTAAGTGACGTGGCTTCGTACCTCTCCCCCCCCCCTTTTCCCCATGTAGCGCAGCGTAGCCTTCCAGCCAACCCCTCGTCGATGTCATGGCCTTGTGAAGGAAGCATCCCGGCATTCGCCTGGAGTGATTTAGGCAGGGGCGGATCCAGTATCTTGCTTTGGGGAGGGGCTTGACCGGACTTTGGTTTGGGGGGGGGGGGCTTGGCTTGAGTGGATTTTGGTTGGGGGGCTTGCCTTCAGTGGATTTTGGCTTTGGGGGGGGGGGGCTTGATTCAGGCAAAAGGTAGTATTCATAGTCCCCTCGAGTCTCGAATCCGTAGAGACTAAAAAAAGAAAAAAAAAATGTCTCCAAAATTATAATTTCGGAGGTGCCCTAAATACATTTTGGGGGAGGCTTGAGCCCTCTAGTCCCCCCCCCCCCTGGATTCCGCCCCTGGATTTAGGGAAACCATTGAAAAAACAAACTTAGATGCCCGGACGGGGATTCGTACCTGCGTCCTCTCGAATGCGAGGACAGAGCGTTAACCACTCACCCACCACGCTCGGGGAAGGAGGAATGACACACGGCACAAGAACATACTGTAGTATGTAGCTGAGATTTTATAGCGTGAAAAAGAATTTATGTGAAAGAACAACGATAGTTAAATATGGATTCTAATCTGAAACTTCCTTCGCAGTATTATTCAAATGGTGGTCTACGATCTGTCAGAAACAAAATAGAAGAGCCCTACATGAAGAATTAGGCAGGGTACTCGGGAGAAAAGATATTGCTACTTGCTTCAAAAGAAAAAAAAACTATTACAGTATTATTCAAACGCTGATCTATGGTTCCTCAGAACAAACAGAACAGTCCCTCTACAAAGAATTTAAAGATCAGGCTAGTGGAATAACGAGAGACAATATCAATACGAGCAAGCAATTTAAAATAGACCTTGGATTTGACTTCCAAACATTAGGTTCATTCACAATTAATATTAAGTTGTGCTCATTCATTATTTCCCCCCCCCCCCCAAAAAAAAATAAAAATCGTTTTTGTGAATATTTAAGGTATTTACCCTACACAATACCTATAAAAGTATCAGAATAGCGTGTGGCGCAAGCAAGAACTGTTTTATAATGGGATTTGTTTACTTTATGACAGTAAAGTATTGTGTAGATACAGCAGCGAATCACTTTAGCTGTCCTGCTGTTTGCGCTAACGGAAAATTTTGTAATTGTAGTTACAGTGGCTGCCACCAGTCACCGCTGCCGTCACTTGTCGCGTGCAAACCTATTATATTGTGTCTGGTGCATCCTGCCATTGTGTTTCTGTTCGAGTTGGTGGTTAGAGGTTGTGTTTGCGATAGCTTCAGTTAAGAGGATACTCCCAGAGAAAACTTCTTAATTTACATCTAATATTTGCTGCAGAGGCGAATACGTCATTCAGCTGGCGGTCACTTTCTGGTGAGTGTCTGTGCGATGTTTTGTTAGCTGCATCAGGCGTTGTCGCATTCCACGTTGTTATGGTTGTAAGCACTTCTAATTATGCATTACGCTGGTTCATGTCATATTCCGTTATTCTATATGACACGAATCGTCAGGAGCGGTATTTCTTATTTGTGCGCTAATGATCCCGATGTCGACGCGCCCTAAAGCAACACCAACAATCTTATTTGTGGTTTGCCATTATTTTGGTTGATGTTGTTGCTGTATTATACGTCAGTTGCTCTCACTGATTGTCTGTTGACGCCACTTCTAGTATAAACCACTCACTATTTGCCGCGTGGATTTTTCGCGAACCTTTTCGTGTGTCTACTACAGTTCGGTTTTAACTACTTTGTGTATTAACTCTTATAATATGGAGAAATGTACAGTTATTTAAATCGTTGTTTTTCGGGCTTTAAAGTTTGCTTCAATTTGCACAATGGATATTGTTATGAGGATACAACATTTTGACGTAGGTTTTTTTTGATTTTTTTTTATTTACTATAGATTGCGATTCCGCTGTAACTACATTCCTCCGCGCGGAGTAATATTGCGGTGGCCAATCGCAAGACTAGTAGGAACACAACCTAGACGAGAATGACATAAAGTATTAATTAGTTTGTTTTCCATTATGGATTATTCTAGCGCTCCAGGGAGTATTAAAACCAAAATACGAGTTCAGAGTAATGCTTCTGGCCGCAATATTAGTCCGCGCGGAGGAATCGCGTAATTTGGTACGCACATTATTTTAGAAATTGTCAGGTAAATCTTTCAAATGTATCAAATGTGCTTAAAGTTTTCTCGAAATGTGGGTACATTGTTAGACGTTCCTACGCAACAAATACATATTTCTCATTTGTTTTTATTGCATGTGTATCTTAAAATTCATTTTCGGAGAGAAAACTGCATTCGACCTCCATATGGACTGTACAGAACATGTAATCGCACACGTAATGATAAAAACAATTCAGTTATTATGGCAGCTGAGACATTTACATTCGTATAAGTCATGTAGGACAGAGAAATTAGCACGAGATGTTAATATTCGCATAATACTTCATTAGAACGGAAAGAATTCCTGTGTGAGCAGGAACTCTGGACCAAGTAGTGAAAAGATGGATAAAGGCGTAGAAATACGTTGTAAGAAAGGCTTTAAATAAAATTTCTGGCCGATTTTAACGGCTGTGATATATCAACTACCTCTTATCGAAAGGCGAGCCATTGCTGTAATGGTAACTTCAGTATCGAATTATTCATACACCACGTGGTTTTTCACTTTACCTGGAATATCTTCTCAAATACTTCCTCTGACACGTGAGTACGGTAAAAGCTCCTTATTCGCGGGGAATACGTTCCGTAAAGATACCGCGAATATGGAATAGTAATTTGTATGGGATTATTGGAGATACGATCCAAGGTTCCGAAAAAAACCAATTTAAATCAATTAATTAAGAGATTTTAAGCAATATGTTTTAGTTATTATTGTCAGGCTTAGGCAATGTTTTAAAAAAATTCGAAATTTTTTGTTTCTGTTTTATCACTTTTAAACGGCCTTTCAATTTGAGTTGTGGCATTTAAGGGGACATCCACAAATTACGTCACACGAATTTTATGATTTTTGGACCCCTCCCTCCCCCCATGTCACAGGTTGTTACATTTGTGGAACACCCCCCCCCACCCACCCCTGATGTGTGACGTCACATATTTTGCAATTTTAAATTTATAAATTAAAACAGAACTTCCAAAATGATTTATGTATTTATAGTTAAAAAATCATATCAACAATAAATCAAACGATTAAGAAAATATAAAAAAACATAAAAAAGCGAATTAATGATACAAAATTGAGTCATCATGTGTCCATGGATTTTGAACCCATTTATGACACGCCCCCCCCCCCCCTTGTCACACGATGTCACACTTCGTTGACCTCATCCCCCCCCCTCAAGGTGTGACGTAATTTATGGATGGCCCCTTAACAATTTGTATTTTAAAAACAAGACTGCTTTCCATAGACGGATCAGTTTTCATGGAGAAATCGCAAAGCTCATTTCCCATCCGCAGACCTTCACACAGGTTTTATTAGAATTAAATGTCGCCATTTCAGTGCTCGTTGAAGCGTCTTCTTCAATGAGTTGGGGATTTAACATATCCTCCAAATCGATTTCAGTCTAATATTCATATTGCGATTCAAGCAACTCTTGAATGTCACTTGATTCTATCTGTTCAAAATCATTTTTATTTACTTATCGAAATATGACGTAGTTAGGTTGAAATGAGGCCTCGACCAAAAGAAATCCTTCGCCATAGCCAAAGGAATACATTTTTCTTTCATATCTCGCATGGATCTCGAGATATTGTATCTCAAAAGTGAGGAGGTTAGGGTGACATCTGGCCTGGACCAGAAGAAAAAAAATCACCAAAACCACTACATTGTGTAAACGCGCTGTAGGTGTTTTATTTTCTTCCTAATGGTTGTTGCAGGTTGAAATACGACCTGGACCAGAAGAAACGAACTAAAAGCACAAAGAGCTACACCTATAACTGATTTTTAACATGGTGTACTCAAAAACCAAGCGAGATATCAAAAATATTTTCGATTTGTTTCGTAGAGTTCTACAAGAATTTATCACAAGATTGTGGTGCACGGTAACGATGTCATTTTTCTTTCAATTCGAGGACGTAGGGAATAGTAAAAGTTTTGTGGTTGATGCTCAACATGTTAATGTAGTAGTTGTCGGTTCTGCGCGTAATATTTACTCGTAATAAATTTTCGTGTGTGCATTTTTCTCTTAATTTCATCCATCTCTGGATCTAGACCAACGTCTACGCTTTTTTTCTTAATACACAGTGCTCCAGTCAACGTCAAAAATGCTTTAACTTTACTGCTTACTGCGCCACATCCGTATAAGGAAGCTACAGGCAAGATTGACAAATTTCTTTTATCTTTGGATTGAGTGTTTGCGCTATTGTTTGATGAAAACGTGAAGTTTTTACCGACAAATTTGTCAAAGAAATTTGTTAGTCTACAGGCCCCTTAGGGAGCGTGCATAAACCACGTAGCTCCAATTTGACCTCCTGTGAACCCCCCCCCCCCCCCCCACGTTGCACGTAGCTTTTTACCCCTTTGATTCCAGTAGACATTTTGTACTGTTTTCTCTTGGCAGACTATTGTAAATTACATACGGAGATAATTAAATGACGGAAATAAGTGTTCACATGCTGTTGTGAGTTCTATTCCTCATTTTAATTGTGAAAAATTTTATGAAAGGAAAGCTACGTGGCCTGGCTCGGAACCCCCCCCCCCCCCCCCCTCCCTCCACGTAAGATACGAAAATGAGAAATTCTTTTTGCTTTACCCCTCTACACTTTCACTTCCACTCATTTCCACAGTGACATTCTGTAGTTTACTGGACATATTCAACTACACAATTCGCGTACAATGCGAGGATAACAGCAAAGTGACTGCTCGGTTGTGCGAGTGGCTGGCTGGCGGCGCCACCAGAATACTGGTTGCGTCGCCAACAGAGACACCAGTGCCGCGGCTGGTTGCGCCGCCAAGTCGCCTAGTGTAATAGGGCCATAATAGTATTTTAACAGTTATTACAGAAGTATACTTTTGGTATTAAAGTATACGGGATGTGTATATGGTATGTGCAGTTGTTAAGGGCACAAATGTCACGCCGAATAAATTTATATAAATAAATATAACCTATAGATTAGTTGTAGGCCTACTAATAAAACAAAATGCAGACGGAAGTAGCAGTGCGTAGATGACTATAGCAGTCTGGATCATTGCGATAAAGGAAGGTAGCCACATGGATTATAGGATATGTTTTTGAAATACTAAAAACTAGATGAAATTTTCTCTGGAAACTAGTGAATACGTTTCTATGACATGACGTTTCGGCGGTGATATCAGTCTGCCACCATCCTCAAGTGACTTCACAAACTATCTCACTCGACTAGTTTCCACAGAAAATTTCACCGAGAGTGGTGGGCGAACAGATAAAGTTCCGGCCTCGCATTCGGGAGGACGCCGGTTTGAATCCCCATCTGGGCATCCAGATTTGGGTTATCCATGGTTTCCCCAAATCACTCCAGGCGAATGCCGCGATGGTTCCATCAAAGGCCATGGCCGAATTCCTTCCCTGTTCGTTGTCCCCAGTCCCTTCCCGCTTCTAATGACCTCGACGTCGACGAGGCGTAAAGCCGTAAGTAAAAATAAAGAGAGAAAAATTTCGTCTATTTACAACGCCCAGAAAGCCTCCACTCTTACTAGAAACTATTTTACTACAGTGATATAATATATTACCCATCAACTGTAAGATCAATTAAAAATGGACTAATTACATCAGATAATATACAGAAATTCTATATATATATATATTTCTAATGAGAGACCGTAGTGACCCTGAAAAATTGACAGCATGCCCAGTCGAGGCTGAGACAGTCAGCTGACAAAAACCACAAGATACCTGATGAAGACAGCAGAGTCAGCTGTCGAAACGTCGTGTTTTTACACCACCATCCGGCTGGACACCCGAGAAGATTTTGTTGCAATCGATACGCCGGGAAAGTCTCCATTGACACATCAGGATTCCCAGTTTTACGTATGTGTGTTAGAAACTCCTCTCTTTACGTTGTTCCTCTCCCTGGCTCCTTTATCTGTCCTCGCCGTCTCATGTTTTCTATCGAATAGGCTACTTATTTCGTACAAAACTTCTCTGGTAGGCAGCGCCTTAATTGATAATAACGATTGCTGTTTAGCAGCGGAAAAGTTTGACAAGTAATTTGAATGATTTCTCGTGTACTCCCGGGCAGACGGATTCTTTTTGTTGTTTGTGCCCCTTGACCGAATTCCTTCCCGTTCTCGCCTGTAATGACTTCAGAATCGAAGAGGTAGTGTCCATTAAATCACGTGGCCTACTGTGAAACCCTCCCCCCCCCCCACGTAGCCTGACGTGGCTTTTGCCTCTACCCCCTCTCTCTCCCCACGGTGTAGCACGTAGCTTTTCTTCCCTTTTGATTCCAGAAGACATTTTGTACTGTTTTCTCTTGTCAGATTATCGTAAATTACATGCGGAGATAATTAAATGACAGAAATAAATATTCATATGCTGTTGTGAGATTCTCTACCTCATTTTAATTGTGAAAAATAATATGAATGGAAAGCTAAGTGACGTGGCTTCGTACCTCTCCCCCCCCCTTTTCCCCATGTAGCGCAGCGTAGCCTTCCAGCCAACCCCTCGTCGATGTCATGGCCTTGTGAAGGAAGCATCCCGGCAGTCGCCTGGAGTGATTTAGGCAGGGGCGGATCCAGTATCTTGCTTTGGGGAGGGGCTTGACCGGACTTTGGTTTGGGCGGGGGGGCTTGGCTTGAGTGCGATTTTGGTTGGGGGGGGCTTGCCTTCAGTGGATTTTGGCTTTGGGGGGGGGGGCTTGATTCAGGCAAAAGGTAGTATTCATAGTCCCCTCGAGTCTCGAATCAGTAGAGCTAAAAAGAAAAAAATGTCTCCAAAATTATAATTTCGGAGGTGCCCTAGATACTTTTGGGGGGAGGCTTGAGCCCTCTAGTCCCCCCCCCCTGGATCCGCCCCTGGATTTAGGGAAACCATTGAAATAACAAACTTAGATGCCCGGACGGGGATTCGTACCTGCGTCCTCTCGAATGCGAGGACAGAGCGTTAACCACT
>CM061914.1:189809549-189838306 GCA_031002005.1 Vandiemenella viatica | reverse complement strand
GAGAATCCGTGCAAATTCAGACATTAACTGGAAACATTGCTCAAGTTGCGAATGGCATAGGACGACATGGTTTTGAACCCAAATCACTCCAGGCGAAAGCCGGGGTGCTTCCTTCATTAGGCCATGGCCGAATTCCCTCCAGTTCCATGTCCCCAGTCCCATCCCGCCTCTAATGACTTAAATAAATAAATAAAAAAGATTTTGAACAGATAGAATCAAGTGACATTCAAGAGTTGCTTGAATCGCAATATGAATATTAGACTGAAAGCGATTTGGAGGATATGTTAAATCCCCAACGCATTGAAGAAGACACATCAACGAGCACTGAAATGGTGACATTTAATTCTAATAAAACCTGTGTGAAGGTCTGCGGATGGGAAATGAGCTTTGCCATTTCTCCATGAAAATTGATCCGTCTATGAAAAGCAGTCTTGTTTTTAAAATACAAATTGTTAAGGGGCTATCCATAAATTACGTCACACCTTGAGGGGGGGGGGGTGAGGTCAACAAAGTCTGACATCAAGTGAAAAAGGGGGGGGGGGGTGCGTGTCAAATGGGTTCAAAATCCATGGACACATGATGACTCAATTTTGTATCATTAATTCGCTTTTTTATGTTTTTTTATATATTTTCTTAACCGTTTGATTTATTGTTGATATGATTTGTTACCTAGAAATACATAAATCACTTTGGAAGTGCTGTTTTAATTTATAAATTTAAAATGCAAAATATGTGACGTCACACCAGGGGAGAGGGGGGGGGGGGTTCCACAATGTAACAACCTGTGACATGGGGGGAGGGAGGGGTCCAAAAATCATGAAATTCGTGTGACGTAATTTGTGGATGTCCCTTTAAATGCCACAACTCAAATTGAAGGCCGTTTAAAAGTGATAAAACAGAAACAAACAAAAAATTACGAAATTTTTTAAAACATTGCCTAAGCCTGACAATAACTAAAACATATTGCTTAAAATCTCTTAATTAATTGATTTAATTTGTTTTTTGTCGGAACCTTGGATCGTATCTCCAATAATCCCATACAAATTACTATTCCATATTCGCGGTATCTTTACGGAACGTATTCCCCGCGAATAAGGAGGTTTTACTGTACTCACGTGTCAGAGGAAGTATTTGAGAATATACTCCAGGTAAAGTGAAAAACCACGTGGTGTATGAATAATTCGACACTGAAGTTACCATTACAGCAATGGCTTGCCTTTCGATAAGAGCTAGTAGATATATCACAGCCGCTAAATCGGCCAGAAATTTTATTTAAAGCCTTTCTTACAACGTATTTCTACGCCTTTGTCCATCTTTTCACTACTTGGTCCAGAGTTCCTACTCACACAGGAATTCTTTCCGTTCTAATGAAGTATTATGTGAATATTAACATCTCGTGCTAATCTCTCTGTCCAAAACGACTTATACGAATGTAAATCTCTCAGCGCAATATGTCTGCCATAATAACTGAATTGTTTTTATCATTACGTGTGCGATTACATGTTCTGTACATTCCATATGGATGTCGAATGCAGTTTTCTCTCCGAAAATGAATTTTAAGATACACATGCAATAAAAACAAATGAGAAATATGTATTTGTTGCGTAGGAACGTCTAACAATGTACCCACATTTCGAAAAACTTTAAGCATATTTGATACATTTTAAAGATTTACCTGACAATTTCTAAAATAATGTGCGTACCAAATTACGCGATTCCTCCGCGCGGACTAATACTGCGGCCAGAAGCATTACTCTGAACTCGTATTTTGGTTTTAATACTCTCTGGAGCACTAGAATAATCCATAATGGAAAACAAACTAATTAATACTTTATGTCATTCTCGTCTAGGTTGTGTTCCTACTAGTCTTGCGATTGGCCACCGCAATATTACTCCGCGCGGAGGAATGTAGTTACAGCGGAATCGCAATTTATAGTAAATCAAAAAAAATATGTCAAAATGTTGTATCCTCATAACAATATCCGGGATTACTGGAGATCGCGATTCCGCCAGAAGTTTACATCAAAATACTGCAGTGGTCAAACGCAAGACTCCACTAGAAATTCTTTCCCAAGTACATTTAACGGTTTCATGCTGGTCCAGGCTGTATTACAACCTAATTTCTGCTTCAAAATAATGATCCAGGCTGTATTATATCGTAATTAGTGCTTGAAAACAATACGTCTTGCGATTTACTACAGCAGTTTTCCAACGATATTACTGAATGTTGTTGTAGCGGAATCGCGATCTCTAGTAGACCCCAATATCCATTGTGCAAATTGAAGCAAACTTTAAAGCCCGAAAAACAACGATTTAAATAACTGTACATTTCTCCATATTATAAGAGTTAATACACAAAGAAGTTAAAACCGAACTGTAGCGGACACTCGAAAAGGTTCGAGAAAAAATCCACGCGGCAAATAGTGAGTGGTTTATACTAGAAGTGGCGTCAAATGACAATCAGTGAGAGCAAAAGATCAGAGCAACATCAACCAAAATAATGGCAAACCACAAATAAGATTGTTGGTGTTGCTTTAGGGCGCGTCGACATCGGGATCATTAGCGCACAAATAAGAAATACCGCTCCTGACGACTCGTGTCATAAAGAATAACAGAATATGACATGAACCAGCGTAATGCATAATTGTAACTGCTTACAACCATAACAACGTGAAATGGGACAGCGCCTGATGCAGCTAACAAAACATCACAAAGACACTCACCAGAAAGTGACCGCCAGCTGAAGTGACGTATTCGCCTTTGCAGCAAATATTAGATGTAACTTAAGAAGTTTTCTCTGGGAGTATCCTCTTAACTGAAACTATCGCATACACAACCTCTAACCACCAACTCGAACAGAAACACAATGGCAGGATGCACCAGACAGAATATAATAGGTTTGCACGCGACAAGTGACGACAAGTGACGGCAGCGGGAACTGGTGGCAGACACTGTAACTACAATTACAAAATTTTCCGTTAGCGCAAACAGCAGGACAGCTAAAGTGATTCGCTGCTTTATCTACACAATACTTTAATGTCATAAAGTAAACAAATCCCATTATACAACAGTTCTTGCTTGCACCACACGCTATTCTGATACTTTTATAGGTATTGTGTAGGGTAAATACCTTAAATATTCACAAAAACGATGTTTTATTTATTTTTTATTTTTTATTTTTTATTTTTTGGCGTTCTCGCCTCGCATTCGGTCGGACGGCGGTTCGAATCCCCGTCCGGGCATCCAGATTCTGGTTTTCCATGGTTTCCCAAATCACTCCAGGCAAATGCAGGGATGCTTCCTTCAAAAGGCCATGGCCGAATTCCTTCCCATTCCTTGTCCCCATCCTTGCCCCCCATCCTTGCCCCCCATCCTTTCCCGTCTCTAAAGACCTCGTTGTTAAGAGACGTAAGGAGTTAAAAAAAATTTGGGGGGGGGGAATAATTAATGAGCACAACTTAATATTAATTGTGAATGAACCTAATGTTTCGAAGTCAAATCCAAGGTCTATTTTAAATTGCTTGCTCGTATTGATATTGTCTCTCGTTATCTCCACTACCCTGATCTTTAAATTCTTTGTAGAGGGACTGTTCTGTTTGTTTCAGAGGAACCATAGATCAGCGTTTGAATAATACTGTAATGGTTTTTTTTTTATTTTGAAGCAAGTAGCAATATCTTTTCTCCAGAGTACCCTGGCCAAATTCTTCATGTAGGGCTCTTCTATTTTGTTTCTGACAGATCGTAGACCACCATTTGAATAATACTGCGCAGGAAGTTTCAGATTACAATCCATATTTAACTATCATTGTTCTTTCACATAAATTCTTTTTCACGCTATAAAATCTCAGCTATATCCTAGAGTATGTTCTTGTGCCGTGTGTCATTCATCCTCCTTCCCCGAGTGTCGTGGGTGAGTGGTTAACGCTCTGTCCTCGCATTCGAGAGGACGCAGGTACGAATCCCCGTCCGGGCATCTGAGTTTGTTATTTCAATGGTTTCCCTAAATCCAGGGGCGGATCCAGGGGGGAGGGGGACTAGAGGGCTCAAGCCTCCCCCAAAAGTATCTAGGGCACCTCCGAAATCATAATTTTGGAGATTTTTTCTTATTTTTTTAACTCTCCGGATTCGAGACTCGAGGTGACTGTGAATACTACCTTTTGCCTGAATCAAGGCCCCCCCCCCAAAGCCAAAATCCACTGAAGGCAAGCCCCCCCCAACCAAAATAAGCAAGATACTGGATCCGCCTAGTGTTGCAAACTGAAAAAAAAACAAAATGTTTTTTTTCAGCTTTGTGAAAAAAAACATGAAAAAAAACTTAGCACCCGTGTTTTTTTTCTAAATTTTGTTTTTTTTTCTAAATTTTGTTTTTTTTCTAAATTTTTTTTTTCTTTTCAGAAAACAATATATTTGATAAATTATAGTTTTATTTAAGGAACTTCCATTTTACAAGGGTGTTTAAGTCTTACTGAATCATATAATGTCTCACATAATGATTCATAAGTGTATCTATATAGGTAACATAATTTTATTCATCCTCTATGTCAGTACCATATTCACTAGTATCAGCACTACCAACACTAGTTCGATCGGTGTCGGAATTTTCTGTCTCTTCTTCTGTCTCCTCTAGATCCGTAACTTCAGAAATAGTTAAATTTTCTTTTACTGGTTGTTCTTGTATTGTACGCAAAAGATTTTGAGATTGCAATTTTAAATTGTGAGCAAAGTACACACTGTGCATAAAGACTGCACCGATAGTTCTGTATTACGGTCTTTTAAGTTTGAATTAAAATCTATTATCAAACAAAATAGGAGCTTTACTTCTTTTCAATCGTTTGTTTACACCAACAGTTGCAAGGAAACGATTCATAATTAGGGACCGTGCACAAACTAAGTGGCTCGGTCCAGAGGGAGGAGGGGTTAGCTGGAAGGCTACGCTGGGTGGGGGGGTTTCCGAGCCAGGCCACGTAACTATCCTTTCGTAACATTTTTCACAGTTAAAATGAGGAACTGAACTCACAACAGCATGTGAATATTTATTTCCCTCAGTTAATTATATCCGTATGTACTTTACAATAGTTTGACAAGAGAAAACAGTAAAAAATGTCTTCTGGAATCAAAACGGAAGAAAGCTACGTGCTACGTGAGGGGGGGGTAGGCAAAAGCTACGTAGGGCTACGTGGGGGAGGAGAGGGGGTTCACAGGAGGCCAAAATGGAGCTACGTGGTTTATGCACGCTCCCTTACTGACAATTTAATGAGTCAGTACCACTATACTCTGAGAGTTAACAAGTATACGAATATAAGGAAAGCCCAATAAGTAGTAAAAAGAGGCAAAAAACCGTGGATAAATTTTAAATTCCTAATTTTTTAAAAGATCTGTAGGTAATTTTGTAGGGCTGGCAGCACTATTTCAAATAGCAAGTATCAATCCAAACAATGGGGAATGGGGATTCCTTCTCGCGCAACCTAGTCTCTTCGGGAAATCCCCGTTCATAAAGAAAATTTCAGTCAATTTTGCCAATATTTTCGTAATTTTTTTTCCTACTGAACTAGAAAAATATAGTAGATTTTAAACTAAGACAAGTACTTAGAATAAACTCTAGAACAGTCATTTTAAACGATAATTGCCTTACAAATATGAGATTTAGTAGTTGTGAAAAAAAAACGTGTTCCAGAAAAAAAAACATGTTTTTTTTCTAAGTTTTTTTTCATGTTTTTTTTTCAAGCCAGAAAAAAAACCGTTTTTTTACAACACTAGATCCGCCCCTGCCTAAATCACTCCAGGCGAATGCTCGGATGCTTCCTTCACAAGGCCATGACATCGACGGGGGGTTTGCTGGAAGGCTACTCTGCGCTACATGGGGAAAGGGGGGGGGAGAGGTACGAAGCCACGTCACTTAGCTTTCCATACATATTATTTTTCACAATTAAAATGAGGTAGAGAACTCACAACAGCATGTGAATATTTATTTCTGTCATTTAATTATCTCCGCATGTAATTTACGATAATCTGACAAGAGAAAAGAGTATAAAATGTCTTCAGGAATCAAAAGGGAAAAAAGCTACGTGCTACACCGTGGGGGGAGAGGGGGTAGAGGGGGTAGAGGCAAAAGCTACGTCAGGCTACGTGAGGGGGGGGGGTTGTTTCACAGTAGGCCACGTGATTTATGGACGCTACCTGTTCGATTCTGAAGTCATTACAGACTAGAACGGGAAGGAATTCGGTCAAGGGGCACAAACAACAAAAAGAATCCGTCTACCCGGTAGTACACGAGAAATCATTCAAATTACTTATCAAACTTTTTTCCTCCTAAACAGCAATCTTAATTATGAATTAAGGCGCTGCCTACCAGAGAAGTTTTGTACGAAATAAGTATTCAACATGAGACGGCGAGGGCAGATAAAGGAGCCAGGGAGAGGAACAACGTAAAGAGATGAGTTTCTAACAAATACGTAAAACTGGGAATGGAGACTTTCCCGGCGTATCGTTGCAACAAAATCTTCTCGGGTGTCCAGCCGGATGGTGGTGTAAAAACACGACGTTTCTACAGCTGACTCTGCCGTCTTCATCAGGTATCTTGTGGTTTTTGTCAGCTGACTATCTCAGCCTCGACTGGGAATGCTGTCAATTTTTCAGGGTCTCTCATTAGAAATATATATATAGAATTTCTGTATATTGTCTGATGTAATTAGTCCATTTTTAATTGATCTTTACAGTTGATGGGTAATATATTATATTGTATTATATTATATCACTGTAGTAAAATAGTTTCTAGTGAGAGTGGAGGCTGTCTGGGCGTTGTAAATAGACGAAATTTTTCTCTTTTTTTTTTTACTTTCGGCTTTACGCCTCAACGACGTTGAGGTCATTAGAAGCGGGAAGGGACTGGGGACAACGAACGGGAAGGAATTCGGCCATGGCCTTTTGAAGGAACCATCGCGGCATTCGCCTGGAGTGATTTGGGGAAACCGTGGAAAACCCAAATCTGGATGCCCAGACGGGGATTCAAGCCGGCGTCCTCCCGAATGCGAGGCCGGAACTTTATCTGTTCGCCCACCACTCTCGGTGAAATTTTCTGTGGAAACTAGTCGAGTGAGATAGTTTGTGAAGTCGCTAGAGGATGGTGGCAGACGATATCACCGCCGAAACGTCATGTCATAGAAACGTATTCACTAGTTTCCAGAGAAAATTTCATCTATTGTTTAGTATTTCAGAAACATATCCTAAAATGCATATGGCTACCTTCCTTTATCGCAATGATCTAGACTGCTATAGTCATCTGCGCACTGCTACTTCCGTCTGAATTTTGTTTTATTAGTACCAACTAATCTATAGGTTTTATTTATTTATATAAATTTATTCGACGTGACATTTGTGCCCTTATCAAAACACACAAACAACTGCACATACCATATACACATCCCGTATACTTTAATACCAAAAGTATACTTCTGTAATAACTGTTAAAATACTATTAGATACTGAATACTGCGAGCACGTGACAGCAGGCAAAGTTAGTCCCGCCTAATGTTGCAAATTGAAAAAAAATACATTTAGCTTTGTGAAAAAAAAACATGAAAAAAAAACCTAGCACCGTTGTTTTTTTTTCTAAATTTGTTTTTTTTTTTTTCAAAAAAACACATTTACATTTTACAAGTGTGTTTTGAATCTTACTGAATCATATTATGTTTTACATAATAATTCATAAATGTATCCATATATTTAATATAATTTTATTCATCCTCTGTCAGTACCACATTCACTAGTATCAGCACTATCAACACTAGTTCGGTAGGTGTCGGAATTTTCTGTTTCTTCTTCTGTCTCCTCTATATCCATAACTTCAAAAGTAGTTACATTTTCTTTTACTGGTTGTTCTTGTATTGTACGCAAAAGATTTTGAGATTAAATTGTGAACAAAGTAAACACTATGAATAAAGACTGCACCGATAGTTCTGTCTTTTAAGTTTGAATTTAAATCTATTATCATACAAAATAGGAGCTTTATTTCTTTTCAATCGTTGGTTTACGCCAACAGTTGCAAGGAAACGATTTATAATTACTTACAATTTAATGAATCAGTATCACTATACGCTGAGAGTTTAAGAAGTATACGAATATAAGGATAGCACAATAATTAAAAGAGGCAAAAAACTGTAGATAAATTTAAAATTCCTAATTTTTAGAAAAGATCCGTAGGTCTACAGGTAAATTCGTAGGGCCTGGCAGCACTAGTTCAAATAGCAAGTATCAATCCAAACAACGGGGAACGGGGATTCCTTCTCGCGCAACCAAGCCTCTTCGGGAAGTCCCCGTTCATAAAAGAAAATTTCAGTCAATGTTGCCAATATTTTCGTATTTTTCCCCCCTTCTGAGCCAGAAAAATATATTAGAGTTAAAAATTAAGATAATTTCTTAGAATAAACTCTAAAACAGTCATATTAAACAATAAGTGCCTAACAAATTTGAGATTTAGTAGTTATGGAAAAAAAACATCCAGAAAAAATACGTTTTTTTTCATATTTTTTTTTTTTTTTCAAGCCAGAAAAAAATCGTTTTTTTACAACACTAGTCTCGCCGGTTACTATAAACAACGTTTGTAATTGTTTCTGTTCTCTTGTTTTATCAAATGGTACGGATTATCATGTTGGCTGACGTTAGTATGTGATGATTTATTCATGTCTGCTCTACTCTACGAAAATAAAAGACGGCGTATCCTAGCGTCGCGTATCCTAGCGTCGCGTGTAACAGTAACGCATGGCTTATTCGCACAAACTACTGCGCACCGCTCCAGGAAGGGTCGTGAGAGCTCTTCCTGGCGGGTTCCAGGAACGTCCCTTCTGGCCAACAAGATCCTCAGACTCAGGTAGCTACTATGGGGCTAGGCGGTGCAGTGCACCGGGGCCCCTACGCTCAGGGAGCCCGCAAGGATACCTCTGGGGGGCCCTCCAAGCGCAGTTCAGAGGGCCACGAGCATTCATGGCAAACTGGCGACCTTTTTTTTTTTTTAGTTCTACAGTCGTCTAAGGGGGCCCCTGAGACATAGGAAGTACCTCACTAAGGGCCTTCTCACCGCTCAGGGGGCCCCCAACCACTGCTCAGGGGGCCCTTACCAGCAACACAAAGCAAGAAAGGTCTCGCCCGTCTGACCTGAGGGCCCAAAATAATTTTTTTTGCACCGGGGCCCGTGTTGACCTAGCTACGCCACTGAGTGGGAAGTATAAATAACAAATAGTTGCTAATTAGAGAGCAATAAACATGACAACTCAGAATAAGTATCAACATACTATACTAAATGAAATACTACAAAAAATATCTTATGAAAAAAAGTTGTGTAACTTGGCCATAATGCATGCTATGATGCCTTAACTTTATCCAAATAAATGCCTAAACAGTATTGCTTATCAATTTATAAAATACACAAAAAAAATATTTTCCTTTGACCCATTTCGATTTTTATAAATTTTATTAATTTTTATTAAAATTTTAGCACGCATAATGTTCAAATTTTTTTCAAAAAAAAAAATCAACAATCATCAACACCAAGAGAAACCATTCGAAAGAGAAAACTTCGTTAAGACAGCCATACATTTACAAGATTTGATTTTATGATATTGCATTCATAAAATTATCGATACATCAATACTTTTTTTCGATATGTCGACGGCCGATATTGATACCCTTTAAAATATAGATATATCGAAAATACGATTTTTTTAAAAATATCAACAGCCCTAGTTCAGCGTTGAAATTTACGAACAAACTGTGAAGTTGGAAATGAATGTGTTATCCTTGTAATTAGCTGAAAATTATACACAAAGAGTCAAACGATTTCAGTCTAATGAAACCAACTGTACCCTGAAAGGATCTAATACTATTAGTTCAAACTGATTACAGTGACTCGGCATTTATATGTACAATCGTTTTGATAACGTGACTGCGAGAAAGTAGTTGTTGCATTTGATAAGTGCGTTCTGCTAAACAAAACAATGAACAGTAGAATTCCTATTATCACATGTCTTCAGACATATTAGAAATATTTCCAACACTAATTTACGAATTTGTCGCCAGATCGTTAATTCTGAATATCTTTTCTGGAAACATAAGTGCAGCAATGTTAAAATCAACCATTTCGTCAACATCGGCTTATAACATTTTCCTTTACCAATTGAAAACATGGCGTCAGTTCCGATAAGAACAGAAAGCGACTACTCTCAAATCCTGTAATGTAGATTAATTTGAAATCGTTTGAGTTTTACTATTTGGGCATGAAAAGCTCGATACTGTCAACACATGCTGAGCTAAATTTTCCTGCGTAGCAGTTTATATGAAATAATTCACCCTTAGATAGATGATAATATATTGCTATACTTTTTTTTCATTCTGTCTTTGTTGGTTTTTTTTTTCAGTTATTCGGGAATATAGGAAGTAATTTTTGCTAGTCGTTTGTGATTCGGCTAATTATGGGCGTTGTACGACATGTAGTAAATGCACCAATCGGGAATAGTTCAGGCACACTAGTTAGAAGTGAGAAGGCAAATGTGTTGTTGAGATCTGTAAGGATTTTTATTATATTTTTTTTTATTTTTGCTCGCCGACGTCGAGATCATTAGAGGCGATAAAAAACTTGGTGCAAGGAAGGGGAACGAATTCGGCCATAGCCTTTTGATGGAACCATTATGCCAATCACCTGGAGTGATTTGGGGAAACCATGGAAAACCGAATCAGTAAATCAGTAGTGCTGAACGAGGATTCGAATCCGTGTCCTCTCGAATGCCAAGACAAGGCATCACCGCTCACTCACCCACGAAGCTCGATGTTTATTTATTTATTTTTACAACTTTATCAATCCTTGTTTCAGGTCGAAACCTCTATAAGCCAGATGAGCTAAATTTTACAATTTAATGTTGCATAATTTGATTCTAGTTCCTTCCAGGTTGATCGATCTTGAGAAACTCTCTTCCAGTTCACGCCTGTAACTCGACGTGTGTCTGATCCGGGGGTCTTCCTCTTGCTCTCTTCAGGTTTCTCGGTATCCAATCCAGCACTATCGTAGTCCATCTTTCATCTCTTTTGCGAGCAATATGACCAGCTCATTGTCATTTTTGGGTCATGACTCTATTTAAGATGTCTATCACTTTGGTTACTGAACGAATGTGCACGGCCCTTTTCCTGTATCTTCTTGTAAACCCTTGCATTGCTACAAGAAGTATGTAAGATAAAATTCTAGTTTGACGATAACCGCTGAATATTGTTCAGTACGATAACATAATGATACATAAACTTTCGAAGTTCATGAATGTTACTAACTTAATTAAATTAGTAGTGGGAAAGAATGTATTTGAAGGGTGTTAGTGTCTTTTTATTATATATATATATAAATTAGCAATTAGAATAACATACGTTATTTTTTTTTTTTTTTTTTGCTGTCTTCAGTCTTTCGACTGGTTTGATGTAATCCTCCATCCCTTCCTATCCTGTGCTAACCTCTTTATTTCTACATACCCCTTACAACCCACATCCTCAATTATCTGCTTCATATATTCTAATCTCTGTCTTCCTCTACAGTTCCTACCTTCGACTGTTCCCTCCACCAGCAAATTAACCAATCCAGCATGTCTCAAAATATCACCTACCAGCATGTCTCTTCTTTCTGTAAGCTTCTTCCACAAACTTCTTTTCTCACCCATCATTTCCAAAATTCGTTAATTTCTTTCTTTGTTTGTCCACTTAATTTTCAGCATTCTTCTGTAGCACCACATTTCAAATGCTTCAATTTTCTTTATTTCCGGTATTCCTAAAGTCCATGTTTCGCTACCATAAAGTGCTGTGCTCCACACAAAGAGTTTTAAAAAGTTCTTTCTAATTCCTAGATCAATATTTGAAACTAAAAGGTTTCTCTTTTTCATGAAGGCTCTTTTTGCTAGTGCTATTCTGCTTTTAACATCATTCCTGCTTCGGCCACCGGTTGTAATTTTGCTTCCCAAGTAACAGAATTCACTTATTTCTCCTATTGCATTCGATCCTATTTTTATATTTAACCTGCTATTATTGGTATCATTTCTGCTACATTTAATTAAAAAACAGAAACATTCAAATCACTTTCTGCACTGTTGTTTCTCATTTGGAGGTTTATAACACTTGTCCAAAGCAGGTAGCATCCCGGCATTCGCCTGGAGTGATTTGGGGAAACCATGGGAAACCCAAATATGGATTCCGGGACGGGGATTCGAACCGTCATGCTACCAAATGCGAGGCCAGAGCGTTAACCGCTCACCCACCACGCTCGGTCAATTTCCTCATAGTTTCGCGTAAGATCAGAGCGCGCAGATTCGAATGGAAGAGTGGCATAAGAAGAACAGTTGTGGAAGGACAGAATGCGCTTGAAAGGCAAAACTGCCTGAGTGGCTGAGTATGGAATAGGGGTCGTCAGAAAATAAAGACTCGGTACGGAGTGCCGCACATTGTCCATCGCAAGACTCGCCGAATCTTCTGTTTGCGTCGGGATTAACACAAGCATATAATTCACGACTGTCTGATGTTGTATTATCCCGTTTGATGGATTGTCGTCCCACTGAACCGAAGCAGATAAAGAGACGGGTGTTTATGTAACTCGACTTCTGTTGAGCTGCCGACAGTATTGACCAATCACGGAGTCGCAGCGCGACGTCACATGTAAGGCTACAGTAGTATCCTCACTGCAGCGATAAAGTTGGTTTTTTTTTCTTTCTTTTTTTCGTTGCCTCAGCGGCTGTGTATATATCCCCGCTAGCTTCTATGGCTTTGGTATTTAGTGTAAGGTTAGGGTTGTTTTGGTGACACTATTTATTATGCTCCTTTAGGGGAAGAACCAGGGTTATGGTCATCATGGTGAAAAAAAACCTCTACTTTTCGAGTACCAAATTATACTGGGTCGTACACAATGCTAAGTGGCACCTTATGTTTGTGCCATGTTCTTGGTATTACTGTACCCAGGGTTGCCAGTCTTTCTGTATTTTGTCGTCCTTTTGCTTCTATATTTTCTAAGTATTTAGTGGTTTGACTGAATATTTCTGTATTTGTATTCTCTACTAGCTGTTATCCGCGACTTTGTACGCGTGGATATAGAATTTGATTGCTAGAATTGGATACACAAAGCTGAAAGTTACCTAAGATGTGTCGGCATAATATGACGGGAACGGTATCGATATACCACTCTACCGTCGAACCTGTCTCATTTATTCATATCGGAAAAAATATCCTCTTTCATTCCTAATGATAAAAAGTATGTCGGTACATATATACACATATAGTCGTATTAGAAAAAAAGAAAGAAAAAAAAAGACGGAGACTTACTTTCGCATATATAATGTTATTAATTTAGATCACACAAAAACTGGCTGTGGAACCAGTATACCCTGAATAAAGTAAACGCTTAGGGTACTATTCTACCGCCAAAGATTTACCAGAACATGGTATCCTTACTATAAAATCCTAGGCTTGGCTTAAACTATCAAAAACAATTCACAAAAGTTTTTGCTTGCTGTGGTGTTTGAACCGGAAGCCACACGGGAGTTTTCTTAAAAGCAAGCACGTTACCACTGCGCTACGCTAGCATTGCTCTCTAACGTTACGCATTACAAAGACATATAGATATTATGCGTTTGTCTTTCACAGTTCAGATAGTATTCATAATTTAATGACAATATGTTCTTATCTATACAGAATATGGTATCCCATGTCCATCCTAATGTCAAATAGCATCTCCTTGTCACATTTCATCATGACTGGAGTAGCCGTTTAGCCCAAGAAACGTAACAAACAGACAGACAGACATACTTTCGCATTTATAACATTAGTATAGATGTTTGCTTCTCCATGAAGGCGGTAAACTGAAGGATATTGTGGTTCATTTAGAATCATTCTGAGGCATCAGTTCTGGATCCTCTGAATTTTCGTTATGTTTGTTGGGCTTGCCGTCCCCCATATTTAGCATCCATACAATATGAACGGTTGTATTACTGATTTGTATATCCGTATCTTGGTGCCTGTTCCGAGGTCGTTGCTACGGAGTACTGGGGCCAGGTTGTGTACTACTGCCAGTCCTTTTCTTCTCCTGTACATTATAGTGTTATTTGAAGAGCAACTTCTTGTCGATTGTTATGCCCGAGTACCGACGTTCATTTACCCATTCTATGTTCCTTCCCAGTACGTTCAGCTGTCCTGGTAGGATGGGTCTCTTTTTGGTGAAATGCATCCCCGCGCGGAAGAGTTGCCCTGATGCAGTGGTACAGTAGAGTGACCCAGTTTTTGGCGCCTCTCTGTCAGCGAGCCAACCTGCCGATATGCTCAGCGGAACATCCTCCCGATAGCGCGCGAACCGCGATTCCGGCTCCACACAATCCCACCGCCAACTCCAATACGGGCGGCCTCAGTAGCGTAGGGGCTAGAGTGCTAGCTCTACGTGCCGAAGGCCGCCGGTTCGAATCCGGCCGCGGGCATGGATGTTAAGTGTTGTGTGTCTGTCTGAATGTCCGTCCTGTGGCGTTCATACGTTGGAAAAAATACACATTGAGCTGGCTGTATGGCCTCCGTTGCCGAATGCCAATTAAAAAAATTAAAAAAAAAAAAAAAAAAAAAAAAAAAAAAAAAAAAAAAAAAAAAAAAAAAAAAAACTCCAATACGAGGGCGTACCCAAAAAACGGAACAATTTTTCAAAACCTGTTTATTTTCAAATTCTTTACATAACAACCTTATCCTCTTCAAAATGCTCTCAGTTACAACTAACACCTTTTATGGGATTGCATCAAAGTAGTCGAGAGATTTATGACAGTCTTTCTTCTTCTTCCTTCGTTTAGCCCAACTCGGGAGCGCGAGTGAACTTATCTAGCAGCCGGCCTCGGTAGCGTAGGGACTGGAGTGCTAGCTCTGCGTGCCGAAGGCCGCCGGTTCGAATCCGGCCGCGGGCATGGATGTTAAGTGTTGTGTGTCTGTGTGAATGTCCTGTCCGTCATGTGGCGTCCATACATTGGAAAAATACAATATATACTGGGACTTATACACTGAAAGCTATAATAATTACATCCAGCTGGCTGTATGGCCTCCGTTGCCAAATGCCATAAAAAAATTTAAAAAAATAAAAACTTATCTAGCAGACGTGTCTTTCCTCTTTACTAAAAATCTCTTCATCCTTTCGCTGTGCTCTTTCCTTCGTTCTTCCGTCCAAGTGTTCCTTCTCCTAATATACTGGCTGTCGGCAAACTGGTGGTTATTGACCATGCTACTAAATCGGTGTCTGTCCTGTATGATGTCGTCTGTTATTCCAATTTCCTGGAGATCCTTTTCGATTTCAATTAGCAAGTTGTTTTTGATTTTCATTAAAATAACAGATTTAGAATTCTTTAGGTTAGTCTGTTGTTATTCAATCTGATATTATGGCCGTAGATTTTAATTCATCTTTTCCTGAATGTGTCTGAAATTTTTTCCTAATGCTGTTTCTTTTTCCTTTTATTTCTATTTGCTGTCGTCAGTCTTTCGACTGGTTTGATGCAATCATCCATCCCTTCCTATCTTGTGCCTACCTCTTAATCTCTACATACCCCTTACAACCCATGTCCTCAAGCAATAGAAAAATGAGCCTACATGAAAAAAGCTTTTAGTTTCAAATATTGATCTAGAAATTAGAAAGAACTTTTTAAAACTCTATGTGTGAAGCACAGCATTTTATGGTAGCGAGACATGGACTTTAGGAATATCTGAAAGAAAGAAAATTGAAGCATTTGAAGAATGCTGATAATTAAATGGACAGACAAAGTAAGAAATGAACGTATTTGGAAATGATGGGGGAGGAAAGAAGATTGTGGAAAAGCTTACAGAAAGAAGAGACAGGTTGGTAGGTCATATTTTGAGACATGTTTTATTGGTTAATTTGTTGGTGGAGGGAACAGTCGAACGTAAGAACTGTGGAGGAAGAAAGAGATTAGAATATATGAAGCAGATAATTGAATGCTGATATAGTTGGTGTGATTTCTTTTTTATCCATATTCCTCCGGTACAAACTGGGCAAAAAATTTTCCTCTTTAGTCTTTAGTGTTGTTGATCATATTATGGCCAAAGAAGGAAACCAAAGGAATGTTTCCGAAGAAGGAGACCCTCTTTCGTACCTTACAAAACTTGTGCCAGACATCTAGTATTCAGTTTCGCAGCATCAGCCTCTGGGATTTCATAAATACTTTAAATAATTAAAGGTAATTTCACCAGGCTTCATACTTCTATTGTATGAAATCTTCTCGAGCTTTCCACCAGTAGAGCGCTTCAGTAAGAGGCGACGTTTCGGAGCGTGACTCTGGCTCCATCTTCAGACGAAGTTACGTGGCAAACTTGAGGCCTTATAAGAGTGGACTCTTGCGGCACCCGACACTTCGCCTGAAGATGGAGCCAGAGTGAGGCTCCGAAACGTCGCTCTTTACTGACGCGATGTCTCGGTGGAAAGCTCGAGAAGATTTTATACAATTATTCACCGAGAAAGCCAACATTCTCTCTTAATACTTCAATGTTTGCAAAGTATAAGTAAAAAGACGGATTTAACTGCAGTAAGTTGTTTTATGGTGTTTTATTCTGCCAAATTTAGCGAAAGTCCAACATAAAGTATTTGGTAAGTAATTATTATTATATGATTTACCTATGCGTTATAAATATTATAAAGTTACTTCCCTGTTTATCAATCGCCATTACTATGGAACCGCTGGGCGGCTAGAAAATTTTATTACTGAGATACAAAAGAGGGCGATAGGTTAAAATGTTGACTTAAGCTAGTATAGTAGCTGTCACTAGCACGAGCTACTTCTCGCAGCTGAAAGCTGTGGGTCAGCACACAAATAGCCCGCACTGCTAATGTGTAAGTGAGGTTGTTGAATTGTGGGAGCTATTCATGTATACGTGACCATGTGAATATGGGTTGATTATGGTATTGTGACGTGGTATTTTGATGTGTGTTTGTTTGAATTGTTGATTGTGTGTAATCAATTGTAGTGATATACTATTTTACGAGTGCGCGACTTCGAATACCGCGTATCGGTCATTCATTTCGTGGATTGCAGTCGAGTGCTTTCTATCGTGTTTTTTACGACGAAGCCGAAAAACGCGTCGAGCTGCACGGGCAGCACCGCCGGGCCGCGTCCGCCGTCGCGTTCGCGATCGTCGGCTTCCGCGCCGCGCCGTTCCGTGCCGTTCGTGTCCGCGACATCGGTAACGAAAATGACGTCTAAGCCTGCTGCGGTTGTTACTGTTACTCGAGTGCGTGGTGACAGTTATAACGTGGAGATAGAAGCAACTCTCGATCCACCAGAGGATCAGCCAAATGACTTTCCTGTGACAACAAAGGGCCAGCATCACACGCCCATGTCATCGTCAGCGGCGTCTATGCCGACCTCTACCGACGCTATGGACTTGGTGGAGATTGCAGACCTGGACTCAACGCCTACTACGGAATGTGTAGTGGACTACACAGTGATGGAACACGAGCAAGAGGCCTCCGTATCACGTAAGCGTGCTGCAGAGAACACTTCAAATGATAAAGATGACACACAGTCCAAGCGGGCAGCAAAAATTTCTGTGAAAACCAAAACCAGAATGCCGACTCCTCAGCTCAAATCCGACCGAAGAAGAGCAACCAGAGATGCAGAACAAGACGCAGACAAGTGGCGTAAGCCGCGTAGACCTGCTCCTGCCGCTCAGCTGAGCTCCAATGCTGCCAATGCTCCCAGCACGAGCAACTCTTTCTCGCATCTCCCCATAGAGGCAGAGCAAGTTATGGAAACAGTTGAAGCAGAACAGACAAAGCCTGTTAGGGAGTCGAAGCCAGCACCCCTGATAGTGTCCTTCAAAGAGGATTATAGAAACCTCGATATGACACTAAAGAAGCTTTGTAAGCACGAGTACCGCGTCAAACCTGCGGGACGCGAGTTATACAAGCTCTTCCTCAAAACTAATGCCGACTATCAAGCCGTCTTGGGCTATGCGTCACAAAACAGCATACCATTCTACACCTTCCCAACGGAAGCTGATAAAAACCTGAAAGTCGTGTTACGAGGACTCCCATTCAATTTCTGCACGGAGTACATCAAAGAAGAACTGAAAGTGCTAGGTATAGTGGCGAGGACAGTCGTTCGTCTGCGTTCACCAAAAACGCGACAGGAAGTACCACTGTTCCTGGTAGTCCTCTCGGATACCACCGAGAATAGAGCAATTTACAAAATGACGTCTCTATGCTCTGTGATAATCACAACCGAAAAATTACGTAGCACTCGAGGTCCTCCTCAGTGTTACAATTGTCAGGGGATAGGACACGTATCCCGGCACTGTGTTATGCCGCCCAAATGCGTCAAGTGTGCGGGCGAAACACCAAACGCGTGAATGCGCTCTCCAAAAAGGAGAAACCTCTCCTAAATGTGTCAACTGCGGCGGTGATCATGTCGCAAGCTATCGGAAATGCACCGCTTTCAGTAGATTTAATGACAAACAGAAGGCAAACAATGCCTCCTACGTTGCCATTCTTAAGAAGAGGCAACAACAGAAAAAGAAAAAGGAGGAGGAAGAGGCAGCAGCCTCCAACAAGGGCCAGAACAACCCTGAGCTGAGACCGGGGTAAAACCTACGCAGAAGCATCAGTTGGTGCTCATGACAATGGGAGGGATCACCAGAGAGACTCCTCTGCCCAGGCAAAACCTCCGAGCAGGATGAAGAAAACTGAAGAATTGAAGAACCGCCCACCGGATGAGAACACCCGAAAGGATGACGGCTCCATACTCTTAAACATGGTGCAGTCACTATTGCAGACGGTGACTGCATTACTTCAAGACCTGCCACGTCAGATGGCGGAGGCCGTTAGGATGGCAATAACTGCCGTACAAACAAGGTAACCAAGAACGTCATGGCTAATTCCA
The DNA here is from genome assembly GCA_031002005.1 of Vandiemenella viatica. Taxonomy (NCBI): domain Eukaryota; kingdom Metazoa; phylum Arthropoda; class Insecta; order Orthoptera; family Morabidae; genus Vandiemenella; species Vandiemenella viatica. Next base: position 189,819,383 of record CM061914.1, on the reverse strand, counting down.
TTGAAGACTTAACCATTTGCATATGGAACGCTAATGACCTCTGGCGTCAGATGGGCGAATTTAAGGAATTCCTTAGGGACGAAGGCATTGATGTGTGCCTCGTGAATGAGACTCATCTCAAGCAGGGGATCAAAGCTGCTGCCCCCAACTACTCCTGCTATAGGTGTGACCGGCCAACCGCCGGAGGTGGTACCGCGGTCTTCGTTAGGAGCGCCATTAAGCACTACCAAATAGTATTACCCCGCATGGAGTCCATAGAAGCAACCGGTGTCGCTGTCGAGACATGTCGGGGGAGACTTGTGTTTGTTGCTGTATACCGACCACCAGGACGCCTACATGAAGGGGACATTTCTGCGCTTCTTAGTCTCCGCGGCAATCTGTTTATTGCGGGTGACCTGAACGCCAAGCATGTCGCCTGGAATTCACGAATCACCAACAATCACGGAAGGAAACTCCTACGAGTGGTCGAGAACCACGATGCGGTAGTTTGGGGACCCACCGAACCTACTATCTATGGACGTGGCCTCCCTGATGTTCTTGACATCGCCATAACCAAGGGCCTAAGACACAACATAGCCGTCACCACCAAAACGGTCTTGTCATCCGATCATGTCCCGGTGCTTTATTATATGGCGGCGGACATATCATCACACAGGGACAGACTAGCCAGAAAGTTACGTGAGATTAACTGGGAAGTCTTTAAGAACCTCCTCACACAGCGGATCGAATCTGCAGCGCCACCCTCTGCTACTGGCCCCTCTGCCGCCGTTGCTGTACTAGCTGACTGGATAAACGAGGCAGCAGATGCCGCTACCCGGCCGCGCCGTAACCAGCCTCAACGATCTCGACAATTGCCTTCCCACATCCGAGAGGCAATAGCAATCAAAAACCAACTAAATAGGGAGTGGCATCTCACTAGGGATCCGGCTACAAAGAGAGGGGTAAATCGCATGCAGCGGGAGATCAAAGCGGAGGTAGAACAGTACAGAATTTCTGACTGGTCTAATTTCATTTCCACCTTGAATATAGAAGACGGGTCTGCATGGCGAGCCACGAAGGCCCGACTCCGCCAGAGGATAAAGATCCCACCTCTGGTTGTTGGAAACAACCATGTCTGCGTCCCAGAAGAAAAGACTGAAGCTCTTGCTGAGACCTTTGGGGCAAACTTTAAACCAGTCGACGTCCCTAGAGATGATGAGCACATAAACTTCGTGGAGCGACGCCTGAGTCGCTTCCTAGTAGCTGTTCCTTCGGAGGAAGACCTCATAGAGGAAATCACGGTGCAGGAGGTGACATCGGCCCTCGCGAACCTGAAAATCAAGAAAGCTGCCGGACACGACGGGATTGGTGGAGGGATTCTCCGGCAAATGCCCCCTACGGCAATCCTATACATCACGGAGTCTTTCAATGAAATTCTCCGTACAGGTGAATACCCGCAAACGTGGAAACATGCCCACATAATACCCATTCCCAAAGCGGGCAAGGACAGGAGGTCACCCAAGTCTTACCGACCGATCAGCCTGCTGCCTACACTTTCCAAAGTGTTTGAAAGGATATACCTTAAGAGACTGCGCAGAATCATAGACAATGAGAGGCTGCTGCCCGATGAACAGTTCGGCTTCCGACAAGGGCATTCCACCCCTCAGCAGCTCCTTCGTCTTGCTGAAGAAGCCTTTGCCGTTTTTGAACGTCGCGAGTACTTCGGTGCGGTCCTGATGGATGTCAGCCGAGCCTTCGACTCAGTGTGGCACCAAGGACTCTTATATAAACTTCTCACGCAAGGAGTACCCTCTTTCTCATGTCAAAACTACTCAAGAGCTACCTAGAGGGACGAACCTTTCGAGTAGTCATGGATGGGGCCACATCCTCAATCAAGAACATCGCTGCAGGCGTCCCACAAGGCTCGGTCTTAGGCCCGGTGCTATACAGCCTCTACACTGCTGATACACCTACTACAGCACGTGTTAAAAAAGCCCTGTATGCCGATGACACGGCCATGTTTGCCAGAAGCCTGAACATCAACAATCTGCGACGTCGACTACAACAAGCGTGCGACAATATTCAGGAATGGGCAACGAAATGGCGGCTAGCCTTTAATGCGCCAAAGAGCCAAGCGATTGTACTAACTAGGAAGAAGGTTCCACAAAACCTGACTCCTCTAACCCTCTTCGGCGAAGATATCAACTGGACAAGTACTGCCACCTACCTAGGTGTGAAAATGGACAAGAGAATGACGTGGAAGCCTCACGTCACCAACGTCCGCGCAAAGGCATCGGGGAGAATGAGAATTCTATACCCGATTCTCAACCACTCTTCAGCACTGAGACCGCAGCTGGGAATCCGCCTCTATGTTGCGCTAGTCAGGCCAATACTGGAGTACGCAGCAGTTGTCTGGGGGAACACTGCTGCCTCCAACTTACAGCAACTGCAAGTTGTACAAAACAGGGCCATAAGACAGGCATATCATCTACCGCGTGAGACGAGGACACATGTGCTGCACCAAATAAGTGGCCTACCCAAGCTTCGCGAGAGGTTTGAACAGCTGGCAAGACAATTTTACGCCAATAATAAAAAATCTACCAATCCGCTGATAACCGCTCTAGGTGCAGATCCAGTATATGATAACACTCTCAGGTGGCCAAAGAAACTGCTGGACCACTAATTATGCACTAAAACATAAGAACAATGACAAAAGCACCGGATACGACAAATCCAGATAGAGACGAACCATTCTGATAATGACAACCAATAACATAAACTGGAAGGAGATGCGCTATAGCGCAAAAACTTCCCCTCAACCTGGGACTTAAGTTTTCCCAGTAAGGAATGTCACTGCTGTGTAAGTGAATTGTCTCTACTCAGTGTTCTTATGGGTACATAGGTTTGTAATCTGTGTTGATATGCATCCTGTTGCTTCTTTTTTCTCAATCTTTACAGTAGCGGATAACGGTTAAAACGAAATTAGTTCACTTTTTCATGAAATTTATGACCTATTTTGTTTGGTATATTAATTAATACTATGCGCTTTTCAATTAGGAATTCAAATTGATATCAATATCGATTAAATCTTGAGATATTTACATCGACCGTCAGGCCAGATATCGATAACATCAGCGGGCGCATCAAGCCGATAATATCGATATTTTCCGATTATTGTATATATTTTATTAGAAATAATTATGTAAATGAAAATCAAATAATAAATTTGAGGTACCGTAGTTTATTGGGGAAAAAAAACAGATCTACCTATCGACAGATCCTGAAAAACTGTGTTTTGCTTAAACCTTTCCCATTAAGTATATTTATACTTTGCTCCTACCTTTGAAAAAGAGGTAGCGACGAGGCTGCTTTGACTAAACGACTAATTGCAATTTTGAACATATCTTACTCTAACTCATATGCCAATTGTGACTGATTTTAATTCATTTTACAGTAAAAAATGTACCGTAAGCTCCAAATAGCCTGTCTCACTCGTAATTATAGAAAAATGCTTCACCCTTTTCAACTTCTCCTTCACAACTTTTGAATTTTTCATATTTTTTATCAATTTTTGTTTTGATAGTTCCACGAAAAGGGACTTTGTGTAATTTTGGTAATTGTTTCATTAAAGACTTTAAACCTTTTGCTTCAACTGCACTAAGAGATCTAATATCAACACTGATAAAATAAGCAATTGTATCATTTAGACTGTCATATTTTTTCCCCGTTTAGAATATTGTAATACGTCCTAGAGGGAAACAAGAACTAACGAATGCGAACCAAACGCAACAGAGAACGGTGAACGTACATGAATGAGGAAACGGAGTGGAACCACGTAGTAGGAAAGGACGTTATCGATTTTGTTATCGACCTAAATCAGTGTTTAGAACAGTCAAGCTTGGCGCATGCCACACTCACATTTATTTTCAAGGTTTTCTGAGCGCTAAGCGGTGTGTAGTTTTCGATATTTCCCGGCATCCTATCGATATTATCCAATCGACCGATATTTTTGGTCGGATATTAACGGTTTACCGATATATAGGTGCAGCCCTATGTCCATTTTTCATGCCAAAGTGTGTTTAGCCTTCCATATATTCTTACTCCAAGATTTAAGGTAAATGGGAAGCATACGGCAGACCAGATTTTTTTTTTTTTTCAACTGCTTAACGTCTCTTAACAGCGAGATCTTTAGCGACGGGAAAGGATAGGGGGCAAGGAATGGGAAAGGAATTCAGTCATGGCCTTTTGAAGGAAGCATCACGGCATTTGTCTGGAGTGATTCGGGAAACCATGGAAAAACCAAATCTGGATGCCAGGACGGGGATTCGAACCGCCGTCCTCCCGAATGCGAGGTCATCCTGAATTGAAATCCATTTCTTGTAATATCACGCATTCGGAATAAATGAGGAATCGCAAGGGTTGTTAGATAAGGGTTAAATATGAACTTTTAAAACATTAATTTGAAATTTTGTATGTTTCTTTTAATTTTTTAAAAAAAGAAGAAAAAAGGTTTGATGATAAGTAACACACTCTATATCAGTTCAGTCACGATTACAGAACTTTATAAAATTGGGATCAATATGTGGCAACTGGTAACCCATGAGCTTCCCTTCTTAGAATCTGCAAGAATGCTTTTCTCTGGACCTTGAAATTAACACAATCTCTGATTTGTTTGTGTTGTAGGAGACCCGAGAATCGCATGACAGCAGCCTAAGTCGGGCCGGGGGACAGTTCCAGGGAAACTACCAGAGTAAGTGCTGCCAACTGTCCGCCAACAGCGCGAGCTCCTTCCCAGAAGTTGCGCCTGTTGTGCCTTGTATGAGAGGTGGAAAGTTGCATGCATGTCATCAGGTTAAGACAATTTCAAAGACTACGTCATTCCCTACGCCGAAGGCCTGACGTCAACACTGTAATGGACGGTCAAGCTGCTATCATCCCCAAAAGCAGGGCCGGATTTAAACGTTTTTTTTAGTGTAGGCTGTTCATTTTGTGCCTCCCTTTTCTCCTTCATACATAAACTAATCACTAATTTGTATTACCTTTATTAGGTAGCAAACGATTATATTTATATGTGAATGCATATAGATTAAGAGTGACTTCATTACTTGAAAGTATTCAGATTTAGTCATAAAATAGAAACAAGAAAAATGATTTTTTATTATGATACAAAAAAACAAATATAAAAAATGTAATACATAATTACAGTTTGCTACGGTATTTTTGATTGGCGAAATCATCTATAAGATCTTCATAGTTTGTGGTGTTCATTATCTCTGCTTCTATATAGAGAAGAGCCAAAGAGTTAGTTTTTCTTGAGATAATGAAGACCTCTGGTAATTCTTCACTCGTTTTAAGCAGGTAAAGCTCGTTTCTCCAGAGCAATTTGTGGCTGGAGTGCAAAGTGCTAAGCGGAGAGCTATATCCAAGTTCGGGCAAATGTTACACAGAGATTGCTTACTCAAATTTCTAGAGAGATCAAGTAACGAATTTGACTGAGGTTTCTCTGCAATCTTATTAGATCAAACGTACGCTCTGATTTCTAATCTATTATTATCAAACGATTATAATTTCTATTAATTTCTATCAGAATACCGGTTTCGGCATAGTTCTATGCATGTTCCTTAAAATTTCAAAGAATTTAATGCATTATTAGCTGAAAAAAGACGAGTTAAGATTCAAAAATAATTGACATTTCAATGACTTTTTCAATAAAATTAGGACTTTCGAGCGCTCGGGGACTTTCAACATCCAGATACTCAATTAATGAAATCTTTGATCAAGTATTTTTATCATAGAAATCATGAAAAGTAAGTCTGTCAGCAGAAACTTACCTCTGTCTATAGAGTGTTCCTTCGGAAATATACGACGGGATACAGACTGCGTTGAACAAGATAGAAAGTCAGGAAACTAGTGAAGAATTAAATTAATCATTTAGCTAATTGTTCATTGTCACCACTTAACTAAATGAAAATTGATAATAAACATATTTTTCTTTTCTATTTAATTGTTCCGAGTTTGTCACTTCCGTACCAGATGTCACCACTTAAATGAAAATTTATAGTAGACGTTTTTCTATTATGTTTATAACCACACACAAATTTGACGGCTTACTAAAGCGGGCACCCTAGCAAATTTGCCGCCCCTAAAACGCTGCCGCCCCTAGGCTGGAGCCTATACAGCCTAATGGGACATACAGCACTGCCCAAAAGTATGTGTTTGCTATTCAATGTTTGTTAGATCTTTATATCTAGTTTTGATGCATACTATCAACTCCAAATTTATTTCGATACTTTTTGTTACACCCTGTACATTCTCTGCGTATTGTATTACAACATTTTGACCTATAAAGGATTTAGTTGTTTTCGCAGGCGTCATATTAATATAAGTGCTTACGGGATTAACGCTGCGTTGTCCTTCTTCTTTTAGTGAAAAAGCAGTGAGGACGCAGGCTTGGACAGACGGTAATTAGAAAACCAACACATACAGACAGGTACCTCCATGCTTTATCACATCATCACCCATCACAAAAACGAGCCTTGATTAAAACGCTGTTCTGCAGGGCAGAAAGAATCGCGGACGAGGAACATTAAATAAACGAACAAGAACATCTTAAACGGACACTGAGCTAAAACCGAAGGTTATCTCCAAAGAAAAGTGAGAGAGCTTATTGAAATAATCAAACATCCAAACGACCTCAACAAAGATGGTGGTTATGGTCTTAGCCAGAGATGGAAATATGTGCTGGATAAATAATTAACTCTGTACCCACAGATATTACATCGCAAACAACATCTCTGGATAATCAGACCATGGAGGAAGGAAACATATGGAGGAGAAATGAAGCTAAATCTGTGACGTCGCCTCTTAACTCTCGGCTGATACTGCGCATGCGCGGTCGCGGCAGCGGCCATATTGCGAATCCATACAAATGCAAAGTTCACATTGTGTTTGATGCTGTGATTATTTCATTTTCTAATGTGTCTAAGTATTTTATAAAGCCATCTAGGAATCTTGATGAAGCAAACGATTTTGCTACCCCAAATGCAGTTTGCGATTCAAATACGCGTGTGTGGATGTGTCTACATAGTTTGATTCTGTAGCGGCAATTTAGTTGAAATTGTGGTTAGGTCTAAATGCAGTCTGTACCAGAATGGTTTTGCTGTTGCATATATAAGGGAAAAAGAATTTATCTATTATTGTTAGTAATTTCATGAGAACCATGTTAATGACAAAACGTGTATCGCGATGTAAACTACTTCCAGCTATTCCCAATTAAGCTTACGATGCATGGTAACAAGATAACTATTTTTATTCTGGTCTAGGCCGCATTTCAACCTAACCACAAGTGGTAGTAATAAAACTGAAATATCCATTCTGTATGTCCACCATGTAATTCATTGTGGCTTTGACAGAATTAATTTTTGGTCCAGGCCGCATATCAACCCAATCCCCTCAATTTGGAGACAGTATATCCCGAAAATTAAGCAAAATATCGGAAAATTGTATTCTTGATTTTCGATTTTTCTCGTCGTGTTACATAAGAAACGATCATCAAATTTGACTTTTGCGAAATTTTTGTTCTGCATTTCAACTCAAGACACCTCACTTTTGATACAGTATATCTCGAGAACTAGGCGATATATCGAAAACTTTATTCTTTATATTTTATTTGTCTCGTCTTTTTAAATAAGAATCCGTCAGCAAATTTGACTTTGACCAATTTTTTCTTCTGAATTTCAACCAAAAACATTTCACATTTGAGACAGAATATCTCTAAAACTAAGCAGAATATCAAAAAAATGTATTCTTCATTTTTTATTTGTCTCATCGAGTTACATAATAATCCATCACCAGATTGCGGCGTTACGTTTATCCTAGAGTCCCCTTGAGGTTTTGTACATATTCCCCGTGTCTGTATGGATAGGTAATATGGCGGCCACGCCTCCCCACTCCTCTCCCCCCGGCGTCACTTCAATGCGTGGTGAAGGTCCCTTGCGTCGTCTCCATATAGTTCTTTCCTCCATGAATCAGACAATCGACAGTACAAATAAGTAAACAACTAGCCACGCCGGTCTCCAGCAGATCACAATCTGTAGCAGATTCCGCACACGATCCCTGAAGAAGACCTAAGACTAGGTTGAAACGTCGGAAAAAAAAGAAGGAGGAGTATAGCAACGCAACGATAATCCCGTAAGCATTTATATTAACATTTTGACCTGATTCATCAAAAGTCGTAACACTCGTTGAAAGAATTGGAACAATTTTTTACGGTAACTACTGAAAGCGACCAGAAATTTTATGAAACTTTGCTTTAAGGGAGCGTCCACAAAATACGTGGTTCCATTTTGGCCTCCTTTGAATTCCTCCTCTCCTCCCAACATAGGCTGAAGTGGGTTTTGCTTCTACCCCCCCCCCCCCCTTCCTCCCCGTGTGTCACATAGCATAGCTTTTTCCATATTAATTCCAGAAGATATTTTTTACTGTTTTCTCTTATCAGAAAAACACTGCTTACGTCTTATTTACAGAAACCTAACCCTCTCCTCCATTCCCCCCTCACCTTAATTTGTGTCACCGTTGTTCATACAATCCCCACAGTTTTTATTCGATTCTGTTATTACTTAGCACACGTATCCTTCAAAACAAGGTGGTCAGGTAGCTCGGCGGTTGAAGCGCTTACTTCAGTAAGTTTCTCTCTTCGGTCGCGAGTTCAAATCCCGTGCTCAGCTGAAATCTGTAGTAGTTGTATTCGACTGTATGAGCTACGTGGTTCTGATTCCACTTTGAATTGTACTCCTCTGAGGAAAGGAATCGGCCTTCCTGCCTTTGACTCAATAGCGCGGAACATATCCTTCGGGAAGATTCGACCAACCTTCGAGTTGTGGACTAAGTTGTATTTTTATTTTTTGAAAGTGAAAACGTTTTTAGGCGCGTTGGGCGATTTTTGTTTGGGTAAACAGTATGTTTGTGGCAAACTGCTGGCTCAGGTGTCTGACTGCGGATCGAATGGTTCCCGGTTCGAATCCCTGTCTCGGCGGGGAGTTTTGAAGACACTTAAATCGACTTCGTCTTTGGCACAGCTTGCTGTGTAATGTGAAGTACGCCAGAACGCTTCCGTGGTTCGGATTCCACGTTAAACTGTAGGTACCTGTTGTGTATAGAACTGTAATGTAATGTAAATTATGTATTTTTAAAAACTGTAAAGGAAATGAAATGTAAATTGTTAAACTATGTAAGCAGAACTGTAAAGAAATGAAATGTGAATTGTAATAAAACGCAAAGAACTTGGCTGTGTGGATGATAAGGCCGAAAGCCACACACACACACACACACACATATATATATATATACAGGGTGTCCAGAAAAGGACTCCCTTATTTCAAAATTAAATATCTCGAAAGCAAAGATCGATAGAGGAATGCAGTAAACGGTATGTTTATTGTGACAGCTGTAAGAAGTGTATACAGCAGTGTGAAATAATAGTTACAAAAGCTGCTAACAGATGGCGCTGTACGCTGTACAGCTCATATCAGCATACATAAGTGAAATAATCGTATGAAAACAATCTTTGCAAACAATCACATCACAATGTTTTCAAAATGTTCACCATTAGCACTATCCTGAGCTTCGGATCACTATTTAGGCATTACGTATGGCGATTACAGCGCCATCTGTTAGCAGCTTTTGTAACTATTATTTCACACTGCTGTATACACTTCTTACAGCTGTCACAATAAACATACCGTTTACTGCATTCCTCTATCGATCTTTGTTTTCGAGATATTTAATTTTGAAATCAGGGAGTCCTTTTCTGGACACCCTGTATATATATATATATATATATATATATATATATAT